>JAJUPC010000223.1:0-553126 GCA_023614405.1 Avena insularis
TCCATGTCGTTTAGGAAAAGAAGACACATGCAATGACTCGATGGTAGTTTTTGGAAAGAGCGCATGAAATGACTCTGCTGGATACATGTGGTTTAGGAAAAGAAAACACATGCAATGACTCTGGTGGTGGTTTAGGAAAGGAAGACACATACAATGACTCTGGTGGATCCATGTGGTTTAGGAAAAGAAGACACGTGCAATGACTCTGGTAGTGGTTTAGGAAAGGAACAAACATGCATTGACTCTAGTGGTGGTTTAGGAAAATAACACACATTCAATGACTCTGGTGGTGGTTTAGGAAAGGAACACACATGTAATGACTCTAGTCGTGGTTTAGGAAAGGAAGACACATGCAATGACAACTGTGGATCCACGTGGTTTAGGAAAGAAGACACAAACAATGACTCTGGTGGTGGTTTAGGAAAGAAACACATGCAATGTCTCTGATGGTGGTTTAAGAAAGGAACCATGCAATGACAACGGGTGGATCCATGTGGTTTAGGAAAGGAAGACACATGCAATGACTCTGGTGGTGGTTTAGGAAAGGAACACACATGCAATGACTCTGGTGGTGGGTTGAGATAGGAATACACATGCAATGACTCTGGTGCATCCATGTGGTTTAGAAAAAGAAGACACATGTAATGACTCTGGTGGTGGTTTAGAAAAGGAACACACATGCAATGACTCTGGTGGTGGTTTAGGAAAGGAACACACATGCAATGACTCTGGTGGTGGTTTTGGAAAGGAACACACATGCAATGACTCTGGTGCTGGTTTTGGAAAGGAACACACATGCAATGACTCTGGCGGTGGTTTAGGAAAGTAATGCACATGCAATGACTCTGGTGGTGGTTTAGAAAAAGAAGGCACATGCAATGACTTTGGTGGTGGTTTAGGAAAGGAACACACATGCAATTACTATAGTTGTGGTTTAGGAAAAGAACACACATTCAATGACTCTGGTGGTTATTTAGGAAAGGAACACACATGCAATGACTCTAGTGGTGGTTTAGGAAAGGAAGACAGATGCAATAACTCTGGTGGATCCATGTGGTTTAGGAAAAAAAAATACACATGCAATGACTCTGGTGGTGGTTTAGGAAAGGAACACACATGCAATGACTCTAGTGGTGGTTTAGGAAAGGAAGACACATACAATGACTCTGGTGGATCCATGTGGTTTAGGAAAAGAAGACACATGCAATGACTCTGGTGGTGGTTTAGGAAAGGAACACACATGCAATGTCCCTGGTGGTGGTTTAAAAAAGGAACACGCATGTAATGACACTGAAGGATCCATGTGGTTTAGGAAAACAAGACACATGCAATGACTCCGGTGGTGGTTTAGGAAAGGAACACACATGCAATTCCTCTGGTGGATCCATGTGGTTTAGGAAAAGAACACAAATGCAATGACTCTAGTGGTGGTTTAAGAAAGGAACACACATGCAATGACTCTGGTGGATGCATGTGGTTTAGGAAAAGAAGACACATGCAATGACTCTGATGGTAGTTTTGGAAAGGAGCACGCATGAAATGACTCTGCTGGATACATGTGGTTTAGGAAAAGAAAACACATGCAATGACTCTGGTGGTGGTTTAGGAAAGGAAGACACATACAATGACTCTGGTGGATCCATGTGGTTTAGGAAAAGAAGACACATGCAATGACTCTTGTGGTGGTTTAGGAAAGGAACACACATGCAATGACTCTAGTGGATGCATGTGGTTTAGGAAAATAAGACACATTCAATGACTCTAGCGGTGGTTTAGGAAAGGAACACACATGCAATGACTCTGGTGGTTGTTTAGGAAAGGAACACACATGCAATGACTCTGGTGGTGGTTTTCGAAAGGAACACACATGCAATGACTCTAGTGGTGTTTTAGGAAAGGAAGACACATGCAATGACTCTGGTGGTGGTTTAGGAAATAAACACACATGCAATGACTCTGGTGGTGGGTTGAGAAAGGAATACACATGCAATGACTCTAGTGCATCCATGAGGTTTAGGAAAAGAAGACACATGTAATGACTCTGGTGGTGGTTTAGGAAAAGGAACACACATGCAATGACTCTGGTGGATCAATATGGTTTAGGAAAAGAAGACACATGGAATGACTCTGGTGGTGGTTTAGGAAAGGAACACACATGCAATGACTCTGGTGGATGCATGTGGTTTAGGAAAAGAAGACACATGCAATGACTCTAGTGGTGGTTTAGGAAAGGAACACACATGATATGACTCTGGTGGTTGTTTAGGAAAGAAAACACATGCAATGACTTTGGTGGTGGTTTTGGAAAGGAAGACACATACAATGACTCTGGTGGATCCATGTGGTTTAGGAAAAGAAGACACATGCAATGACTCTGGTGGTGGTTTAGGAAAGGAACACACATGCAATGACTCTGGTGGATGCATGTGGTTTAGGAAAAGAAGACACATGCAATGACTCTAGCGGTGGTTTAGAAAAGGAACACACATGCAATTACTCTGGTGGTGGTTTAAGAATGGAACACACCCTCAATGACTTTGGTGGTGGTTTAGGAAAATAAGACACGTGCAATGACTCTGGTAGTGGTTTAGGAAAGGAACAAACATGCATTGACTCTGGTGGTGGTTTAGGAAAATAACACACATTCAATGACTCTTGTGGTGGTTTAGGAAAGGAACACACATGTAATGACTCTAGTGGTGGTTTAGGAAAGGAAGACACATGCAATGACACTGGTGGATCCACGTGGTTTAGGAAAAGAAGACACAAACAATGACTCTGGTGGTGGTTTAGGAAAGAAAACACATGCAATGTCTCTGGTGGTGGTTTAAGAAAGGAACCTACATGCAATGACACTGGTGGATCCATGTGGTTTAGGAAAGGAAGACACATGCAATGACTCTGGTGGTGGTTTAGGAAAGGAACACACATGCAATGACTCTGGTGGTGGGTTGAGAAAGGAATACACATGCAATGACTCTGGTGCATCCATGTGGTTTAGAAAAAGAAGACACATGTAATGACTCTGGTGGTGGTTTAGGAAAAGGAACACACATGCAATGACTCTGGTGGTGGTTTAGGAAAGGAACACACATGCAATGACTCTGGTGGTGGTTTTGGAAAGGAACACACATGCAATGACTCTGGTGCTGGTTTTGGAAAGGAACACACATGCAATGACTCTGGCGGTGGTTTAGGAAAGTAATGCACATGCAATGACTCTGGTGGTGGTTTAGAAAAAGAAGGCACATGCAATGACTTTGGTGGTGGTTTAGGAAAGGAACACACATGCAATTACTATAGTTGTGGTTTAGGAAAAGAACACACATTCAATGACTCTGGTGGTTATTTAGGAAAGGAACACACATGCAATGACTCTGGTGGTGGTTTAGGAAAGGAAGACAGATGCAATAACTCTGGTGGATCCATGTGGTTTAGGAAAAAAAGACACATGCAATGACTCTGGTGGTGGTTTAGGAAAGGAACACACATGCAATGACTCTAGTGGTGGTTTAGGAAAGGAAGACACATACAATGACTCTGGTGGATCCATGTGGTTTAGGAAAAGAAGACACATGCAATGACTCTGATGGTAGTTTTGGAAAGGAGCACGCATGCAATGTCTCTGGTGGTGGTTTAAGAAAGGAACACGCATGTAATGACACTGGTGGATCCATGTGGTTTAGGAAAACAAGACACATGCAATGACTCCGGTGGTGGTTTAGGAAAGGAACACACATGCAATGCCTCTGGTGGATCCATGTGGTTTAGGAAAAGAACACAAATGCAATGACTCTAGTGGTGGATTAAGAAAGGAACACATGTGTAATGACACTCGTGGATCCATGTCGTTTAGGAAAAGAAGACACATGCAATGACTCTGATGGTAGTTTTGGAAAGGAGCACGCATGAAATGACTCTGCTGGATACATGTGGTTTAGGAAAAGAAAACACATGCAATGACTCTGGTGGTGGTTTAGGAAAGGAAGACACATACAATGACTCTGGTGGATCCATGTGGTTTAGGAAAAGAAGACACATGCAATGACTCTGGTGGTGGTTTAGGAAAGTAACACACATGCAATGACTCTAGTGGATGCATGTGGTTTAGGAAAAGAAGACACATTCAATGACTCTAGCGGTGGTTTAGGAAAGGAACACACATGCAATGACTCTGGTGGTTGTTTAGGAAAGGAACACACATGCAATGACTCTGGTGGTGGTTTTCGAAAGGAACACACATGCAATGACTCTAGTGGTGTTTTAGGAAAGGAAGACACATGCAATGACTCTGGTGGTGGTTTAGGAAAGAAACACACATGCAATGACTCTGGTGGTGGGTTGAGAAAGGAATACACATGCAATGACTCTGGTGCATCCATGAGGTTTAAGAAAAGAAGACACATGTACTGACTCTGGTGGTGGTTTAGGAAAAGGAACACACATGCAATGACTCTGGTGGTGGTTTAGGAAAGGAACACACATGCAATGACTCTGGTGGTGGTTTTGGAAAGGAACACACATGCAATGACTCTGGTGGAGGTTTAGGTAAGTAAGACACATGCAATGACTCTGGTGGTGGTGTAGAAAAAGAAGACACGTGCAATGACTTTGGTGGTGGTTTAGGAAAGGAACTCACATGCAATTACTATAGTTGTGGTTTAGGAAAAGAACACACATTCAATGAGTCTGGTGGTTGTTTAGGAAAGGAACACACATGCAATGACTTCGGTGGTGGTTTAGGAAAGGAAGACAGATGCAATGACTCTGGTTGATCCTGGTGGTTTAGGAAAAAAGACACATGCAATGACTCTGGTGGTGGCTTAGGAAAGGAACATACATGCAATGACTCAGGTGGTGGTTTAGGAAAGGAAGACACATGCAATGACTCTGGTGGATCCATGTGGTTTAGGAAAAGAACACACATGCAATGACTCTGGTGGTGGTTTAGGAAAGGAACACACATGCAATGACTCTGGTGGTGGTTTAAGAAAGGAACACACATGTAATGACACTGGTGGATCCATGTGGTTTAGGAAAACAAGACACATGCAATGACTCCGGTGGTGGTTTAGGAAAGGAACACACATTCAATGACTCTTGTGAATCCATGTGGTTTAGGAAAAGAACACAAATGCAATGACTCTAGTGGTGGTTTAAGAAAGGACCACACATGCAATGACACTCCTGGATCCATGTGGTTTAGGAAAATAAGACACATGCAATGACTCTGATGGTAGTTTTGGAAAGGAGCACACATGCAATGACTCTACTGGATCCATGTGGTTTAGGAAAAGAAAACACATGCAATGACTCTGGTGGTGGTTTAGGAAAGGAAGACACATACAATCACTCTGGTGGATCCATGTGGTTTAGGAAAAGAAGACACATGCAATGACTCTGGTGGTGGTTTAGGAAAGGAACACACATGCAATGACTCTGGTGGATGCATGTGGTTTAGGAAAAGAAGACACATGCAATGACTCTAGTGGTGGTTTAGGAAAGGAACACACATGCAATGACTCTGGTGGTGGTTTAGGAAAGGAACACACATGCAATGACTCTGGTGGTGGTTTTCGAAAGGAACACACATGCAATGACTCTAGTGGTGTTTTAGGAAAGGAAGACACATGCAATGACTCTGGTGGTGGTTTAGGAAAGGAACACAGATGCATTGACTCTGGTGGTGGGTTGAGAAAGGAAGACACATGCAATGACTCTTGTGCATCCATGTGGTTTAGGAAAAGAAGAGACATGTAATGACTCTGGTGGTGGTTTAGAAAAAGGAACACACATGCAATGACTCTGGTGGTGGTTTAAGAAAGGAACACACATGCAATGACACTGGTGGATCCATGTGGTTTAGGAAAATAACACACATCCTATGACTCTAGTGGTGGTTTAGGAAAGGAACACACATGCAATGACTCTGGTGGTGGTTTTGGAAAGGAACACACATGCAATGACTCTGGTGGTGGTTTAGGAAAGTAAGACACATGCAATGACTTTGCTGGTGGTTTAGGAAAGGAACACACATGCAATTACTATAGTTGTGGTTTAAGAAAAGAACAAACATTCAATGAGTCTGGTGGTTGTTTAGGAAAGGAACACACATGCAATGACTCCGGTGGTGGTTTAGGAAAGGAATACAGATGAAATGACTCTGACGGTGGTTTAGGAAAGGAATACAGATGCAATGACTCTGGCGGATCCATGTGGTTTAGGAAAAAAGACACATGCAATGACTCTGGTTGTGGTTTAGGAAAGGAACACACATGCAATGACTCTGGTGGTGGTTTAGGAAAAGAAGACACATGCAATGACTCTGGTGGATCCATGTGGTTTAGGAAAAGAAGACACATGCAATGACTCTGGTGGTGGTTTAGGAAAGGAACACACATGCAATGCCTCTGGTGGTGGTTTAAGAAAGGAACACTCATGTAATGACACTGGTGGATCCATGTGGTTTAGGAAAACAAGACACATGCAATGACTCCGGTGGTGGTTTAGGAAAGGAACACACATGCAACGACTCGGGTGGATCCATGTGGTTTAGGAAAAGAAGACACATGCAATGACTCTGATGGTAGTTTTGGAAAGGAGCACGCATGCAATGACTCTGCTGGCTCCATGTGGTTTAGGAAAAGAAAACACATGCAATGACTCTAGAGGTGGTTTAGGAAAGGAAGACACATACAACGACTCTGGTGGATGAATGTGGTTTAGGAAGAGAAGACACATGCAATGACTCTGGTGGTGGTTTAGGAAAGGAACACACATGCAATGACTCCGGTGGATGCATGTGGTTTAGGAAAAGAAGACACATGCAATGACTCTAGCGGTGGTTTAGGAAAGGAACACACATGCAATGACTGTGGTGGTTGTTTAGGAAAGGAACACACATGCAATGACTCTGGTGGTGGTTTTCGAAAGGAACACACATGCAATGAATCTAGTGGTGTTTTACGAAAGGAAGACACATGCAATGACTCTGGTGGTGGTTTAGGAAAGGAACACACATGCAATGACTCTGGTGGTGGGTTGAGAAACGAATACACATGCAATGACTCTGGTGCATCCATGTGGTTTAGGAAAAGAAGACACATGTAATGACTCTGGTGGTGGTTTAGGAAAAGGAACACACATGCAATGACTCTGGTGGTGGTTTAGGAAAGGAACACACATGCAATGACTCTGGTGGTGGTTTTGGAAAGGAACACACATGCAATGACTCTGGTGGTGGTTTAGGTAAGTAAGACACATGCAATGACTCTGGTGGTGGTTTAGAAAAAGAAGACACATACAATTACTTTTGTGGTGGTTTAGTAAAGGAACACACATGCAATTACTATAGTTGTGGTTTAGGAAAACAACACACATTCAATGAGTCTGGTGGTTGGTTAGGAAAGGAACACACATGCAATGACTCCGGTGGTGGTTTAGGAAAGGAAGACAAATGCAATGACTCTGGTGGATCCATGTGGTTTAGGAAAAAATACAAATGCAATGACTCTAGTGGTGGTTTAGGAAAGGAACACACATGCAATGACTCTGGTGGTGGTTTAAGAAAGGAAGACACATGCAATGACTCTGGTGGATCCATGTGGTTTAGGAAAAGAAGACACATGCAATGACTCTGGTGGTGGTTTAGGAAATGAAGACACATGCAATGACTCTGGTGGTGGTTTAAGAAAGGAACACACATGTAATGACACTGGTGGATCCATGTGGTTTAGGAAAAGAAGGCAAATGCAATGACTCTGGTGGTGTTTTAGTAAAGGAACACACATGCAATTACTATAGTTGTGGTTTAGGAAAAGAACACACATTCAATGAGTCTGGTGGTTGTTTAGGAAAGGAACACACATGCAATGACTCCGGTGGTGGTTTAGGAAAGGAAGACAGATGCAATGACTCTGGTGGTGGTTTAGGAAAGGAAGACACATGCAATGACTCTGGTGCATCCATGTGGTTTAGGAAAAGAAAACACATGTAATGACTCTGGTGGTGGTTTAGGAAAAGGAACACACATGCAATGACTCTGGTGGTGGTTTAAGAAAGGAACACACATGCAATGACACTGGTGGATCCATGTGGTTTAGGAAAATAACACACATGCAATGACTCTGGTGGTGGTTTAGGAAAGGAACACACATGCAATGACTCTGGTGGTGGTTTTGGAAAGGAACACACATGCAATGACTCTGGTGGTGGTTTAGGAAAGTAAGACACATGCAATGACTCTGGTGGTGGTTTAGGAAAGGAACACACATGCAAATACTATAGTTGTGGTTTAGGAAAAGAACACACATTCAATGAGTCTGGTGGTTGTTTAGGAAAGGAACACACATGCAATGACTCCGGTGGTGGTTTAGGAAAGGAAAACAGATGCAATGACTCTGGTGGATCCATGTGGTTTAGGAAAACAGACACATGCAACGACTCTGGTGGTGGTTTAGGAAAGGAACACACATGCAATGACTCTAGTGGTGGTTTAGGAAAGGAAGACACCTGCAATGACTCTGGTGGATCCATGTGGTTTAGGAAAAGAAGACACATGCAATGACTCTGGTGGTGGTTTAGGAAAGGAACACACATGCAATGCCTCTGGTGGTGGTTTAAGAAAGGAACACTCATGTAATGACACTAGTGGATCCATGTGGTTTAGGAAAACAAGACACATGCAATGACTCGGGTGGTGGTTTAGGAAAGGAACACACATGCAACGACTCTGGTGGATCCATGTGGTTTAGGAAAAGAAGACTCATGCAATGACTCTGATGGTAGTTTTGGAAAGGAGCACGCATGCAATGAATCTGCTGGCTCCATGTGGTTTAGGAAAAGAAAACACATGCAATGACTCTTGACGTGGTTAAGAAAGGAATACACATACAATGACTCTGGTGGATCAATCTGGTTTAGGAAAAGAAGACACATGCAATGACTCTGGTGGTGGTTTAGGAAAGGAACACACATGCAATGACTCCGGTGGTGGTCTAGGAAAGGAATACAGATGCAATGACTCCGACGGTGGTTTAGGAAAGGAATACAGATGCAATGACTCTGGCGGATCCATGTGGTTTAGGAAAAAAAGACACATGCAATGACTCTGGTTGTGGTTTAGGAAAGGAACACACATGCAATGACTCTGGTGGTGGTTTAGGAAAAGAAAACACATGCAATGACTCTCGTGGATCCATGTGGTTTAGGAAAAGAAGACACATGCAATGACTCTGGTGGTGGTTTAGGAAAGGAACACACATGCAATGCCTCTGGTGGTGGTTTAAGAAAGGAACACTCATGTAATGACACTGGTGGATCCATGTGGTTTAGGAAAACAAGACACATGCAATGACTCCGGTGGTGGTTTAGGAAAGGAACACACATGCAACGACTCGGGTGGATCCATGTGGTTTAGGAAAATAAGACACATGCAATGACTCTGATGGTAGTTTTGGAAAGGAGCACGCATGCAATGACTCTGCTGGCTCCATGTGGTTTAGGAAAAGAAAACACATGCAATGACTCTAGAGGTGGTTTAGGAAAGGAAGACACATACAACGACTCTGGTGGATGAAAGTGGTTTAGGAAGAGAAGACACATGCAATGACTCTGGTGGTGGTTTAGGAAAGGAACACACATGCAATGACTCCGGTGGATGCATGTGGTTTAGGAAAAGAAGACACATGCAATGACTCTAGCGGTGGTTTAGGAAAGGAACACACATGCAATGACTGTGGTGGTTGTTTAGGAAAGGAACACACATGCAATGACTCTGGTGGTGGTTTTCGAAAGGAACACACATGCAATGACTCTAGTGGTGTTTTACGAAAGGAAGACACATGCAATGACTCTGGTGGTGGTTTAGGAAAGGAACACACATGCAATGACTCTGGTGGTGGGTTGAGAAAGGAATACACATGCAATGACTCTGGTGCATCCATGTGGTTTAGGAAAAGAAGACACATGTAATGACTCTGGTGGTGGTTTAGGAAAAGGAACACACATGCAATGACTCTGGTGGTGGTTTAGGAAAGGAACACACATGCAATGACTCTGGTGGTGGTTTTGGAAAGGAACACACATGCAATGACTCTGGTGGTGGTTTAGGTAAGTAAGACACATGCAATGACTCTGGTGGTGGTTTAGAAAAAGAAGACACATACAATTACTTTGGTGGTGGTTTAGTAAAGGAACACATATGCAATTACTATAGTTGTGGTTTAGGAAAAGAACACACATTCAATGAGTCTAGTGGTTGTTTAGGAAAGGAACACACATGCAATGACTCCGATGGTGGTTTAGGAAAGGAAGACAAATGCAATGACTCTGGTGGATCCATGTGGTTTAGGAAAAAATACAAATGCAATGACTCTAGTGGTGGTTTAGGAAAGGAACACACATGCAATGACTCTGGTGGTGGTTTAAGAAAGGAAGACACATGCAATGACTCTGGTGGATCCATGTGGTTTAGGAAAATAAGACACATGCAATGACTCTGGTGGTGGTTTAGGAAATGAAGACACATGCAATGACTCTGGTGGTGGTTTAAGAAAGGAACACACATGTAATGACACTGGTGGATCCATGTGGTTTAGGAAAAGAAGGCAAATGCAATGACTCTGGTGGTGTTTTAGTAAAGGAACACACATGCAATTACTATAGTTGTGGTTTAGGAAAAGAACACACATTCAATGAGTCTGGTGGTTGTTTTGGAAAGGAACACACATGCAATGACTCCGGTGGTGGTTTAGGAAAGGAAGACAGATGCAATGACTCTGGTGGTGGTTTAGGAAAGGAAGACACATGCAATGACTCTGGTGCATCCATGTGGTTTAGGAAAAGAAGACACATGTAATGACTCTGGTGGTGGTTTAGGAAAAGGAACACACATGCAATGACTCTGGTGGTGGTTTAAGAAAGGAACACACATGCAATGACACTGGTGGATCCATGTGGTTTAGGAAAATAACACACATGCAATGACTCTGGTGGTGGTTTAGGAAAGGAACACACATGCAATGACTCTGGTGGTGGTTTTGGAAAGGAACACACATGCAATGACTCTGGTGGTGGTTTAGGAAAGTAAGACACATGCAATGACTCTGGTGGTGGTTTAGGAAAGGAACACACATGCAAATACTATAGTTGTGGTTTAGGAAAAGAACACACATTCAATGAGTCTGGTGGTTGTTTAGGAAAGGAACACACATGCAATGACTCCGGTGGTGGTTTAGGAAAGGAAAACAGATGCAATGACTCTGGTGGATCCATGTGGTTTAGGAAAACAGACACATGCAACGACTCTGGTGGTGGTTTAGGAAAGGAACACACATGCAATGACTCTGGTGGTGGTTTAGGAAAGGAAGACACCTGCAATGACTCTGGTGGATCCATGTGGTTTAGGAAAAGAAGACACATGCAATGACTCTGGTGGTGGTTTAGGAAAGGAACACACATGCAATGCCTCTGGTGGTGGTTTAAGAAAGGAACACTCATGTAATGACACTAGTGGATCCATGTGGTTTAGGAAAACAAGACACATGCAATGACTCCGGTGGTGGTTTAGGAAAGGAACACACATGCAACGACTCTGGTGGATCCATGTGGTTTAGGAAAAGAAGACCCATGCAATGACTCTGATGGTAGTTTTGGAAAGGAGCACGCATGCAATGAATCTGCTGGCTCCATGTGGTTTAGGAAAAGAAAACACATGCAATGACTCTGGACGTGGTTTAGGAAAGGAATACACATACAATGACTCTGGTGGATCAATCTGGTTTAGGAAAAGAAGACACATGCAATGACTCTGGTGGTGGTTTAGGAAAGGAACACACATGCAATGACTCTGGTGGATGCATGTGGTTTAGGAAAAGAAGACACATGCAATGACTCTAGCGGTGGTTTAGGAAAGGAACACACATGCAATGACTCTGGTGGTTGTTTAGGAAAGGAACACACATGCAATGACTCTGGTGGTGGTTTTTGAAAGGAACACACATGCAATGACTCTAGTGGTGTTTTAGGAAAGGAAGACACATGCAATGACTCTGGTGGTGGTTTAGGAAAGGAACACACATGCAATGACTCTGGTGGTGGGTTGAGAAAGGAATACACATGCAATGACTCTGGTGCATCCATGTGGTTTAGGAAAAGAAGACACATGTAAGGACTCTGGTGGTGGTTTAGGAAAAGGAACACACATGCAACGACTCTGGTGGTGGTTTAGGAAAGGAACACACATGCAATGACTCTGGTGGTGGTTTTGGAAAGGAACACACATGCAATGACTCTGGTGGTGGTTTAGGTAAGTAAGACACATGCAATGACTCTGGTGGTGGTTTAGAAAAATAAGACACATACAATGACTTTGGTGGTGGTTTAGTAAAGGAACACACATGCAATTACTATAGTTGTGGTTTAGGAAAAGAACACACATTCAATGAGTCTGGTGGTTGTTTAGGAAAGGAACACACATGCAATGACTCCTGTGGTGGTTTAGGAAAGGAAGACAGATGCAATGACTCTGGTGGATCCATGTGGTTTAGGAAAAAAGACAAATGCAATGACTCTGGTGGTGGTTTAGGAAAGGAACACACATGCAATGACTCTTGTGGTGGTTTAGGAAAGGAAGACACATGCAATGACTCTGGTGGATCCATGTGGTTTAGGAAAAGAAGACGCATGCAATGACTCTGGTGGTGGTTTAGGAAATGAAGACACATGCAATGACTCTGGTGGTGGTTTAAGAAAGGAACACACATGTAATGACACTGGTGGATCCATGTGGTTTAGGAAAAGAAGGCAAATGCAATGACTCTTGTGGTGTTTTAGTAAAGGAGCACACATGCAATTACTATAGTTGAGGTTTAGGAAAAGAACACACATTCAATGAGTCTGGTGGTTGTTTAGGAAAGGAACACACATGCAATGACTCCGGTGGTGGTTTAGGAAAGGAAGACAGATGCAATGACTCTGGTGGTGGTTTAGGAAAGGAAGACACATGCAATGACTCTGGTGCATCCATGTGGTTTAGGAAAAGAAGACACATGTGATGACTCTGGTGGTGGTTTAGGAAAAGGAACACACATGCAATGACTCCGGTGGTGGTTTAAGAAAGGAACACACATGCAATGACACTGGTGGATCCATGTGGTTTAGGAAAATAACACACATGCAATGACTCTGGTGGTGGTTTAGGAAAGGAACACACATGCAATGACTCTGGTGGTCGTTTTGGAAAGGAACACACATGCAATGACTCTGGTGGTTGTTTAGGAAAGTAAGACATATGCAATGACTCTGGTGGTGGTTTAGGAAAGGAACACACATGCAATTACTATAGTTGTGGCTTAGGAAAAGAACACACATTCAATGAGTCTGGTGGTTGTTTAGGAAAGGAACACACATGCAATGACTCCGGTGGTGGTTTAGGATAGTAAAACAGATGCAATGACTCTGGTGGATCCATGTGGTTTAGGAAAAAAGACACATGCAATGACTCTGGTGGTGCTTCAGGAAAGGAACACACATGAAATGACTCTGGTGGTGGTTTAGGAAAGGAACACACATGCAATGACTCTGGTGGATCCATGTGGTTTAGGAAAAGAAGACACATGCAATGTCTCTGGTGGTGGTTTAGGAAAGGAACACACATGCAATGACTCTGGTGGTGGTTTAAGAAAGGAACACACATGTAATGACACTGGTGGATCCATGTGGTTTAGGAAAACAAGACACATGCAATGACTCCGGTGGTGGTTTAGGAAAGGAACACACATTCAATGACTCTGGTGGATCCATGTGGTTTAGAAAAAGAACACAAATGCAATGACTCTAGTGGTGGTTTAAGAAAGGACCACACATGCAATGACACTCCTAGATCCTTGTGGTTTAGGAAAATAAGACACATGCAATGACTCTACTGGATCCATGTGGTTTAGGAAAAGAAAACACATGCAATGACTCTGGTGGTGGTTTAGAAAAGGAAGACACATACAATGACTCTGGTGGATCCATGTGGTTTAGGAAAAGAAGACACATGCAATGAATCTTGTGGTGGTTTACGAAAGGAACACACATGCAATGACTCTGGTGGATGCATGTGGTTTAGGAAAAGAAGAAACATGCAATGACTCTAGCAGTGGTTTAGCAAAGGAACACACATGCAATGACTCTGGTGGTGGTTTAGGAAAGGAACACACATGCAATGACTCTGGTGGTGGTTCTCGAAAGGAACACACATGCAATGACTCTAGTGGTGTTTTAGGAAAGGAAGACACATGCAATGACTCTGGTGGTTGTTTAGGAAAGGAACACACATGCAATGACTCTGGTGGTGGTTTTGGAAAGGAACACACATGCAATGACTCTGGTGGTGGTTTAGGAAAGTAAGACACATGTAATGACTCTGGTGGTGGTTTAGAAAAAGAAGACACATGCAATGACTTTGGTGGTGGTTTAGGAAAGGAACACACATGCAATTACTATAGTTGTCGTTTAAGAAAAGAACACACATTCAATAAGTCTGGTGGTTGTTTAGGAAAGGAACACACATGCAATGACTCTGGTGGTGGTTTAAGAAAGGAACACACATGCAATGACACTGGTGGATCCATGTGGTTTAGGAAAAGAAGACACATGCAATGAGTCTAGTGGTGGTTTAGGAAAGGAACACACATGCAATGACTCTGGTGGTGGTTTTGGGAAGGAACACACATGCAATGACTCTGGCGGTGGTTTAGGAAAGTAACGCACATGCAATGACTCTGGTGGTGGTTTAGAAAAACAAGACACGTGCAATGACTTTGGTGGTGGTTTAGGAAAGGAACACACATGCAATTACTATAGTTGTGGTTTAGGAAAAGAACACACATTTAATGACTCTGGTGGTTGTTTAGGAAAGGAACACACATGCAATGACTCTGGTGGTGGTTTAGGAAAGGAAGACAGATGCAATAACTCTGGTGGATCCATGTGGTTTAGGAAAAAAAGACACATGCAATGACTCTGGTGGTGGTTTAGGAAAGGAACACACATGCAATGACTCTAGTGGTGGTTTAGGAAAGGAAGACACATACAATTACTCTGGTGGATCCATGTGGTTTAGGAAAAGAAGACACAAGCAATGACTCTGGTGGTGGTTTAGGAAAGGAACACACATGCAATGTCTCTGGTGGTGGTTTAAGAAAGGAACACGCATGTAATGACACTGGTGGATCCATGTGGTTTAGGAAAACAAGACACATGCAATGACTCTGGTGGTGGCTTAGGATAGGAAAACAGATGCAATGACTCTGGTGGATCCATGTGGTTTAGGAAAAAAGACACATGCAATGACTCTGGTGGTGGTTTAGGAAAAGGAACACACATGCAATGACTCTGGTGGTGGTTTAGGAAAGGAAGACACATGCAATGACTCTAGTGGATCCATGTGGTTTAGGAAAAGAAGACACATGCAATGACTCTTGTGGTGGTTTACAAAAGGAACACACATGCAATGACTCTGGTGGATGCATGTGGTTTAGGAAAAGAAGAAACATGCAATGACTCTAGCAGTGGTTTAGGAAAATAACACACATGCAATGACTCTGGTGGTGGTTTAGGAAAGGAACACACATGCAATGACTCTGGTGGTGGTTTTCGAAAGGAACACACATGCAATGACTCTAGTTGTGTTTTAGGAAAGGAAGACACATGCAATGACTATGGTGGTTGTTTAGGAAAGGAACACACATGCAATGACTCTGGTGGTGGGTTGAGAAAGGAAGACATGCAATGACTCTGGTGCATCCATGTGGTTTAGGAAAAGAAGACACATGTAATGACTCTGGTGGTGGTTTAGGAAAAGGAACACACCTGCAATGACTCTGGTGGTGGTTTAAGAAAGGAACACACATGCAATGACACTGGTGGATCCATGTGGTTTAGGAAAATAACACACATGCAATGACTCTGGTGGTGGTTTTGGAAAGGAACACACATGCAATGACTCTGGTGGTGGTTTTGGAAAGGAACACACATGGAATGACTCTGGTGGTGGTTTAGGAAGGAACACACATGCAATGACTCTGGTGGTTGTTTTGGAAAGGAACACACATGCAATGACTCTGGTGGTGGTTTAGGAAAGTAAGACACATGTAATGACTCTGGTGGTGGTTTAGAAAAAGAAGACACATGCAATGACTTTGGTGGTGGTTTAGGAAAGGAACACACATGCAATTACTATAGTTGTCGTTTAAGAAAAGAACACACATTCAATAAGTCTGGTGGTTGTTTAGGAAAGGAACACACATGCAATGACTCTGGTGGTGGTTTAGGAAAGGAAGACAGATGCAATAACTCTGGTGGATCCATGTGGTTTAGGAAAAAAAGACACATACAATGACTCTGGTGGTTTAGGAAAGGAACACACATGCAATGACTCTAGTGGTGGTTTAGGAAAGGAAGACACAAACAATGACTCTGGTGGATCCATGTGGTTTAGGAAAAGAAGACACAAGCAATGACTCTGGTGGTGGTTTAGGAAAGGAACACACATGCAATGTCTCTGGTGGTGGTTTAAGAAAGGAACACGCATGTAATGACACTGGTGGATCCATGTGGTTTAGGAAAACAAGACACATGCAATGACTCCGGTGGTGGTTTAGGATAGGAAAACAGATGCAATGACTCTGGTGGATCCATGTGGTTTAGGAAAAAAGACACATGCAATGACTCTGGTGGTGGTTTAGGAAAAGGAACACACATGCAATGACTCTGGTGGTGGTTTAGGAAAGGAAGACACATGCAATGACTCTGGTGGATCCATGTGGTTTAGGAAAAGAAGACACATGCAATGACTCTGGTGGTGGTTTAGGAAAGGAACACACATGCAATGACTCTGGTAGTGGTTTAAGAAAGGAACACACATGTAATGACACTGGTGGATCCATGTGGTTTAGGAAAACAAGACACATGCAATGACTCCGGTGGTGGTTTAGGAAAGGAACACACATTCAATGACTCTGGTGGATCCATGTGGTTTAGGAAAAGAACACAAATGCAATGACTCTAGTGGTGGTTTAAGAAAGGACCACACATGCAATGACACTCCTAGATCCATGTGGTTTAGGAAAATAAGACACATGCAATGACTCTGATGGTAGTTTTGGAAAGGAGCACACATGCAATCTACCGATCCATGTGGTTTAGGAAAAGAAAACACATGCAATGACTCTGGTGGTGGTTTAGGAAAGGAAGACACATACAATGACTTTGGTGGATCCATGTGGTTTAGGAAAAGAAGACACATGCAATGACTCTTGTTGTGGTTTACGAAAGGAACACACATGCAATGACTCTGGTGGATGCATGTGGTTTTGGAAAAGAAGAAACATGCAATGACTCTAGCGGTGGTTTAGCAAAGAAACACACATGCAATGACTCTGGTGGTGGTTTAGGAAAGGAACACACATGCAATGACTCTGGTGGTTGTTTTCGAAAGGAACACACATGCAACGACTCTAGTGGTGTTTTAGGAAAGGAAGACACATGCAATGACTCTGGTGGTGGGTTGAGAAAGGAAGACATGCAATGACTCTGGTGCATCCATGTGGTTTAGGAAAAGAAGACACATGTAATGACTCTGGTGGTGGTTTAGGAAAAGGAACACACATGCAATAACTCTGGTGGTGGTTTAGGAAAGGAACACACATGCAATGACTCTGGTGGTGGTTTTGGAAAGGAACAAACATGCAATGACTCTGGTGGTGGTTTAGGTAAGTAAGACACATGCAATGACTCTGGTGGTGGTTTAGAAAAAGAAGACACATACAATTACTTTGGTGGTGGTTTAGTAAAGGAACACACATGAAATTACTATAGTTGTGGTTTAGGAAAAGAACACACATTCAATGAGTCTAGTGGTTGTTTAGGAAAGGAACACACATGCAATGACTCCGGTGGTGGTTTAGGAAAGGAAGACAGATGCAATGACTCTGGTGGATCCATGTGGTTTAGGAAAATAAGACACATGCAATGACTCTGGTGGTGGTTTAGGAAAGGAACACACATGCAATGACTCTGGTGGTGATTTAAGAAAGGAACACACATGTAATGACACTGGTGGATCCATGTGGTTTAGGAAAACAAGACACATGCAATGACTCCGGTGGTGGTTTAGGAAAGGAACACACATTCAATGACTCTGGTGGATCTATGTGGTTTAGGAAAAGAACACAAATGCAATGACTCTAGTGGTGGTTTAAGAAAGGACCACACATGCAATGACACTCCTGGATCTATGTGGTTTAGGAAAATAAGACACATGCAATGACTCTGATGGTAGTTTTGGAAAGGAGCACACATGCAATGACTCTACTGGATCCATGTGGTTTAGGAAAAGAAAACACATGCAATGACTCTGGTGGTGGTTTAGGAAAGGAAGACACATACAATGACTCTGGTGGATCCATGTGGTTTAGGAAAAGAAGACACATGCAATGACTCTGGTGGTGGTTTAGGAAAGGAACACACATGCAATGACTCTGGTGGATGCATGTGGTTTAGGAAAAGAAGACACATGCAATGACTCTAGCGGTGGTTTAGAAAAGGAACACACATGCAATGACTCTGGTGGTAGTTTAGGAAAGGAACACACATGCAATGACTCTGATGGTGGTTTTCGAAAGGAACACACATGCAATGACTCTAGTGATGTTTTAGGAAAGGAAGACCCATGCAATGACTCTGGTGGTGGTTTAGGAAAGGAACACACATGCAATGACTCTGGTGGTGGGATGAGAAAGGAAGACACATGCAATGACTCTGGTGCATCCATGTGGTTTAGGAAAAGAAGACACATGTAATGACTCTAGTGGTGGTTTAGGAAAAGGAACACACATGCAATGACTCTAGTGGTGGTTTAAGAAAGGAACACACATGCAATGACACTGGTGGATCCATGTGCTTTAGGAAAATAACACACATGCAATGATTCTAGTGGTGGTTTAGGAAAGGAACACACATGCAATGACTCTGGTGGTGGTTTTGGAAAGGAACACACATGGAATGACTCTGGTGGTGGTTTAGGAAAGTAAGACACATGTAATGACTCTGGTGGTGGTTTAGAAAAAGTAGACACATGCAATGACTTTGGTGGTGGTTTAGGAAAGGAACACACATGCAATTACTATAGTTGTGGTTTAAGAAAAGAACACACATTCAATGAGTCTGGTGGTTGTTTAGGAAAGGAACACACATGCAATGACTCCGGCGGTGGTTTAGGAAAGGAACACACATGCAATGACTCTTGTGGATCCATGTGGTTTAGGAAAAAAAGACACATGCAATGACTCTGGTGGTGGTTTAGGAAAGGAACACACATGCAATGACTCTGGTGGTGGTTTAGGAAAGGAAGACACATGCAATGACTCTGGTGGATCCATGTGGTTTAGGAAAAGAAGACACACGCAATGACTCTGGTGGTGGTTTAGGAAAGGAACACACATGCAATGACTCTAGTGGTGGTTTAAGAAAGGAACACGCATGTAATGACACTGGTGGATCTATGTGGTTTAGGAAAACAAGACACATGCAATGACTACGGTGGTGGTTAGGAAAGGAACACACATTCAATGACTCTGGTGGATCCATGTGGTTTAGGAAAAGAACACAAATGCAATGACTCTAGTGGTGGTTTAAGAAAGGACCACACATGCAATGACACTCCTGGATCCATGTGGTTTAGGAAAATAAGACACATGCAATGACTCTGATGGTAGTTTTGGAAAGGAGCACACATGCAATGACTCTACTGGATCCATGTGGTTTAGGAAAAGAAAACACATGCAATGACTCTGGTGGTGGTTTAGGAAAGGAAGACACATACAATGACTCTGGTGGATCCATGTGGTTTAGGAAAAGAAGACACATGCAATGACTCTGGTGGTGGTTTAGGAAAGGAACACACATGCAATGACTCTGGTGGATGCATGTGGTTTAGGAAAACAAGACACATGCAATGACTCTAGCGGTGGTTTAGAAAAGGAACACACATGCAATGACTCTGGTGGTGGTTTAGGAAAGGATCACACATGCAATGACTCTGGTGGTGGTTTTCGAAAGGAACACACATGCAATGACTCTAGTGGTGTTTTAGGAAAGGAAGACACATGCAATGACTCTGGTGGTGGTTTAGGAAAGGAACACACATGCAACGACTCTGGTGGTGGGATGAGAAAGGAAGACACATGCAATGACTCTGGTGCATCCATGTGGTTCAGGAAAAGAAGACACATGTAATGACTCTAGTGGTGGTTTAGGAAAAGGAACACACATGCAATGACTCTGGTGGTGGTTTAAGAAAGGAACACACATGCAATGACACTGGTGGATCCATGTGCTTTAGGAAAATAACACACATGCAATGACTCTGGTGGTGGTTTAGGAAAGGAACACACATGCAATGACTCTGGTGGTCGTTTTGGAAAGGAACACACATGCAATGACTCTGGTGGTGGTTTAGGAAAGTAAGACACATGTAATGACTCTGGTGGTGGTTTAGAAAAACAAGACACATGCAATGACTTTGGTGGTGGTTTAGGAAAGGAACACACATGCAATTACTATAGTTGTGGTTTAAGAAAAGAACACACATTCAATGAGTCTGGTGGTTGTTTAGGAAAGGAACACACATGCAATGACTCTGGCGGTGGTTTAGTAAAGTAACACACATGCAATGACTCTGGTGGATCCATGTGGTTTAGGAAAAGAAGACACATGCAATGACTCTGGTGGTGGTTCAGGAAAGGAACACACATGCAATGACTCTGGTGGATGCATGTGGTTTAGGAAAAGAAGACACATGCAATGACTCTAGCGGTGGTTTAGAAAAGGAACACACATGCAATGACTCTGGTGGTGGTTTAAGAAAGGAACACACATGCAATGACTCTGGTGGTGGTTTTCGAAAGGAACACACATGCAATGACTCTAGTGGTGTTTTAGGAAAGGAAGACACATGCAATGACTCTGGTGGTGGTTTAGGAAAGGAACACACATGCAATGACTCTGGTGGTGGGATGAGAAAGGAAGACACATGCAATGACTCTGGTGCATCCATGTGGTTTAGGAAAATAAGACACATGTAATGACTCTAGTGGTGGTTTAGGAAAAGGAACACACATGCAATGACTCTGGTGGTGGTTAAAGAAAGGAACACACATGCAATGACACTGGTGGATCCATGTGCTTTAGGAAAATAACACACATGCAATGACTCTGGTGGTGGTTTAGGAAAGGAACACACATGCAATGACTCTGGTGGTCGTTTTGGAAAGGAACACACATGCAATGACTCTGGTGGTGGTTTAGGAAACGAACACACATGCAATGACTCTGGTGGATGCATGTGGTTTAGGAAAAGAAGACACATGCAATAACTCTAGCGGTGGTTTAGCAAAGAAACACACATGCAATGACTCTGGTGGTGGTTTAGGAAAGGAACACACATGCAATGACTCTGGTGGTGGTTTTCGAAAGAAACACACATGCAATGACACTGGTGGATCCATGTGCTTTAGGAAAATAACACACATGCAATGATTCTAGTGGTGGTTTAGGAAAGGAACACACATGCAATTACTCTGGTGGTGGTTTTGGAAAGGAACACACATGGAATGACTCTGGTGGTGGTTTAGGAAAGTAAGACACATGTAATGACTCTGGTGGTGGTTTAGAAAAAGTAGACACATGCAATGACTTTGGTGGTGGTTTAGGAAAGGAACACACATGCAATTACTATAGTTGTGGTTTAAGAAAAGAACACACATTCAATGAGTCTGGTGGTTGTTTAGGAAAGGAACACACATGCAATGACTCCGGCGGTGGTTTAGGAAAGGAACACACATGCAATGACTCTTGTGGATCCATGTGGTTTAGGAAAAAAGACACATGCAATGACTCTGGTGGTGGTTTAGGAAAGGAACACACATGCAATGACTCTGGTGGTGGTTTAGGAAAGGAAGACACATGCAATGACTCTGGTGGATCCATGTGGTTTAGGAAAAGAAGACACACGCAATGACTCTGGTGGTGGTTTAGGAAAGGAACACACATGCAATGACTCTAGTGGTGGTTTAAGAAAGGAACACGCATGTAATGACACTGGTGGATATATGTGGTTTAGGAAAACAAGACACATGCAATGACTACGGTGGTGGTTTAGGAAAGGAACACACATTCAATGACTCTGGTGGATCCATGTGGTTTAGGAAAAGAACACAAATGCAATGACTCTAGTGGTGGTTTAAGAAAGGACCACACATGCAATGACACTCCTGGATCCATGTGGTTTAGGAAAATAAGACACATGCAATGACTCTGATGGTAGTTTTGGAAAGGAGCACACATGCAATGACTCTACTGGATCCATGTGGTTTAGGAAAAGAAAACACATGCAATGACTCTGGTGGTGGTTTAGGAAAGGAAGACACATACAATGACTCTGGTGGATCCATGTGGTTTAGGAAAAGAAGACACATGCAATGACTCTGGTGGTGGTTTAGGAAAGGAACACACATGCAATGACTCTGGTGGATGCATGTGGTTTAGGAAAACAAGACACATGCAATGACTCTAGCGGTGGTTTAGAAAAGGAACACACATGCAATGACTCTGGTGGTGGTTTAGGAAAGGATCACACATGCAATGACTCTGGTGGTGGTTTTCGAAAGGAACACACATGCAATGACTCTAGTGGTGTTTTAGGAAAGGAAGACACATGCAATGACTCTGGTGGTGGTTTAGGAAAGGAACACACATGCAATGACTCTGGTGGTGGGATGAGAAAGGAAGACACATGCAATGACTCTGGTGCATCCATGTGGTTCAGGAAAAGAAGACACATGTAATGACTCTAGTGGTGGTTTAGGAAAAGGAACACACATGCAATGACTCTGGTGGTGGTTTAAGAAAGGAACACACATGCAATGACACTGGTGGATCCATGTGCTTTAGGAAAATAACACACATGCAATGACTCTGGTGGTGGTTTAGGAAAGGAACACAGATGCAATGACTCTGGTGGTCGTTTTGGAAAGGAACACACATGCAATGACTCTGGTGGTGGTTTAGGAAAGTAAGACACATGTAATGCTCTGGTGGTGGTTTAGAAAAACAAGACACATGCAATGACTTTGGTGGTGGTTTAGGAAAGGAACACACATGCAATTACTATAGTTGTGGTTTAAGAAAAGAACACACATTCAATGAGTATGGTGGTTGTTTAGGAAAGGAACACACAAACAATGACTCTGGCGGTGGTTTAGTAAAGGAACACACATGCAATGACTCTGGTGGATCCATGTGGTTTAGGAAAAGAAGACACATGCAATGACTCTGGTGGTGGTTTAGGAAAGGAACACACATGCAATGACTCTGGTGGATGCATGTGGTTTAGGAAAAGAAGACACATGCAATGACTCTAGCGGTGGTTTAGAAAAGGAACACACATGCAATGACTCTGGTGGTGGTTTAAGAAAGGAACACACATGCAATGACTCTGGTGGTGGTTTTCGAAAGGAACACACATGCAATGACTCTAGTGGTGTTTTAGGAAAGGAAGACACATGCAATGACTCTGGTGGTGGTTTAGGAAAGGAACACACATGCAATGACTCTGGTGGTGGGATGAGAAAGGAAGACACATGCAATGACTCTGGTGCATCCATGTGGTTTAGGAAAATAAGACACATGTAATGACTCTAGTGGTGGTTTAGGAAAAGGAACACACATGCAATGACTCTGGTGGTGGTTAAAGAAAGGAACACACATGCAATGACACTGGTGGATCCATGTGCTTTAGGAAAATAACACACATGCAATGACTCTATTGGTGGTTTAGGAAAGGAACACACATGCAATGACTCTGGTGGTCGTTTTGGAAAGGAACACACATGCAATGACTCTGGTGGTGGTTTAGGAAACGAACACACATGCAATGACTCTGGTGGATGCATGTGGTTTAGGAAAAGAAGACACATGCAATAACTCTACCGGTGGTTTAGCAAAGAAACACACATGCAATGACTCTGGTGGTGGTTTAGGAAAGGAACACACATGCAATGACTCTGGTGGTGGTTTTCGAAAGGAACACACATGTAATGACTCTAGTGGTGTTTTAGGAAAGGAAGACACATGCAATGACTCTGGTGGTGGGTTGAGAAAGGAAGACATGCAATGACTCTAGTGCATCCATCTGGTTTAGGAAAAGAAGACACATGTAATGACTCTGGTGGTGGTTTAGGAAAAGGAACACACATGCAATGACACTGGTGGATCCATGTGCTTTAGGAAAATAACACACATGCAATGACTCTGGTGGTGGTTTAGGAAAGGAACACAGATGCAATGACTCTGGTGGTCGTTTTGGAAAGGAACACACATGCAATGACTCTGGTGGTGGTTTAGGAAAGTAAGACACATGTAATGACTCTGGTGGTGGTTTAGAAAAACAAGACACATGCAATGACTTTGGTGGTGGTTTAGGAAAGGAACACACATGCAATTACTATAGTTGTGGTTTAAGAAAAGAACACACATTCAATGAGTCTGGTGGTTGTTTAGGAAAGGAACACACATGCAATGACTCTGGCGGTGGTTTAGTAAAGGAACACACATGCAATGACTCTGGTGGATCCATGTGGTTTAGGAAAAGAAGGCACATGCAATGACTCTGGTGGTGGTTTAGGAAAGGAACACACATGCAATGACTCTGGTGGATGCATGTGGTTTAGTAAAAGAAGACACATGCAATAACTCTAGCAGTGGTTTAGAAAAGGAACACACATGCAATGACTCTGGTGGTGGTTTAAGAAAGGAACACACATGCAATGACTCTGGTGGTGGTTTTCGAAAGGAACACACATGCAATGACTCTAGTGGTGTTTTAGGAAAGGAAGACACATGCAATGACTCTGGTGGTGGTTTAGGAAAGGAACACACATGCAATGCCTCTGGTGGTGGGATGAGAAAGGAAGACACATGCAATGACTCTGGTGCATCCATGTGGTTTAGGAAAATAAGACACATGTAATGACTCTAGTGGTGGTTTAGGAAAAGGAACACACATGCAATGACTCTGGTGGTGGTTAAAGATAGGAACACACATGCAATGACACTGGTGGATCCATGTGCTTTAGGAAAATAACACACATGCAATGACTCTTGTGGTGGTTTAGGAAAGGAACACACATGCAATGACTCTGGTGGTCGTTTTGGAAAGGAACACACATGCAATGACTCTGGTGGTGGTTTAGGAAACGAACACACATGCAATGACTCTGGTGGATGCATGTGGTTTAGGAAAAGAAGACACATGCAATAACTCTAGCGGTGGTTTAGCAAAGAAACACACATGCAATGACTCTGGTGGTGGTTTAGGAAAGGAACACACATGCAATGACTCTGGTGGTGGTTTTCGAAAGGAACACACATGTAATGACTCTAGTGGTGTTATAGGAAAGGAAGACACATGCAATGACTCTGGTGGTGGGTTGAGAAAGGAAGACATGCAATGACTCTAGTGCATCCATCTGGTTTAGGAAAAGAAGACACATGTAATGACTCTGGTGGTGGTTTAGGAAAAGGAACACACATGCAATGACTCTGGTGGTGGTTTAGGAAAGGAACACACATGCAATGACTCTGGTGGTGGTTTTGGAAAGGAACAAACATGCAATGACTCTAGTGGTGGTTTAGGTAAGTAAGACACATGCAATGACTCTGGTGGTGGTTTAGAAAAAGAAGACACATACAATTACTTTGGTGGTGGTTTAGTAAAGGAATACACATGCAATTACTATAGTTATGGTTTAGGAAAAGAACACACATTCAATGAGTCCGGTGGTTGTTTAGGAAAGGAGCACACATGCAATGACTCCGGTGGTGGTTTAGGAAAGGAAGACAGATGCAATGACTCTCGTGGATCCATGTGGTTTAGGAAAAAAGACAAATGCAATGACTCTAGTGGTGGTTTATGAAACGAACACACATGCAATGACTCTGGTGGTGGTTTAGGAAAGGAAGACACATGCAATGACTCTGGTGGATCCATGTGGTTTAGGAAAAGAAGACACATGCAATGACTCTGGTGGTGGTTTAGGAAAGGAACACACATGCAATGACTCTGGTGGTGGTTTAAGAAAGGAACACACATGTAATGACACTGGTGGATCCATGTGGTTTAGGAAAACAAGACACATGCAATGACTCCGGTGGTGGTTTAGGAAAGGAACACACATTCAATGACTCTGGTGGATCCATGTGGTTTAGGAAAAGAACACAAATGCAATGACTCTAGTGGTGGTTTAAGAAAGGACCACACATGCAATGACACTCCTGGATCTATGTGGTTTAGGAAAATAAGACACATGCAATGACTCTGATGGTATTTTTGGAAAGGAGCACACATGCAATGACTCTACTGGATCCATGTGGTTTAGGAAAAGAAAACACATGCAATGACTCTGGTGGATCCATGTGGTTTAGGAAAAGAAGACACATGCAATGACTCTGGAGGTGGTTTGGGAAAGGAACACACATGCAATGACTCTGGTGGATGCATGTGGTTTAGGAAAAGAAGACACATGCAATGACTCTAGCGGTGGTTTAGAAAAGGAACACACATGCAATGACTCTGGTGGTGGTTTAGGAAAGGAACACACATGCAATGACTCTGGTGGTGGTTTTCGAAAGGAACACACATGCAATGACTCTAGTGGTGTTCTAGGAAAGGAAGACACATGCAATGACTCTGGTGGTGGTTTAGGAAAGGAACACACATGCAATGACTCTGGTGGTGGGATGAGAAAGGAAGACACATGCAATGACTCTGGTGCATCCATGTTGTTTAGGAAAAGAAGACACATGTAATGACTCTAGTGGTGGTTTAGGAAAAGGAACACACATGCAATGACTCTAGTGGTGGTTTAAGAAAGGAACACACATGCAATGACACTGGTGGATCCATGTGCTTTAGGAAAATAACACACATGCAATCATTCTGGTGGTGGTTTAGGAAAGGAACACACATGCAATGACTCTGGTGGTGGTTTTGGAAAGGAACACACATGCAATGACTCTGGTGGTGGTTTAGGAAAGTAAGACACATGTAATGACTCTGGTGGTGGTTTAGAAAAAGAAGACACATGCAATGACTTTGGTGGTGATTTAGGAAAGGAACAAACATGCAATTACTATAGTTGTGATTTAAGAAAAGAACACACATGCAATGACTCCGGCGGTGGTTTAGGAAAGGAACACACATGCAATGACTCTTGTGGATCCATGTGGTTTAGGAAAAAAGACACATGCAATGACTCTGGTGGTGGTTTAGGAAAGGAACACACATGCAATGACTCTGGTGGTGGTTTAGGAAAGGAAGACACATGCAATGACTCTGGTGGATCCATGTGGTTTAGGAAAAGAAGACACACGCAATGACTCTGGTGGTGGTTTAGGAAAGGAACACACATGCAATGACTCTGGTGTTGGTTTAAGAAAGGAACACGCATGTAATGACACTGGTGGATCTATGTGGTTTAGGAAAACAAGACACATGCAATGACTCCGGTGGTGGTTTAGGAAAAGGAACACACATGCAATGACTCTAGTGGTGGTTTAAGAAAGGAACACACATGCAATGACACTGGTGGATCCATGTGCTTTAGGAAAATAACACACATGCAATGATTCTGGTGGTGGTTTAGGAAAGGAACACACATGCAATGACTCTGATGGTGGTTTTGGAAAGGAACACACATGCAATGACTCTGGTGGTGGTTTAGGAAAGTAAGACACATGTAATGACTCTGGTGGTGGTTTAGAAAAAGAAGACACATGCAATGACTTTGGTGGTGGTTTAGGAAAGGAACACACATGCAATTACTATAGTTGTGATTTAAGAAAAGAACACACATGCAATGACTCCGGCGGTTGTTTAGGAAAGGAACACACATGCAATGACTCTTGTGGATCCATGTGGTTTAGGAAAAAAGACACATGCAATGACTCTGGTGGTGGTTTAGGAAAGGAACACACATGCAATGACTCTAGTGGTGGTTTAGGAAAGGAAGACACATGCAATGACTCTGGTGGATCCATGTGGTTGAGGAAAAGAAGACACACGCAATGACTCTGGTGGTGGTTTAGGAAAGGAACACACATGCAATGACTCTGGTGGTGGTTTAAGAAAGGAACACGCATGTAATGACACTGGTGGATCTATGTGGTTTAGGAAAACAAGACACATGCAATGACTCCGGTGGTGGTTTAGGAAAGGAACACACATCCAATGAATCTGGTGGATCCATGTGGTTTAGGAAAAGAACACAAATGCAATGACTCTAGTGGTGGTTTAAGAAAGGACCACACATGCAATGACACTCCTGGATCTATGTGGTTTAGGAAAATAAGACACATGCAATGACTCTGATGGTATTTTTGGAAAGGAGCACACATGCAATGACTCTACTGGATCCATGTGGTTTAGGAAAAGAAAACACATGCAATGACTTTGGTGGTGGTTTAGGAAAGGAAGACACATACAATGACTCTGGTGGATCCATGTGGTTTAGGAAAAGAAGACACATGCAATGACTCTGGAGGTGGTTTGGGAAAGGAACACACATGCAATGACTCTGGTGGATGCATGTGGTTTAGGAAAAGAAGACACATGCAATGACTCTAGCGGTGGTTTAGAAAAGGAACACACATGCAATGACTCTGGTGGTGGTTTAGGAAAGGAACACACATGCAATGACTCTGGTGGTGGTTTTCGAAAGGAACACATGCATAAATGACTCTAGTGGTGTTTTAGGAAAGGAAGACACATGCAATGACTCTGGTGGTGGTTTAGGAAAGGAACACACATGCAATGACTCTGGTGGTGGGATGAGAAAGGAAGACACATGCAATGACTCTGGTGCATCCATGTGGTTTAGGAAAAGAAGACACATGTAATGACTCTAGTGGTGGTTTAGGAAAAGGAACACACATGCAATGACTCTAGTGGTGGTTTAAGAAAGGAACACACATGCAATAACACTGGTGGATCCATGTGCTTTAGGAAAATAACACACATGCAATCATTCTGGTGGTGGTTTAGGAAAGGAACACACATGCAATGACTCTGGTGGTGGTTTTGGAAAGGAACACACATGCAATGACTCTGGTGGTGGTTTAGGAAGGTAAGACACATGTAATGACTCTGGTGGTGGTTTAGAAAAAGAAGACACATGCAATGACTTTGGTGGTGATTTAGGAAAGGAACAAACATGCAATTACTATAGTTGTGATTTATGAAAAGAACACACATGCAATGACTCCGGCGGTGGTTTAGGAAAGGAACACACATGCAATGACTCTTGTGGATCCATGTGGTTTAGGAAAAAAGACACATGCAATGACTCTGGTGGTGGTTTAGGAAAGGAACACACATGCAATGACTCTGGTGGTGGTTTATGAAAGGAAGACACATGCAATACTCTGGTGGATCCATGTGGTTTAGGAAAAGAAGACACACGCAATGACTCTGGTGGTGGTTTAAGAAAGGAACACGCATGTAATGACACTGGTGGATCTATGTGGTTTAGGAAAACAAGACACATGCAATGACTCCGGTGGTGGTTTAGGAAAAGGAACACACATGCAATGACTCTAGTGGTGGTTTAAGAAAGGAACACACATGCAATGACACTGGTGGATCCATGTGCTTTAGGAAAATAACACACATGCAATGATTCTGGTGGTGGTTTAGGAAAGGAACACACATGCAATGACTCTGGTGGTGGATTTGGAAAGGAACACACATGCAATGACTCTGGTGGTGGTTTAGGAAAGTAAGACACATGTAATGACTCTGGTGGTGGTTTAGAAAAAGAAGACAAATGCAATGACTTTGGTGGTGGTTTAGGAAAGGAACACACATGCAATTACTATAGTTGTGATTTAAGAAAAGAACACACATGCAATGACTCCGGCGGTTGTTTAGGAAAGGAACACACATGCAATGACTCTTGTGGATCCATGTGGTTTAGGAAAAAAGACACATGCAATGACTCTGGTGGTGGTTTAGGAAAGGAAGACACATGCAATGACTCTGGTGGATCCATGTGGTTTAGGAAAAGAAGACACACGCAATGACTCTGGTGGTGGTTTAGGAAAGGAACACACATGCAATGACTCTGGTGGTGGTTTAAGAAAGGAACACGCATGTAATGACACTGGTGGATCTATGTGGTTTAGGAAAACAAGACACATGCAATGACTCCGGTGGTGGTTTAGGAAAGGAACACACATCCAATGACTCTGGTGGATCCATGTGGTTTAGGAAAAGAACACAAATGCAATGACTCTAGTGGTGGTTTAAGAAAGGACCACACATGCAATGACACTCCTGTATCCATGTGGTTTAGGAAAATAAGACACATGCAATGACTCTGATGGTAGTTTTGGAAAGGAGCACACATGCAATGACTCTACTGGATCCATGTGGTTTAGGAAAAGAAAACACATGCAATGACTCTGGTGGTGGTTTAGGAAAGGAAGACACATACAATGACTCCGGTGGATCCATGTGGTTTAGGAAAAGAAGACACATGCAATGACTCTGGTGGTGGTTTAGGAAAGGAACACACATGCAATGACTCTGGTGGATGCATGTGGTTTAGGAAAAGAAGACACATGCAATGACTCTAGCGGTGGTTTAGAAAAGGAACACAGATGCAATGACTCTGGTGGTGGTTTAGGAAAGGATCACACATGCAATGACTCTGGTGGTGGTTTTCGAAAGGAACACACATGCAATGACTCTAGTGGTGTTTTAGGAAAGGAAGACACATGCAATGACTCTGGTGGTGGTTTAGGAAAGGAACACACATGCAATGACTCTGGTGGTGGGATGAGAAAGGAAGACACATGCAATGACTCTGGTTCATCCATGTGGTTTAGGAAAAGAAGACACATGTAATGACTCTAGTGGTGGTTTAGGAAAAGGAACACACATGCAATGACTCTGGTGGTGGTTTATGAAAGGAACACACATGCAATGACACTGGTGGATCCATGTGCTTTAGGAAAATAACACACATGCAATGACACTGGTGGATCCATGTGCTTTAGGAAAATAACACACATGCAATGACTCTGGTGGTGGTTTAGGAAAGGAACACAGATGCAATGACTCTGGTGGTCGTTTTGGAAAGGAACACACATGCAATGACTCTGGTGGTGGTTTAGGAAAGTAAGACACATGTAATGACTCTGGTGGTGGTTTAGAAAAACAAGACACATGCAATGACTTTGGTGGTGGTTTAGGAAAGGAACACACATGCAATTACTATAGTTGTGGTTTAAGAAAAGAACACACATTCAATGAGTCTGGTGGTTGTTAAGGAAAGGAACACACATGCAATGACTCCGGCGGTGGTTTAGGAAAGGAACACACATGCAATGACTCTGGTGGATCCATGTGGTTTAGGAAAAGAAGACACATGCAATGACTCTAGTGGTGGTTTAGGAAAGGAACACACATGCAATGACTCTGGTGGATGCATGTGATTTAGGAAAAGAAGACACATGCAATGACTCTAGCGGTGGTTTAGAAAAGGAACACACATGCAATGACTCTGGTGGTGTTTTAGGAAAGGATCACACATGCAATGACTCTGGTGGTGGTTTTCAAAAGGAACACACATGCAATGACTCTAGTGGTGTTTTAGGAAAGGAAGACACATGCAATGACTCTAGTGGTGGTTTAGGAAAGGAACACACATGCAATGACTCTGGTGGTGGGATGAGAAAGGAAGACACATGCAATGACTCTGGTGCATCCATGTGGTTTAGGAAAAGAAGACACATGTAATGACTCTAGTGGTGGTTTAGGAAAAGGAACACACATGCAATGACTCTGGTGGATCCATGTGCTTTAGGAAAATAACACACATGCAGGTGGTGGTTTAGGAAAGGAACACACATGCAATGACTCTGGTGGTCGTTTTGGAAAGGAACACACATGCAATGACTCTGGTGGTGGTTTAGGAAAGTAAGACACATGTAATGACTCTGGTGGTGGTTTAGAAAAACAAGACACATGCAATGACTTTGGTGGTGGTTTAGGAAAGGAACACAATGCAATTACTATAGTTGTGGTTTAAGAAAAGAACACACATTTAATGAGTCTGGTGGTTGTTTAGGAAAGGAACACACATGCAATGACTCCGGCGGTGGTTTAGCAAAGGAACACACATGCAATGACTCTGGTGGATCCATGTGGTTTAGGAAAAAAGACACATGCAATGACTTTGGTGGTGGTTTAGGAAAGGAACACACATGCAATGACTCAGGTGGTGGTTTAGGAAAGGAAGACACATGCAATGACCCTGGTGGATCCATGTGGTTTAGGAAAAGAAGACACATGCAATGACTCCAGTGGTGGTTTAGGAAAGGAACACACATGCAATGACTCTGGTGGTGGTTTAAGAAAGGAACACACATGTAATGACACTGGTGGATCCATGTGGTTTAGGAAAACAAGACACATGCAATGACTCCGATTGTGGTTTAGGAAAGGAACACACATTCAATGACTCTTGTGGATCCATGTGGTTTAGGAAAAGAACACAAATGCAATGACTCTAATGGTGGTTTAAGAAAGCACCACACATGCAATGACACTCCTGGATCCATGTGGTTTAGGAAAATAAGACACATGCAATGACTCTGATGGTAGTTTTGGAAAGGAGCACACATGCAATGACTCTACTGGATCCATGTGGTTTAGGAAAAGAAAACACATGCAATGACTCTGGTGGTGGTTTAGGAAAGGAAGACACATACAATGACTCTGGTGGATCCATGTGGTTTAGGAAAAGAAGACACATGCAATGACTTTGGTGGTTGTTTAGGAAAGGAACACACATGCAATTACTATAGTTGTGGTTTAGGAAAAGAACACACATTCAATGAGTCTGGTGGTTGTTTAGGAAAGGAACACATATGCAATGACTCCAGTGGTGGTTTAGGAAAGGATTCAGATGCAATGACTCTGGTGGATCCATGTGGTTTAGGAAAAAAGACACATGCAATGACTCTGGTGGTGGTTTAGGAAAGGAACACACATGCAATGACTCTGGTGGTGGTTTAGGAAAGGAAGACACATGCAATGACTCTGGTGGATCCATGTGGTTTAGGAAAAGAAGACACATGCAATGACTCTGGTGGTGGTTTAAGAAAGGAACACACATGTAATGACACTGGTGGATCCATGTGGTTTAGGAAAACAAGACACATGCAATGACTCCGGTGGTGGTTTAGGAAAGGAACACACATGTAATGACTCTGGTGGTGGGTTGAGAAAGGAAGACACATGCAATGACTCTGGTGGATCCATGTGGTTTAGGAAAAGAACACAAATGCAATGACTCTGGTGGTGGTTTAGGAAAGGAAGAAACATGCAATGACTCTAGTGGTGGTTTAGGAAAGGAACACACATGCAATGACTCTGGTGGTGGGATGAGAAAGGAAGACACATGCAATGACTCTGGTGCATCCATGTGGTTTAGGAAAAGAAGACACATGTAATGACTCTAGTGGTGGTTTAGGAAAAGGAACATACATGCAATGACTCTGGTGGTGGTTTAAGAAAGGAACACACATGCAATGACACTGGTGGATCCATGTGCTTTAGGAAAATAACACACATGCAATGACTCTGGTGGTGGTTTAGGAAAGGAACACACATGCAATGACTCTGGTGGTCGTTTTGGAAAGGAACACACATGCAATGACTCTGGTGGATCCATGTGGTTTAGGAAAAAAGACACATGCAATGACTTTGGTGGTGGTTTAGGAAAGGAACACACATGCAATGACTCAGGTGGTGGTTTAGGAAAGGAAGACACATGCAATGACCCTGGTGGATCCATGTGGTTTAGGAAAAGAAGACACATGCAATGACTCCAGTGGTGGTTTAGGAAAGGAACACACATGCAATGACTCTGGTGGTGGTTTAAGAAAGGAACACACATGTAATGACACTGGTGGATCCATGTGGTTTAGGAAAACAAGACACATGCAATGACTCCGATTGTGGTTTAGGAAAGGAACACACATTCAATGACTCTTGTGGATCCATGTGGTTTAGGAAAAGAACACAAATGCAATGACTCTAATGGTGGTTTAAGAAAGCACCACACATGCAATGACACTCCTGGATCCATGTGGTTTAGGAAAATAAGACACATGCAATGACTCTGATGGTAGTTTTGGAAAGGAGCACACATGCAATGACTCTACTGGATCCATGTGGTTTAGGAAAAGAACACACATGCAATGACTCTGGTGGTGGTTTATGAAAGGAACACACATTCAATGACTCTGGTGGATCCATGTGGTTTAGGAAAAGAAGACACATGCAATGACTTTGGTGGTTGTTTAGGAAAGGAACACACATGCAATTACTATAGTTGTGGTTTAGGAAAAGAACACACATTCAATGAGTCTGGTGGTTGTTTAGGAAAGGAACACATATGCAATGACTCAGTGGTGGTTTAGGAAAGGATTCAGATGCAATGACTGGTGGATCCATGTGGTTTAGGAAAAAAGACACATGCAATGACTCTGAGTGGTGGTTTAGGAAAGGAACACATGCAATGACTCTGGTGGTTTAGGAAAGGAACACACATGCAATGATTCTGGTGGATCCATGTGGTTTAGGAAAAGAAGACACATGAAATGACTCTGGTGGTGGTTTAAGAAAGGAACACACATGAAATGACACTGGTGGATCCATGTGGAATAGGAAAACAAGACACATGCAAAGACTCTGGTGGTTTAGGAAAGGAACACACATGTAATGACTCTGGTGGTGGGTTGAGAAAGGAAGACACATGCAATGACTCTGGTGGATCCATGTGGTTTAGGAAAAGAACACAAATGCAATGACTCTGGTGGTGGTTTAGGAAAGGAAGAAACATGCAATGACTCTAGTGGTGGTTTAGGAAAGGAACACACATGCAATGACTCTGGTGGTGGGATGAGAAAGGAAGACACATGCAATGACTCTGGTGCATCAATGTGGTTTAGGAAAAGAAGACACATGTAATGACTCTGGTAATTGGTTTAGGAAAAGGAACATACATGCAATGACTCTGGTGGTGGTTTAAGAAAGGAACACACATGCAATGACACTGGTGGATCCATGTGCTTTAGGAAAATAACACACATGCAATGACTCTGGTGGTGGTTTAGGAAAGGAACACACATGCAATGACTCTGGTGGTCGTTTTGGAAAGGAACACACATGCAATGACTCTGGTGGTGGTTTAGGAAAGTAAGACACATGTAATGACTCTGGTGGTGGTTTAGAAAAAGAAGACACATGCAATGACTTTGGTGGTGGTTTAGGAAAGGAACACACATGCAATTACTATAGTTGTGGTTTAAGAAAAGAACACTATTCAATGAGTCTGGTGGTTGTTTAGGAAAGGAACACACATGCAATGACTCCGGCGGTGGTTTAGGAAAGGAACACACATGCAATGACTCTGGTGGATCCATGTGGTTTAGGAAAAAAGACACATGCAATGACTTTGGTGGTGGTTTAGGAAAGGAACACACATGCAATGACTCTGGTGGTGGTTTAGGAAAGGAAGGCACATGCAATGACTCTGGTGGATCCATGTGGTTTAGGAAAAGAAGACACATGCAATGACTCCGGTGGTGGTTTAGGAAAGGAACACACATGCAATGACTCTGGTGGTGGTTTAAGAAAGGAACACACATGTAATGACACTGGTGGATCCATGTGGTTTAGGAAAACAAGACACATGCAATGACTCCGATGGTGGTGTAGGAAAGGAACACACATTCAATGACTCTTGTGGATCCATGTGGTTTAGGAAAAGAACACAAATGCAATGACTCTAGTGGTGGTTTAAGAAAGCACCACACATGCAATGGCACTCTTGGATCCATGTGGTTTAGGAAAATAAGACACATGCAATGACTCTGATGGTAGTTTTGGAAAGGAGCACACATGCAATGACTCTACTGGATCCATGTGGTTTAGGAAAAGAAAACACATGCAATGACTCTGGTGGTGGTTTAGGAAAGGAAGACACATACAATGACTCTGGTGGATCCATGTGGTTTAGGAAAAGAAGACACATGCAATGACTTTGGTGGTGATTTAGGAAAGTAACACACATGCAATTACTATAGTTGTGGTTTAGGAAAAGAACACACATTCAATGAGTCTGGTGGTTGTTTAGGAAAGGAACACACATGCAATGACTCCGGTGGTAGTTTAGGAAAAGATTCAGATGCAATGACTCTGGTGGATCCATGTGGTTTAGGAAAAAAGACACATGCAATGACTCTGGTGGTGGTTTAGGAAAGGAACACACATGCAATGACTCTGGTGGTGGTTTAGGAAAGGAAGACACATGCAATGACTCTGGTGGATCCATGTGGTTTAGGAAAAGAAGACACATGCAATGACTCTAGTGGTGGTTTAGGAAAGGAACACACATGCAATGACTCTGGTGGTGGTATAAGAAAGGAACACAAATGTAATGACACTGGTGGATCCATGTGGTTTAGGAAATCAAGACACATGCAATTACTCCGGTGGTGGTTTATGAAAGGAACACACATGCAATGACTCTGGTGGTGGGTTGAGAAAGGAAGACACATGCAATGACTCTGGTGCATCCATGTGGTTTAGGAAAAAAGACACATGTAATGACTCTGGTGGTGGTTTAGGAAAAGGAACACACATGCAATGACTCTGGTGGTGGTTTAAGAAAGGAACATACATGTAATGACACTGGTGGATCCATGTGGTTTAGGAAAACAAGACACATGCAATGACTCCGGTGGTGGTTTAGGAAAGAAACACACATTCAATGACTCTGGTGGATCCATGTGGTTTAGGAAAAGAACACAAATGCAATGAATCTTGTGGTGGTTTAGGAAAGGAAGACAGATGCAATGACTCTGGTGGTGGTTTAGGAAAGGAACACACATGCAATGACTCTGGTGGTGGGTTGAGAAAGGAAGACACATGCAATGACTCTGGTGCATCCATGTGGTTTAGGAAAAGAAGACACATGTAATGACTCTGGTGGTGGTTTAGGAAAAGGAACACACATGCAATGATCTGGTGGTGGTTTAAGAAAGGAACATACATGTAATGACACTGGTGGATCCATGTGGTTTAGGAAAACAAGACACATGCAATGACTCCGGTGGTGGTTTAGGAAAGGAACACACATTCAATGACTCTGGTGGATCCATGTGGTTTAGGAAAAGAACACAAATGCAATGACTCTAGTGGTGGTTTAAGAAAGGACCACACATGCAATGACACTCCTGGATCCATGTGGTTTAGGAAAATAAGACACATGCAATGACTCTGGTGGTGGTTTAGGAAAGGAACACACATGCAATGACTCTGGTGGATGCATGTGGTTTAGGAAAAGAAGACACATGCAATGACTCTGGTGGTGGTTTAGGAAAGGAACACACATGCAATGACTCTGGTGGATGCATGTGGTTTAGGAAAAGAAGACACATACAATGATTTTTGTGGTGGTTTAGTAAAGGAACACACATGCAATTACTATAGCTGTGGTTTAGGAAAAGAACACACATTCAATGAGTCTGGTGGTTGTTTAGGAAAGGAACACACATGCAATGACACTGGTGGATCTATGTGGTTTAGGAAAACAAGACAAATGCAATGACTCCGGTGGTGGTTTAGGAAAGGAACACACATCCCATGACTCTGGTGGATCCATGTGGTTTAGGAAAAGAACACAAATGCAATGACTCTAGTGGTGGTTTAAGAAAGGACCACACATGCAATGACACTCCTGTATCCATGTGGTTTAGGAAAATAAGACACATGCAATGACTCTGATGGTAGTTTTGGAAAGGAGCACACATGCAATGACTCTACTGGATCCATGTGGTTTAGGAAAAGAAAACACATGCAATGACTCTGGTGGTTTAGGAAAGGAAGACACATACAATGACTCTGGTGGATCCATGTGGTTTAGGAAAAGAAGACACATGTAATGACTCTGGTGGTGGTTTAGGAAAGGAACACACATGCAATGACTCTGGTGGATGCATGTGGTTTAGGAAAAGAAGACACATGCAATGACTCTAGCGGTGGTTTAGAAAAGGAACACAGATGCAATGACTCTGGTGGTGGTTTAGGAAAGGATCACACATGCAATGACTCTGGTGTGGGTTTTCGAAAGGAACACACATGCAATGACTCTAGTGGTGTTTTAGGAAAGGAAGACACATGCAATGACTCTGGTGGTGGTTTAGGAAAGGAACACACATGCAATGACTCTGGTGGTGGGATGAGAAAGGAAGACACATGCAATGACTCTGGTGCATCCATGTGGTTTAGGAAAAGAAGACACATGTAATGACTCTAGTGGTGGTTTAGTAAAAGGAACACACATGCAATGACTCTGGTGGTGGTTTACGAAAGGAACACACATGCAATGACACTGGTGGATCCATGTGCTTTAGGAAAATAACACACATGTAATGACTCGTGGTGGTTTAGGAAAGAACACAGATGCAATGACTCAGTGGTCGTTTTGGAAAGGAACACACATGTAATGACTCTGGTGGTGGTTTAGGAAAGTAAGACACATGTAATGACTCTGGTGGTGGTTTAGAAAAACAAGACACATGCAATGACTTTGGTGGTGGTTTAGGAAAGGAACACACATGCAATTACTATAGTTGTGGTTTAAGAAAAGAACACATATTCAATGAGTCTGGTAGTTGTTTAGGAAAGGAACACACATGCAATGACTCCGGCGGTGGTTTAGGAAAGGAACACACATGCAATGACTCTAGTGGATCCATGTGGTTTAGGAAAAGAAGACACATGCAATGACTCTAGTGGTGGTTTAGGAAAGGAACACACATGCAATGACTCTGGTGGATGCATGTGGTTTAGGAAAAGAAGACACATGCAATGACTCTAGCGGTGGTTTAGAAAAGGAACACACATGCAATGACTCTGGTGGTGTTTTAGGAAAGGATCACACATGCAATGACTCTGGTGGTGGTTTTCGAAAGGAACACACATGCAATGACTCTAGTGGTGTTTTAGGAAAGGAAGACACATGCAATGACTCTGGTGGTTTAGGAAAGGAACACACATGCAATGACTCTGGTGGTGGCATGAGAAAGGAAGACACATGCAATGACTCTGGTGCATCCATGTGGTTTAGGAAAAGAAGACACATGTAATGACTCTAGTGGTGGTTTAGGAAAAGGAACACACATGCAATGACTCTAGTGGATCCATGTGCTTTAGGAAAATAACACACATGCAATGACTCTGGTGGTGGTTTAGGAAAGGAACACACATGCAATGACTCTGGTGGTCGTTTTGGAAAGGAACGCACATGCAATGACTCTGGTGGTGGTTTAGGAAAGTAAGACACATGTAATGACTCTGGTGGTGGTTTAGAAAAACAAGACACATGCAATGACTTTGGTGGTGGTTTAGGAAAGGAACACACATGCAATTACTATAGTTGTGGTTTAAGAAAAGAACACACATTCAATGAGTCTGGTGGTTGTTTAGGAAAGGAACACACATGCAATGACTCCGGCGGTGGTTTAGGAAAGGAACACACATGCAATGACTCTGGTGGATCCATGTGGTTTAGGAAAAAAGACACATGCAATGACTTTGGTGGTGGTTTAGGAAAGGAACACACATGCAATGACTCAGGTGGTGGTTTAGGAAAGGAAGACACATGCAATGACCCTGGTGGATCCATGTGGTTTAGGAAAATAAGACACATGCAATGACTCTAGTGGTGGTTTAGGAAAGGAACACACATGCAATGACTCTGGTGGTGGTTTAAGAAAGGAACACACATGTAATGACACTGGTGGATCCATGTGGTTTAGGAAAACAAGACACATGCAATGACTCCGATTGTGGTTTAGGAAAGGAACACACATTCAATGACTCTTGTGGATCCATGTGGTTTAGGAAAAGAACTCAAATGCAATGACTCTAGTGGTGGTTTAAGAAAGCACCACACATGCAATGACACTCCTGGATCCATGTGGTTTAGGAAAATAAGACACATGCAATGACTCTCATGGTAGTTTTGGAAAGGAGCACACATGCAATGACTCTACTAGATCCATGTGGTTTAGGAAAAGAAAACACATGCAATGACTCTGGTGGTGGTTTAGGAAAGGAAGACAAATACAATGACTCTGGTGGATCCATGTGGTTTAGGAAAAGAAGACACATGCAATGACTTTGGTGGTTGTTTAGGATAGGAACACACATGCAATTACTATAGTTGTGGTTTAGGAAAAGAACACACATTCAATGAGTCTGGTGGTTGTTTAGGAAAGGAACACATATGCAATGACTCCGGTGGTGGTTTAGGAAAGGATTCAGATGCAATGACTCTGGTGGATCCATGTGGTTTAGGAAAAAAGACACATGCAATGACTCTAGTGGTGGTTTAGGAAAGGAACACACATGCAATGACTCTGGTGGTGGTTTAGGAAAGGAAGACACATGCAATGACTCTGGTGGATCCATGTGGTTTAGGAAAAGAAGACACATGCAATGACTCTGGTGGTGGTTTAAGAAAGGAACACACATGTAATGACACTGGTGGATCCATGTGGTTAAGGAAAACAAGACACATGCAATGACTCCGGTGGTGGTTTAGGAAAGGAACACACATGTAATGACTCTGGTGGTGGGTTGAGAAAGGAAGACACATGCAATGACTCTGGTGGATCCATGTGGTTTAGGAAAAGAACACAAATGCAATGACTCTGATGGTGGTTTAGGAAAGGAAGACACATGCAATGACTCTGGTGGTGGTTTAGGAAAGGAACACAGATGCAATGACTCTGGTGGTGGGATGAGAAAGGAAGACACATGCAATGACTCTAGTGCATCCATGTGGTTTAGGAAAAGAAGACACATGTAATGACTCTAGTGGTGGTTTAGGAAAAGGAACACACATGCAATGACTCTGGTGGTGGTTTAAGAAAGGAACACACATGCAATGACACTGGTGGATCCATGTGCTTTAGGAAAATAACACACATCCAATGACTCTGGTGGTGGTTTAGGAAAGGAACACACATGCAATGGCTCTGGTGGTCGTTTTGGAAAGGAACACACATGCAATGACTCTGGTGGTGGTTTAGGAAAGTAAGACACATGTAATGACTCTGGTGGTGGTTTACAAAAAGAAGACACATGCAATGACTTTGGTGGTGGTTTAGGAAAGGAACACACATGCAATTACTATAGTTGTGGTTTAAGAAAAGAACACTATTCAATGAGTCTGGTGGTTGTTTAGGAAAGGAACACACATGCAATGACTCCGACGGTGGTTTAGGAAAGGAACACACATGCAATGACTCTGGTGGATCCATGTGATTTAGGAATAAAGACACATGCAATGACTTTGGTGGTGGTTTAGGAAAGGAACACACATGCAATGACTCTGGTGGTGGTTTAGGAAAGGAAGACACATGCAATGACTCTGGTGGATCCATGTGGTTTAGGAAAAGAAGACACATGCAATGACTCCGGTGGTGGTTTAGGAAAGGAACACACATGCAATGACTCTGGTGCTGGTTTAAGAAAGGAACACACATGTAATGACACTGGTGGATCCATGTGGTTTAGGAAAACAAGACACATGCAATGACTCCGATGGTGGTTTAGGAAAGGAACACACATTCAATGACTCTTCTGGATCCATGTGGTTTAGGAAAAGAACACAAATGCAATGACTCTAGTGGTGGTTTAAGAAAGCACCACACATGCAATGGCGCTCCTGGATCCATGTGGTTTAGGAAAATAAGACACATGCAATGACTCTGATGGTAGTTTTGGAAAGGAGCACACATGCAATGACTCTACTGGATCCATGTGGTTTAGGAAAAGAAAACACATGCAATGACTCTGGTGGTGGTTTAGGAAAGGAAGACACATACAATGACTCAGGTGGATCCATGTGGTTTAGGAAAAGAAGACACATGCAATGACTTTGGTGGTGGTTTAGGAAAGTAACACACATGCAATTACTATAGTTATGGTTTAGGAAAAGAACACACATTCAATGAGTCTGGTGGTTGTTTAGGAAAGGAACACACATGCAATGACTCCGGTGGTAGTTTAGGAAAGGATTCAGATGCAATGACTCTGGTGGATCCATGTGGTTTAGGAAAAAAGACACATGCAATGACTCTGGTGGTGGTTTAGGAAAGGAACACACATGCAATGACTCTGGTGGTGGTTTAGGAAAGGAAGACACATGCAATGACTCTGGTGGATCCATGTGGTTTAGGAAAAGAAGACACATGCAATGACTCTGGTGGTGGTTTAGGAAAGGAACACACATGCAATGACTCTGGTGGTGGTTTAAGAAAGGAACACACATGTAATGACACTGGTGGATCCATGTGGTTTAGGAAAACAAGACACATGCAATGACTCCGGTGGTGGTTTAGGAAAGGAACACACATGCAATGACTCTGGTGGTGGGTTGAGAAAGGAAGACACATGCAATGACTCTGGTGCATCCATGTGGTTTAGGAAAAGAAGACACATGTAATGACTCTGGTGGTGGTTTAGGAAAAGGAACACACATGCAATGACTCTGGTGGTGGTTTAAGAAAGGAACATACATGTAATGACACTGGTGGATCCATGTGGTTTAGGAAAACAAGACACATGCAATGACTCCGGTGGTGGTTTAGGAAAGGAACACACGTTCAATGACTCTGGTGGATCCATGTGGTTTAGGAAAAGAACACAAATGCAATGAATCTGGTGGTGGTTTAGGAAAGGAAGACAGATGCAATGACTCTGGTGGTGGTTTAGGAAAGGAACACACATGCAATGACTCTGGTGGTGGGTTGAGAAAGGAAGACACATGCAATGACTCTGGTGCATCCATGTGGTTTAGGAAAAGAAGACACATGTAATGACTCTGGTGGTGGTTTAGGAAAAGGAACACACATGCAATGACTCTGGTGGTGGTTTAAGAAAGGAACATACATGTAATGACACTGGTGGATCCATGTGGTTTAGGAAAACAAGACACATGCAATGACTCCGGTGGTGGTTTAGGAAAGGAACACACATTCAATGACTCTGGTGGATCCATGTGGTTTAGGAAAAGGACACAAATGCAATGACTCTAGTGGTGGTTTAAGAAAGGACCACACATGCAATGACACTCCTGGATCCATGTGGTTTAGGAAAATAAGACACATGCAATGACTCTGGTGGTGGTTTAGGAAAGGAACACACATGCAATGACTACGTGGATGCATGTGGTTTAGGAAAGAAGACACATGCAATGACTCTGGTGGTGGTTTAGGAAAGAACACATGCAATGACTCTGGTGGATGCATGTGGTTTAGGAAAAGAAGACACATACAATGATTTTTGTGGTGGTTTAGTAAAGGAACACACATGCAATTACTATAGATGTGGTTTAGGAAAAGAACACACATTCAATGAGTCTGGTGGTTGTTTAGGAAAGGAACACACATGCAATGACACTGGTGGATCTATGTGGTTTAGGAAAACAAGACACATGCAATGACTCCGGTGGTGGTTTAGGAAAGGAACACACATCCAATGACTCTGGTGGATCCATGTGGTTTAGGAAAAGAACACAAATGCAATGACTCTAGTGGTGGTTTAAGAAAGGACCACACATGCAATGACACTCCTGTATCCATGTGGTTTAGGAAAATAAGACACATGCAATGACTCGATGGTAGTTTTGGAAAGGAGCACATGCAATGACTCTACTGGATCCATGTGGTTTAGGAAAAGAAAACACATGCAATGACTCTGGTGGTGGTTTAGGAAAGGAAGACACATACAATGACTCTGGTGGATCCATGTGGTTTAGGAAAAGAAGACACATGTAATGACTCTGGTGGTGGTTTAGGAAAGGAACACACATGCAATGACTCTGGTGGATGCATGTGGTTTAGGAAAAGAAGACACATGCAATGACTCTAGCGGTGGTTTAGAAAAGGAACACAGATGCAATGACTCTGGTGGTGGTTTAGGAAAGGATCACACATGCAATGACTCTGGTGGTGGTTTTCGAAAGGAACACACATGCAATGACTCTAGTGGTGTTTTAGGAAAGGAAGACACATGCAATGACTCTGGTGGTGGTTTAGGAAAGGAACACACATGCAATGACTCTGGTGGTGGGATGAGAAAGGAAGACACATGCAATGACTCTGGTGCATCCATGTGGTTTAGGAAAAGAAGACACATGTAATGACTCTAGTGGTGGTTTAGTAAAAGGAACACACATGCAATGACTCTGGTGGTGGTTTACGAAAGGAACACACATGCAATGACACTGGTGGATCCATGTGCTTTAGGAAAATAACACACATGTAATGACTCTGGTGGTGGTTTAGGAAAGGAACACAGATGCAATGACTCTGGTGGTCGTTTTGGAAAGGAACACACATGCAATGACTCTGGTGGTGGTTTAGGAAAGTAAGACACATGTAATGACTCTGGTGGTGGTTTAGAAAAACAAGACACATGCAATGACTTTGGTGGTGGTTTAGGAAAGGAACACACATGCAATTACTATAGTTGTGGTTTAAGAAAAGAACACATATTCAATGAGTCTGGTGGTTGTTTAGGAAAGGAACACACATGCAATGACTCCGGCGGTGGTTTAGGAAAGGAACACACATGCAATGACTCTAGTGGATCCATGTGGTTTAGGAAAACAAGACACATGCAATGACTCTAGTGGTGGTTTAGGAAAGGAACACACATGCAATGACTCTGGTGGATGCATGTGGTTTAGGAAAAGAAGACACATGCAATGACTCTAGCGGTGGTTTAGAAAAGGAACACACATGCAATGACTCTGGTGGTGTTTTAGGAAAGGATCACACATGCAATGACTCTGGTGGTGGTTTTCGAAAGGAACACACATGCAATGACTCTAGTGGTGTTTTAGGAAAGGAAGACACATGCAATGACTCTGGTGGTGGTTTAGGAAAGGAACACATGCAATGACTCGTGGTGGGATGAAAGGAAGACACATGCAATGACTCTGGTGCATCCATGTGGTTTAGGAAAAGAAGACACATGTAATGACTCTAGTGGTGGTTTAGGAAAAGGAACACACATGCAATGACTCTGGTGGATCCATGTGCTTTAGGAAAATAACACACATGCAATGACTCTGGTGGTGGTTTAGGAAAGGAACACACATGCAATGACTCTGGTGGTCGTTTTGGAAAGGAACACACTTGCAATGACTCTGGTGGTGGTTTAGGAAAGTAAGACACATGTAATGACTCTGGTGGTGGTTTAAAAAAACAAGACACATGCAATGACTTTGGTGGTGGTTTAGGAAAGGAACACACATGCAATTACTATAGTTGTGGTTTAAGAAAAGAACACACATTCAATGAGTCTGGTGGTTGTTTAGGAAAGGAACACACATGCAATGACTCCGGCGGTGGTTTAGGAAAGGAACACACATGCAATGACTCTGGTGGATCCATGTGGTTTAGGAAAAAAGACACATGCAATGACTTTGGTGGTGGTTTAGGAAAGGAACACACATGCAATGACTCAGGTGGTGGTTTAGGAAAGGAAGACACATGCAATGACCCTGGTGGATCCATGTGGTTTAGGAAAAGAAGACACATGCAATGACTCCAGTGGTGGTTTAGGAAAGGAACACACATGCAATGACTCTGGTGGTGGTTTAAGAAAGGAACACACATGTAATGACACTGGTGGATCCATGTGGTTTAGGAAAACAAGACACATGCAATGACTCCGGTGGTGGTTTAGGAAAGGAACACACATGCAATGACTCTGGTGGTGGGTTGAGAAAGGAAGACACATGCAATGACTCTGGTGCATCCATGTGGTTTAGGAAAAGAAGACACATGTAATGACTCTGGTGGTGGTTTAGGAAAAGGAACACACATGCAATGACTCTGGTGGTGGTTTAAGAAAGGAACATACATGTAATGACACTGGTGGATCCATGTGGTTTAGGAAAACAAGACACATGCAATGACTCCGGTGGTGGTTTAGGAAAGGAACACACGTTCAATGACTCTGGTGGATCCATGTGGTTTAGGAAAAGAACAGAAATGCAATGAATCTGGTGGTGGTTTAGGAAAGGAAGACAGATGCAATGACTCTGGTGGTGGTTTAGGAAAGGAACACACATGCAATGACTCTGGTGGATGGTTGAGTATGGAAGACACATGCAATGACACTGGTGAATCCATGTGGTTTAGGTAAAGAATCCACATGTAATTACTCTGGTGGTGGTTTAGGAAAAGGAACACACATGCAATGACTCTGGTGGTGGTTTAAGAAAGGAACATACATGTAATGACACTGGTGGATCCATGTGGTTTAGGAAAACAAGACACATGCAATGACTCCGGTGGTGGTTTAGGAAAGGAACACATTCAATGACTCGTGGATCCTTGTGGTTTTGGATAAGAAGTCAAATGCAATGACTCTAGTGGTGGTTTAAGAAAGGACCACACATGCAATGACACTCCTGGATCCATGTGGTTTAGGAAAATAAGACACATGCAATGACTCTGGTGGTGGTTTAGGAAAGGAACACACATGCAATGACTCTGGTGGATGCATGTGGTTTAGGAAAAGAAGACACATGCAATGACTCTGGTGGTGGTTTAGGAAAGGAACACACATGCAATGACTCTGGTGGATGCATGTGGTTTAGGAAAAGAAGACACATACAATGATTTTTGTGGTGGTTTAGTAAAGGAACACACATGCAATTACTATAGCTGTGGTTTAGGAAAAGAACACACATTCAATGAGTCTGGTGGTTGTTTAGGAAAGGAACACACATGCAATGACACTGGTGGATCTATGTGGTTTAGGAAAACAAGACACATGCAATGACTCCGGTGGTGGTTTAGGAAAGGAACACACATCCAATGACTCTGGTGGATCCATGTGGTTTAGGAAAAGAACACAAATGCAATGACTCTAGTGGTGGTTTAAGAAAGGACCACACATGCAATGACACTCCTGTATCCATGTGGTTTAGGAAAATAAGACACATGCAATGACTCTGATGGTAGTTTTGGAAAGGAGCACACATGCAATGAATCTACTGGATCCATGTGGTTTAGGAAAAGAAAACACATGCAATGACTCTGGTGGTGGTTTAGGAAAGGAAGACACATACAATGACTCTGGTGGATCCATGTGGTTTAGGAAAAGAAGACACATGTAATGACTCTGGTGGTGGTTTAGGAAAGGAACACACATGCAATGACTCTGGTGGATGCATGTGGTTTAGAAAAAGAAGACACATGCAATGACTCTAGCGGTGGTTTAGAAAAGGAACACAGATGCAATGACTCTGGTGGTGGTTTAGGAAAGGATCACACATGCAATGACTCTGGTGGTGGTTTTCGAAAGGAACACACATGCAATGACTCTAGTGGTGTTTTAGGAAAGGAAGACACATGCAATGACTCTGGTGGTGGTTTAGGAAAGGAACACACATGCAATGACTCTGGTGGTGGGATGAGAAAGGAAGACACATGCAATGACTCTGGTGCATCCATGTGGTTTAGGAAAAGAAGACACATGTAATGACTCTAGTGGTGGTTTAGTAAAAGGAACACACATGCAATGACTCTGGTGGTGGTTTACGAAAGGAACACACATGCAATGACACTGGTGGATCCATGTGCTTTAGGAAAATAACACACATGTAATGACTCTGGTGGTGGTTTAGGAAAGGAACACAGATGCAATGACTCTGGTGGTCGTTTTGGAAAGGAACACACATGCAATGACTCTGGTGGTGGTTTAGGAAAGTAAGACACATGTAATGACTCTGGTGGTGGTTTAGAAAAACAAGACACATGCAATGACTTTGGTGGTGGTTTAGGAAAGGAACACACATGCAATTACTATAGTTGTGGTTTAAGAAAAGAACACATATTCAATGAGTCTGGTGGTTGTTTAGGAAAGGAACACACATGCAATGACTCCGGCGGTGGTTTAGGAAAGGAACACACATGCAATGACTCTAGTGGATCCATGTGGTTTAGGAAAAGAAGACACATGCAATGACTCTAGTGGTGGTTTAGGAAAGGAACACACATGCAATGACTCTGGTGGATGCATGTGGTTTAGGAAAAGAAGACACATGCAATGACTCTAGCGGTGGTTTAGAAAAGGAACACACATGCAATGACTCTGGTGGTGTTTTAGGAAAGGATCACACATGCAATGACTCTGGTGGTGGTTTTCGAAAGGAACACACATGCAATGACTCTAGTGGTGTTTTAGGAAAGAAAGATACATGCAATGACTCTGGTGGTGGTTTAGGAAAGGAACACACATGCAATGACTCTGGTGGTGGGATGAGAAAGGAAGACACATGCAATGACTCTGGTGCATCCATGTGGTTTAGGAAAAGAAGACACATGTAATGACTCTAGTGGTGGTTTAGGAAAAGGAACACACATGCAATGACTCTGGTGGATCCATGTGCTTTAGGAAAATAACACACATGCAATGACTCTGGTGGTGGTTTAGGAAAGGAACACACATGCAATGACTCTGGTGGTCGTTTTGGAAAGGAACACACATGCAATGACTCTGGTGGTGGTTTAGGAAAGTAAGACACATGTAATGACTCTGGTGGTGGTTTAGAAAAACAAGACACATGCAATGACTTTGGTGGTGGTTTAGGAAAGGAACACACATGCAATTACTATAGTTGTGGTTTAAGAAAAGAACACACATTCAATGAGTCTGGTGGTTGTTTAGGAAAGGAACACACATGCAATGACTCCGGCGGTGGTTTAGGAAAGGAACACACATGCAATGACTCTGGTGGATCCATGTGGTTTAGGAAAAAAGACACATGCAATGACTTTGGTGGTGGTTTAGGAAAGGAACACACATGCAATGACTCAGGTGGTGGTTTAGGAAAGGAAGACACATGCAATGACCCTGGTGGATCCATGTGGTTTAGGAAAAGAAGACACATGCAATGACTCCAGTGGTGGTTTAGGAAAGGAACACACATGCAATGACTCTGGTGGTGCTTTAAGAAAGGAACACACATGTAATGACACTGGTGGATCCATGTGGTTTAGGAAAACAAGACACATGCAAAGACTCCGATTGTGGTTTAGGAAAGGAACACACATTCAATGACTCTTGTGGATCCATGTGGTTTAGGAAAAGAACTCAAATGCAATGACTCTAGTGGTGGTTTAAGAAAGCACCACACATGCAATGACACTCCTGGATCCATGTGGTTTAGGAAAATAAGACACATGCAATGACTCTGATGGTAGTTTTGGAAAGGAGCACACATGCAATGACTCTACTGGATCCATGTGGTTTAGGAAAAGAAAACACATGCAATGACTCTGGTGGTGGTTTAGGAAAGGAAGACACATACAATGACTCTGGTGGATCCATGTGGTTTAGGAAAAGAAGACACATGCAATGACTTTGGTGGTTGTTTAGGAAAGGAACACACATGCAATTACTATAGTTGTGGTTTAGGAAAAGAACACACATTCAATGAGTCGGTGGTTGTTTAGGAAAGGAACACATTTGCACTGACTCCTGTGTTGGTTTTGTATAGGATTCAGATGCAATGACTCTGGTGGATCCATGTGGTTTAGGAAAAAAGACACATGCAATGACTCTAGTGGTGGTTTAGGAAAGGAACACACATGCAATGACTCTGGTGGTGGTTTAGGAAAGGAAGACACATGCAATGACTCTGGTGGATCCATGTGGTTTAGGAAAACAAGACACATGCAATGACTCTGGTGGTGGTTTAAGAAAGGAACACACATGTAATGACACTGGTGGATCCATGTGGTTAAGGAAAACAAGACACATGCAATGACTCGGTGGTGGTTTAGGAAAGAACACATGTAATGACTCTGGTGGTGGGTTGAGAAAGGAAGACACATGCAATGACTCTGGTGGATCCATGTGGTTTAGGAAAAGAACACAAATGCAATGACTCTGATGGTGGTTTAGGAAAGGAAGACACATGCAATGACTCTGGTGGTGGTTTAGGAAAGGAACACAGATGCAATGACTCTGGTGGTGGGATGAGAAAGGAAGACACATGCAATGACTCTGGTGCATCCATGTGGTTTAGGAAAAGAAGACACATGTAATGACTCTAGTGGTGGTTTAGGAAAAGGAACACACATGCAATGACTCTGGTAGTGGTTTAAGAAAGGAACACACATGCAATGACACTGGTGGATCCATGTGCTTTAGGAAAATAACACACATCCAATGACTCTGGTGGTGGTTTAGGAAAGGAACACACATGCAATGGCTCTGGTGGTCGTTTTGGAAAGGAACACACATGCAATGACTCTGGTGGTGGTTTAGGAAAGTAAGACACATGTAATGACTCTGGTGGTGGTTTAGAAAAAGAAGACACATGCAATGACTTTGGTGGTGGTTTAGGAAAGGAACACACATGCAATTACTATAGTTGTGGTTTAAGAAAAGAACATTATTCAATGAGTCTGGTGGTTGTTTAGGAAAGGAACACACATGCAATGACTCCGACGGTGGTTTAGGAAAGGAACACACATCCAATGACTCTGGTGGATCCATGTGGTTTAGGAAAAAAGACACATGCAATGACTTTGGTGGTGGTTTAGGAAAGGAACACACATGCAATGACTCTGGTGGTGGTTTAGGAAAGGAAGACACATGCAATGACTCTGGTGGATCCATGTGGTTTAGGAAAAGAAGACACATGCAATGACTCCGGTGGTGGTTTAGGAAAGGAACACACATGCAATGACTCTGGTGGTGGTTTAAGAAAGGAACACACATGTAATGACACTGGTGGATCCATGTGGTTTAGGAAAACAAGACACATGCAATGACTCCGATGGTGGTTTAGGAAAGGAACACACATTCAATGACTCTTCTGGATCCATGTGGTTTAGGAAAAGAACACAAATGCAATGACTCTAGTGGTGGTTTAAGAAAGCACCACACATGCAATGGCGCTCCTGGATCCATGTGGTTTAGGAAAATAAGACACATGCAATGACTCTGATGGTAGTTTTGGAAAGGAGCACACATGCAATGACTCTACTGGATCCATGTGGTTTAGGAAAAGAAAACACATGCAATGACTCTGGTGGTGGTTTAGGAAAGGAAGACACATACAATGACTCAGGTGGATCCATGTGGTTTAGGAAAGTAACACACATGCAATTACTATAGTTGTGGTTTAGGAAAAGAACACACATTCAATGAGTCTGGTGGTTGTTTAGGAAAGGAACACACATGCAATGACTCCGGTGGTAGTTTAGGAAAGGATTCAGATGCAATGACTCTGGTGGATCCATGTGGTTTAGGAAAAAAGACACATGCAATGACTCTGGTGGTGGTTTAGGCAAGGAACACACATGCAATGACTCTGGTGGTGGTTTAGGAAAGGAAGACACATGCAATGACTCTGGTGGATCCATGTGGTTTAGGAAAAGAAGACACATGCAATGACTCTGGTGGTGGTTTAGGAAAGGAACACACATGCAATGACTCTGGTGGTGGTTTAAGAAAGGAACACACATGTAATGACACTGGTGGATCCATGTGGTTTAGGAAAACAAGACACATGCAATGACTCCGGTGGTGGTTTAGGAAAGGAACACACATGCAATGACTCTGGTGGTGGGTTGAGAAAGGAAGACACATGCAATGACTCTGGTGCATCCATGTGGTTTAGGAAAAGAAGACACATGTAATGACTCTGGTGGTGGTTTAGGAAAAGGAACACACATGCAATGACTCTGGTGGTGGTTTAAGAAAGGAACATACATGTAATGACACTGGTGGATCCATGTTGTTTAGGAAAACAAGACACATGCAATGACTCCGGTGGTGGTTTAGGAAAGGAACACACATTCAATGACTCTGGTGGATCCATGTGGTTTAGGAAAAGAACACAAATGCAATGACTCTAGTGGTGGTTTAAGAAAGGACCACACATGCAATGACACTCCTGGATCCATGTGGTTTAGGAAAATAAGACACATGCAATGACTCTGGTGGTTTAGGAACGGAACACACATGCAATGACTCTGGTGGATGCATGTGGTTTAGGAAAAGAAGACACATGCAATGACTCTGGTGGTGGTTTAGGAAAGGAACACACATGCAATGACTCTGGTGGATGCATGTGGTTTAGGAAAAGAAGACACATACAATAATTTTTGTGGTGGTTTAGTAAAGGAACACACATGCAATTACTATAGCTGTGGTTTAGGAAAATAACACACATTCAATGAGTCTGGTGGTTGTTTAGGAAAGGAACACACATGCAATGACTCCGGTGGTGGTTTAGGAAAGGAAGACAGATGCAATGACTCTGGTGGTGGTTTAGGAAAGGAACACACATGCAATGACTCTGGTGGTGGGTTGAGAAAGGAAGACACATGCAGTGACTCTGGTGCATCCATCTGGCTTAGGAAAAGAAGACACATGTAATGACTTTGGTGGTGGTTTAGGAAAAGGAACACACATGCAATGACTCTGGTGGTGGTTTAAGAAAGGAACACACATGCAATGACACTGGTGGATCCATGTGGTTTAGGAAAATAACACACATGCAATGACTCTGGTGGTGGTTTAGGAAAGGAACACACATGCAATGACTCTGGTGGTGGTTTTGGAAAGGAACACACATGCAATGACTCTGGTGGTGGTTTAGGAAAGTAAGACACATGTAATGACTCTGGTGGTGGTTTAGAAAACGAAGACACATGCAATGACTTTGGTGGTGGTTTAGGAAAGGAACACACATGCAATTACTATAGTTGTGGTTTAGGAAAAGAACACACATTCAATGAGTCTGGTTGTTGTTTAGGAAAGGAACACACATGCAATGACTCCGGTGGTGGTTTAGGAAAGGAAGACAGATGCAATGACTCTGGTGTATCTATGTGGTTTAGGAAAAAAGACACATGCAATGACTCTAGTGGTGGTTTAGGAAAGGAACACACATGCAATGACTCTGGTGGTGGTTTAGGAAAGGAAGACACATGCAATGACTCTGGTGGATCCATGTGGTTTAGGAAAAGAAGAGACATGCAATGACTCTGGTGGTGGTTTAGGAAAGGAACACACATGCAATGACTCTGGTGGTGGTTTAATAAAGGAACACACATGTAATGACACTGGTGGATCCATGTGGTTTAGGAAAACAAGACACATGCAATGACTCCGGTGGTGGTTTAGGAAAGGAACACACATTCAATGACTCTGGTGGATCCATGTGGTTTAGGAAAATAACACAAATGCAATGACTCTAGTGGTGGTTTAAGAAAGGACCACACATGCAATGACACTCCTGGATCCATGTGGTTTAAGAAAATAAGACACATGCAATGACTCTGATGGTAGTTTCGGAAAGGAGCACACATGCAATGACTCTACTGGATCCATGTGGTTTAGGAAAAGAAAACACATGCAATGACTCTCGTGGTGGTTTAGGAAAGGAACACACATGTAATGACACTGGTGGATCCATGTGGTTTAGGAAAACAAGACACATGCAATGACTCCGGTGGTGGTTTAGGAAAGGAACACACATTCAATGACTCTGGTGGATCCATGTGGTTTAGGAAAATAACACAAATGCAATGACTCTAGTGGTGGTTTAAGAAATGACCACACATGCAATGACACTCCTGGATCCATGTGGTTTAGGAAAATAAGACACATGCAATGACTCTGATGGTAGTTTTGGAAAGGAGCACACATGCAATGACTCTACTGGATCCATGTGGTTTAGGAAAAGAAAACACATGCAATGACTCTGGTGGTGGTTTAGGAAAGGAAGACACATACAATGTCTCTGGTGGATCCATGTGGTTTAGGAAAAGAAGACACATGCAATGACTATGGTGGTGGTTTAGGAAAGGAACACACATGCAATGACTCTGGTGGATGCATGTGGTTTAGGAAAAGAAGACACATGCAATGACTCTAGCAGTGGTTTAGGAAAGAAACACACATGCAATGACTCTGGTGGTGGTTTAGGAAAGGAACACACATGCAATGACTCTGGTGGTGGTTTTGGAAAGGAACACACATGCAATGACTCTGGTGGTGGTTTAGGTAAGTAAGACACATGCAATGACTCTGGTGGTGGTTTAGAAAAAGAAGACACATACAATGACTTTGGTGGTGGTTTAGTAAAGGAACACACATGCAATTACTATAGTTGTGGTTTAGGAAAATAAGACACATGCAATGACTCTGATGGTAGTTTTGGAAAGAAGCACACATGCAATGACTCTACTGGATCCATGTGGTTTAGGAAAAGAAAACACATGTAATGACTCTGGTGGTAGTTTAGGAAAGGAAGACACATACAATGACTCTGGTGGATCCATGTGGTTTAGGAAAAGAAGACACATGCAATGACTCTGGTGGTGGTTTAGGAAAGGAACACACATGCAATGACTCTGGTGGATGCATGTGGTTTACGAAAAGAAGACACATGCAATGACTCTAGTGGTGGTTTAGGAAAGGAACACACATGCAATGACTCTGGTGGTGGTTTTCGAAAGGAACACACATGCACTGACTCTATTGGTGTTTTAGGAAAGGAAGACACATGCAATGACTCTGGTGGTTGTTTACGAAAGGAACACACATGCAATGACTCTGGTGGTGGGTTGAGAAAGGAAGACACATGCAATGACTCTGGTGCATCCATGTGGTTTTTGAAAAGAAGACACATGTAATGACTCTGGTGGTGGTTTAGGAAAAGGAACACACATGCAATGACTCTGGTGGTGGTTTAAGAAAGGAACACACATGCAATGACACTGGTGGATCCATGTGCTTTAGGAAAATAACACACATGCAATGACTCTGGTGGTGGTTTAGGAAAGGAACACACATGCAATGACTCTGGTGGTGGTTTTGGAAAGGAACACACATGCAATGACTCTGGTGGTGGTTTTGGAAAGGAACACACATGCAATTACTCTGGTGGTGGTTTAGGAAAGTAAGACACATGTAATAACTCTGGTGGTGGTTTAGAAAAATAAGACACATGCAATGACTTTGGTGGTGGTTTAGGAAAGGAACACACATGCAATTACTATAGTTGTGGTTTAAGAAAAGAACACACATTCAATGAGTCTGGTGGTTGTTTAGGAAAGGAACACACATGTAATGACTCTGGTGGTGGTTTAGGAAAGGAAGACAGATGCAATGACTCTGGTGGTAGTTTAGGAAAGGAACACACATGCAATGACTCTGGTGGTGGGTTGAGAAAGGAAGACACATGCAATGACTCTGGTGCATCCATGTGGTTTAGGAAAAGAAGACACATGTAATGACTCTGGTGGTGGTTTAGGAAAAGGAACACACATGCAATGACTCTGGTGGTGGTTTAAGAAAGGAACATACATGTAATGACACTGGTGGATCCATGTGGTTTAGGAAAACAAGACACATGCAATGACTCCGGTGGTGGTTTAGGAAAGGAACACACATTCAATGACTCTGGTGGATCCATGTGGTTTAGGAAAAGAACACAAATGCAATGACTCTAGTGGTGGTTTAAGAAAGGACCACACATGCAATGACACTCCTGGATCCATGTGGTTTAAGAAAATAAGACACATGCAATGAATCTGGTGGTGGTTTAGGAAAGGAACACACATGCAATGACTCTGGTGGATGCATGTGGTTTAGGAAAAGAAGACACATGCAATGACTCTGGTGGTGGTTTAGGAAAGGAACACACATGCAATGACTCTGGTGGATGCATGTGGTTTAGGAAAAGAAGACACATACAATGATTTTTGTGGTGGTTTAGTAAAGGAACACACATGCAATTACTATAGCTTTGGTTTAGGAAAAGAACACACATGCAATGAGTCTAGTGGTTGTTTAGGAAAGGAACACACATGCAATGACTCCGGTGGTGGTTTAGGAAAGGAAGACAGATGCAATGACTCTGGTGGTGGTTTAGGAAAGGAACACACATGCAATGACTCTGGTGGTGGGTTGAGAAAGGAAGACACATGCAATGACTCTGGTGCATCCATGTGGTTTAGGAAAAGAAGACACATGTAATGACTCTGGTGGTGGTTTAGGAAAAGGAACACACATGCAATGACTCTGGTGGTGGTTTAAGACAGGAACACACATGCAATGACACTAGTGGATCCATGTGGTTTAGGAAAACAACACACATGCAATGACTCTGCTGGTGATTTACGAAAGGAACACACATGCAATGAATCTGGTGGTGGTTTTGGAAAGGAACACACATGCAATGACTCTGGTGGTGGTTTAGGAAAGTAAGACACATGTAATGACTCTGGTGGTGGTTTAGAAAAAGAAGACACATGCAATGACTTTGGTGGTGGTTTAGGAAAGGAACACACATGCAATTACTATAGTTGTGGTTTAGGAAAAGAACACACATTCAATGAGTCTGGTGGTTGTTTAGGAAAGGAACACACATGCAATGACTCCGATGGTGGTTTAGGAAAGGAAGACAGATGCAATGACTCTGGTGGATCCATGTGGTTTAGGAAAAAAGACACATGCAATGACTCTAGTGGTGGTTTAGGAAAGGAACACACATGCAATGACTCTGGTGGTGGTTTAGGAAAGGAAGACACATGCAATGACTCTGGTGGATCCATGTGGTTTAGGAAAAGAAGAGACATGCAATGACTCTGGTGGTGGTTTAGGAAAGGAACACACATGCAATGACTCTGGTGGTGGTTTAAGAAAGGAACACACATGTAATGACACTGGTGGATCCATGTGGTTTAGGAAAACAAGAAACATGCAATGACTCCGGTGGTGGTTTAGGAAAGGAACACACATTCAATGACTCTGGTGGATCCATGTGGTTTAGGAAAATAACACAAATGCAATGACTCTAGTGGTTGTTTAACAAAGGACCACACATGCAATGACACTCCTAGATCCATGTGGTTTAAGAAAATAAGACACATGCAATGACTCTGATGGTAGTTTTGGAAAGGAGCACACATGCAATGACTCTACTGGATCCATGTGGTTTAGGAAAAGAAAGAACATGCAATGACTCTGGTGGTGGTTTAGGAAAGGAACACACATGTAATGACACTGGTGGATCCATGTAGTTTAGGAAAACAAGACACATGCAATGACTCCGGTGGTGGTTTAGGAAAGGAACACACATTCAATGACTCTGGTGGATCCATGTGGTTTAGGAAAATAACACAAATGCAATGACTCTAGTGGTGGTTTAAGAAAGGACCACACATGCAATGACACTCCTGGATCCATGTGGTTTAGGAAAATAAGACACATGCAATGAATCTGGTGGTGGTTTAGGAAAGGAACACACATGCAATGACTCTGGTGGATGCATGTGGTTTAGGAAAAGAAGACACATGCAATGACTCTGGTGGTGGTTTAGGAAAGGAACACACATGCAATGACTCTGGTGGATGCATGTGGTTTAGGAAAAGAAGACACATACAATGATTTTTGTGGTGGTTTAGTAAAGGAACACACATGCAATTACTATAGCTGTGGTTTAGGAAAAGAACACACATTCAATGAGTCTGGTGGTTGTTTAGGAAAGGAACACACATGCAATGACTCCGGTGGTGGTTTAGGAAAGGAAGACAGATGCAATGACTCTGGTGGTGGTTTAGGAAAGGAACACACATGCAATGACTCTGGTGGTGGGTTGAGAAAGGAAGACACATGCAATGACTGTGGTGCATCCATGTGGTTTAGGAAAAGAAGACACATGTAATGACTCTGGTGGTGGTTTAGGAAAAGGAACACACATGCAATGACTCTGGTGGTGGTTTAAGAAAGGAACACACATGCAATGACACTAGTGGATCCATGTGGTTTAGGAAAATAACACACATGCAATGACTCTGTGGTGGTTTACGAAAGGAACACACATGCAATGACTCTGGTGGTGGTTTTTGAAAGGAACACACATGCAATGACTCTGGTATTGGTTAAGGAAAGTAAGACACATGTAATGACTCTGGTGGTGGTTTAGAAAAAGAAGACACATGCAATGACTTTGGTGGTGGTTTAGGAAAGGAACACACATGCAATTACTATAGTTGTGGTTTAGGAAAAGAACACACATTCAATGAGTCTGGTTGTTGTTTAGGAAAGGAACACACATGCAATGACTCCGGTGGTGGTTTAGGAAAGGAAGACAGATGCAATGACTCTGGTGTATCCATGTGGTTTAGGAAAAAAGACACATGCAATGACTCTAGTGGTGGTTTAGGAAAGGAACACACATGCAATGAGTCTGGTGGTTGTTTAGGAAAGGAACACACATGCAATGACTCCGGTGGTGGTTTAGGAAAAGAAGAGACATGCAATGACTCTGGTGGTGGTTTAGGAAAGGAACACACATGCAATGACTCTGGTGGTGGTTTAAGAAAGGAACACACATGTAATGACACTGGTGGATCCATGTGGTTTAGGAAAACAAGAAACATGCAATGACTCCGGTGGTGGTTTAGGAAAGGAACACACATTCAATGACTCTGGTGGATCCATGTGGTTTAGGAAAATAACACAAATGCAATGACTCTAGTGGTTGTTTAACAAAGGACCACACATGCAATGACACTCCTGGATCCATGTGGTTTAAGAAAATAAGACACATGCAATGACTCTGATGGTAGTTTTGGAAAGGAGCACACATGCAATGACTCTACTGGATCCATGTGGTTTAGGAAAAGAAAACACATGCAATGACTCTGGTGGTGGTTTAGGAAAGGAACACACATGTAATGACACTGGTGGATCCATGTGTTTTAGGAAAACAAGACACATGCAATGACTCCGGTGGTGGTTTAGGAAAGGAACACACATTCAATGACTCTGGTGGATCCATGTGGTTTAGGAAAATAACACAAATGCAATGACTCTAGTGGTGGTTTAAGAAAGGACCACACATGCAATGACACTCCTGGATCCATGTGGTTTAGGAAAATAAGACACATGCAATGAATCTGGTGGTGGTTTAGGAAAATAAGACACATGCAATGAATCTAGTGGTGGTTTTGGAAAGGAACATACATGCAATGACTCTTGTGGTGGTTTAGGAAAGGATCACACATGCAATGACTCTGGTGGTGGTTTTCGAAAGGAACACACATGCAATGACTCTAGTGGTGTTTTAGGAAAGGAAGACACATGCAATGACTCTGGTGGTGGTTTAGGAAAGGACCACACATGCAATGACACTCCTGGATCCATGTGGTTTAAGAAAATAAGACATATGCAATGACTCTGGTGGTGGTTTAGAAAAACAAGACACATGCAATGACTCTGGTGGATCCATGTGGTTTAGGAAAAGAAGACACATGCAATGACTCTGGTGGTGGTTTAGGAAAGGAACACACATGCAATGACTCTGGTGGATGCATGTGGTTTAGGAAAAGAAGACACATACAATGTTTTTTGTGGTGGTTTAGTAAAGGAACACACATGCAATTACTATAGCTGTGGTTTAGGAAAAGAACACACATTCAATGAGTCTGGTGGTTGTTTAGGAAAGGAACACACATGCAATGACTCCGGTGGTGGTTTAGGAAAGGAAGACAGATGCAATGACTCTGGTGGTGGTTTAGGAAAGGAACACACATGCAATGACTCTGGTGGTGGGTTGAGAAAGGAAGACACATGCAATGACTCTGGTGCATCCATGTGGTTTAGGAAAAGAAGACACATGTAGTGACTCTGGTGGTGGTTTAGGAAAAGGAACACACATGCAATGACTCTGGTGGTGGTTTAACAAAGGAACACACATACAATGACACTAGTGGATCCATTTGGTTTAGGAAAATAACACACATGCAATGACTCTGCTGGTGGTTTACGAAAGGAACACACATGCAATGACTCTGGTGGTGGTTTTTGAAAGGAACACACATGCAATGACTCTGGTATTGGTTTAGGAAAGTAAGACACATGTAATGACTCTGGTGGTTTAGAAAAAGAAGACACATGCAATGACTTTGGTGGTGGTTTAGGAAAGGAACACACATGCAATTACTATAGTTGTGGTTTAGGAAAAGAACACACATTCAATGAGTCTGGTTGTTGTTTAGGAAAGGAACACACATGCAATGACTCCGGTGGTGGTTTAGGAAAGGAAGACAGATGCAATGACTCTGGTGTATCCATGTGGTTTAGGAAAAAAGACACATGCAATGACTCTAGTGGTGGTTTAGGAAAGGAACACACATGCAATGACTCTGGTGGTGGTTTAGGAAAGGAAGACACATGCAATGACTCTGGTGGATCCATGTGGTTTAGGAAAAGAAGAGACATGCAATGACTCTGGTGGTGGTTTAGGAAAGGAACACACATGCAATGACTCTGGTGGTGGTTTAAGAAAGGAACACACATGTAATGACACTGGTGGATCCATGTGGTTTAGGAAAACAAGAAACATGCAATGACTCCGGTGGTGGTTTAGGAAAGGAACACACATTCAATGACTCTGGTGGATCCATGTGGTTTAGGAAAATAACACAAATGCAATGACTCTAGTGGTTGTTTAACAAAGGACCACACATGCAATGACACTCCTGGATCCATGTGTTTAAGAAAATAAGACACATGCAATGACTCTGATGGTAGTTTTGGAAAGGAGCACACATGCAATGACTCTACTGGATCCATGTGGTTTAGGAAAAGAAAACACATGCAATGACTCTGGTGGTGGTTTAGGAAAGGAACACACATGTAATGACACTGGTGGATCCATGTGGTTTAGGAAAACAAGACACATGCAATGACTCCGGTGGTGGTTTAGGAAAGGAACACACATTCAATGACTCTGGTGGATCCATGTGGTTTAGGAAAATAACACAAATGCAATGACTCTAGTGGTGGTTTAAGAAAGGACCACAAATGCAATGACACTCCTGGATCCATGTGGTTTAGGAAAATAAGACACGTGCAATGACTCTGATGGTAGTTTTGGAAAGGACCACACATGCAATGACTCTACTGGATCCATGTGGTTTAGGAAAAGAAAACACATGCAATGACTCTGGTGGTGGTTTAGGAAAGGAAGACACATACAATGACTCTGGTGGATCCATGTGGTTTAGGAAAAGAAGACACATGCAATGACTCTGGTGGTGGTTTAGGAAAGGAACACACATGCAATGACTCTGGTGGATGCATGTGGTTTAGGAAAAGAAGACACATGCAATGAATCTAGCGGTGGTTTAGGAAAGGAACACACATGCAATGACTCTGGTGGTGGTTTAGGAAAGGAACACACATGCAATGACTCTGGTGGTGGTTTTGGAAAGGAACACACATGCAATGACTCTGGTGGTGGTTTAGGTAAGTAAGACACATGCAATGACTCTGGTGGTGGTTTAGAAAAAGAAGACACATACAATGACTTTGGTGGTGGTTTAGTAAAGGAACACACATGCAATTACTATAGTTGTGGTTTAGGAAAATAAGACACATGCAATGACTCTGATGGTAGTTTTGGAATGAAGCACACATGCAATGACTCTACTGGATCCATGTGGTTTAGGAAAAGAAAACACATGCAATGACTCTGGTGGTAGTTTAGGAAAGGAAGACACATACAATGACTCTGGTGGATCCATGTGGTTTAGGAAAAGAAGACACATGCAATGACTCTGGTGGTGGTTTAGGAAAGGAACACACATGCAATGACTCTGGTGTATGCATGTGGTTTAGGAAAGGAAGACACATGCAATGACTCTGGTGGTGGTTTAGGAAAGGAACACACATGCAATGACTCTGGTGGTGGTTTTCGAAAGGAACACACATGCACTGACTCTATTGGTGTTTTAGGAAAGGAAGACACATGCAATGACTCTGGTGGTTGTTTAGGAAAGGAACACACATGCAATGACTCTGGTGGTGGGTTGAGAAAGGAAGACACATGCAATGACTCTGGTGCATCCATGTGGTTTAGGAAAAGAAGACACATGTAATGACTCTGGTGGTGGTTTAGGAAAAGGAACACACATGCAATGACTCTGGTGGTGGTTTAAGAAAGGAACACACATGCAATGACACTGGTGGATCCATGTGGTTTAGAAAAATAACACACATGCAATGACTCTGGTGGTGGTTTAGGAAAGGAACACACATGCAATGACTCTGGTGGTGGTTTTGGAAAGGAACACACATGCAATGACTCTGGTGGTGGTTTTGGAAAGGAACACACATGCAATGACTCTGGTGGTGGTTTAGGAAAGTAAGACACATGTAATAACTCTGGTGGTGGTTTAGAAAAAGAAGACACATGCAATGACTTTGGTGGTGGTTTAGGAAAGGAACACACATGCAATTACTATAGTTGTGGTTTAAGATAATAAGACACATGCAATGACTCTGATGGTAGTATTGGAAAGGAGCACACATGCAATGACTCTACTGGATCCATGTGGTTTAGGAAAAGAAAACACATGCAATGACTCTAGTGGTGGTTTAGGAAAGGAACACACATGTAATGACACTGGTTGATCCATGTGGTTTAGGAAAACAAGGCACATGCAATGACTCCGGTGGTGGTTTAGGAAAGGAACACACATTCAATGACTCTGGTGGGTCCATGTGGTTTAGGAAAATAACACAAATGCAATGACTCTAGTGGTGGTTTAAGAAAGGACCACACATGCAATGACACTCCTGGATCCATGTTGTTTAGGAAAATAAGACACATGCATTGACTTTGATGGTAGTTTTGGAAAGGAGCACACATGCAATGACTCTACTGGATCCATGTGGTTTAGGAAAATAAAACACATGCAATGACTCTGGTGGTGGTTTAGGAAAGGAAGACACATACAATGACTCGGGTGGATCCATGTGGTTTAGGAAAAGAAGGCACATGCAATGACTCTGGTGGTGGTTTAGGAAAGGAACACACATGCAGTGACTCTGGTGGATGCATGTGGTTTAGGAAAAGAAGACACATGCAATGACTCTAGCGGTGATTTAGGAAAGGAACACACATGCAATGACTCTGGTGGTGGTTTAGGAAAGGAACACACATGCAATGACTCTGGTGGTGGTTTTGGAAAGGAACACACATGCAATGACTCTGGTGGTGGTTTAGGTAAGTAAGACACATGTAATGACTCTGGTGGTGGTTTAGAAAAAGAAGACACATACAATGACTTTGGTGGTGGTTTAGTAAAGGAACACACATGCAATTACTATAGTTGTGGTTTAGGAAAATAAGACACATGCAATGACTCTGATGGTAGTTTTGGAAAGAAGCACACATGCAATGACTCTACTGGATCCATGTGGTTTAGGAAAAGAAAACACATGCAATGACTCAGGTGGTATTTTAGGAAAGGAAGACACATACAATGACTCTGGTGGATCCATGTGGTTTAGGAAAAGAAGACACATGCAATGACTCTGGTGGTGGTTTAGGAAAGGAACACACATGCAATGACTCTGGTGGATGCATGTGGTTTAGGAAAAGAAGACACATGCAATGACTCTGGTGGTGGTTTAGGAAAGGAACACACATGCAATGACTCTGGTGGTGGTTTTCGTAAGGAACACACATGCAATGACTCTATTGGTGTTTTAGGAAAGGAAGACACATGCAATGACTCTGGTGGTTGTTTAGGAATGGAACACACATGCAATGACTCTGGTGGTGGGTTGAGAAAGGAAGACACATGCAATGACTCTGGTGCATCCATGTGGTTTAGGAAAAGAAGACACATGTAATGACTCTGGTGGTGGTTTAGGAAAAGGAACACACATGCAATGACTCTGGTGGTGGTTTAAGAAAGGAACACACATGCAATGACACTGGTGGATCCATGTCGTTTAGGAAAATAACACACATGCAATGACTCTGGTGGTGGTTTAGGAAAGGAACACACATGCAATGACTCTGGTGGTGGTTTTGGAAAGGAACACACATGCAATGACTCTGGTGGTGGTTTTGGAAAGGAACACACATGCAATGACTCTGGTGGTGGTTTAGGAAAGGAACACACATGCAATGACTCTGGTGGTGGTTTTGGAAAGGAACACACATGCAATGACTCTGGTGGTGGTTTAGGAAAGTAAGACACATGTAATGACTCTGGTGGTGGTTTAGAAAAAGAAGACACATGCAATGACTTTGGTGGTGGTTTAGGAAAGGAACACACATGCAATTTCTATAGTTGTGGTTTAGGAAAAGAACACACATTCAATGAGTCTGGTGGTTGTTTAGGAAAGGAACACACATGCAATGACTCCGGTGGTGGTTTAGGAAAGGAAGACAGATGCAATGACTCTGGTGGATCCATGTGGTTTAGGAAAAAAGACACATGCAATGACTCTAATGGTGGTTTAGGAAAGGAACACACATGCAATGACTCTGGTGGTGGTTTAGGAAAGGAAGACACATGCAATGACTCTGGTGGATCCATGTGGTTTAGGAAAAGAAGAGACATGCAATGACTCTGGTGGTGGTTTAGGAAAGGAACACACATGCAATGACTCTGGTGGTGGTTTAAGAAAGGAACACACATGTAATGACACTGGTGGATCCATGTGGTTTAGGAAAACAAGAAACATGCAATGACTCCGGTGGTGGTTTAGGAAAGGAACACACATTCAATGACTCTGGTGGATTGATGTGGTTTAGGAAAATAACACAAATGCAATGACTCTAGTGGTGGTTTAACAAAGGACCACACATGCAATGACACTCCTGGATCCATGTGGTTTAAGAAAATAAGACACATGCAATGACTCTGATGGTAGTTTTGGAAAGGAGCACACAGCAATGACTCTACTGGATCCATGTGGTTTAGGAAAAGAAAACACATGCAATGACTCTGGTGGTGGTTTAGGAAAGGAACACACATGTAATGACACTGGTGGATCCATGTGGTTTAGGAAAACAAGACACATGCAATGACTCTGGTGGTGGTTTAGGAAAGGAACACACATTCAATGACTCTGGTGGATCCATGTGGTTTAGGAAAATAACACAAATGCAATGACTCTAGTGGTGGTTTAAGAAAGGACCACAAATGCAATGACACTCCTGGATCCATGTGGTTTAGGAAAATAAGACACGTGCAATGACTCTGATGGTAGTTTTGGAAAGGAGCACACATGCAATGACTCTTCTGGATCCATGTGGTTTAGGAAAAGAAAACACATGCAATGACTCTGGTGGTGGTTTAGGAAAGGAAGACACATACAATGACTCTCGTGGATCCATGTGGTTTAGGAAAAGAAGACACATGCAATGACTCTGGTGGTGGTTTAGGAAAGGAACACACATGCAATGACTCTGGTGGATGCATGTGGTTTAGGAAAAGAAGACACATGCAATGACTCTAGTGGTGGTTTAGGAAAGGAACAAACATGCAATGACTCTGGTGGTGGTTTAGGAAAGGAACACACATGCAATGACTCTGGTGGTGGTTTTGGAAAGGAACACACATGCAATGACTCTGGTGGTGGTTTAGGTAAGTAAGACACATGCAATGACTCTGGTGGTGGTTTAGAAAAAGAAGACACATACAATGACTTTGGTGGTGGTTTAGTAAAGGAACACACATGCAATTACTATAGTTGTGGTTTAGGAAAATAAGACACATGCAATGACTCTGATGGTAGTTTTGGAAAGAAGCACACATGCAATGACTCTACTGGATCCATGTGGTTTAGGAAAAGAAAACACATGCAATGACTCTGGTGGTAGTTTAGGAAAGGAAGAAACATACAATGACTCTGGTGGATCCATGTGGTTTAGGAAAAGAAGACACATGCAATGACTCTGGTGGTGGTTTAGGAAAGGAACACACATGCAATGACTCTGGTGGATGCATGTGGTTTAGGAAAAGAAGACACATGCAATGACTCTGGTGGTGGTTTAGGAAAGGAACACACATGCAATGACTCTGGTGGTGGTTTTCGAAAGGAACACACATGCACTGACTCTATTGGTGTTTTAGGAAAGGAAGACACATGCAATGACTCTGGTGGTTGTTTAGGAAAGGAACACACATGCAATGACTCTGGTGGTGGGTTGAGAAAGGAAGACACATGCAATGACTCTGGTGCATCCATGTGGTTTAGGAAAAGAAGACACATGTAATGACTCTGGTTGTGGTTTAGGAAAAGGAACACACATGCAATGACTCTGGTGGTGGTTTAAGAAAGGAACACACATGCAATGACACTGGTGGATCCATGTGGTTTAGGAAAATAACACACATGCAATGACTCTGGTGGTGGCTTAGGAAAGGAACACACATGCAATGACTCTGGTGGTGGTTTTGGAAAGGAACACACATGCAATGACTCTGGTGGTGGTTTTGGAAAGGAACACACATGCAATGACTCTGGTGGTGGTTTAGGAAAGTCAGACACATGTAATAACTCTGGTGGTGGTTTAGAAAAAGAAGACACATGCAATGACTTTGGTGGTGGTTTAGGAAAGGAACAAACATGCAATTACTATAGTTGTGGTTTAAGAAAACAAGACACATGCAATGACTCTGATGGTAGTTTTGGAAAGGAGCACACATGCAATGACTCTACTGGATCCATGTGGTTTAGGAAAAGAAAACACATGCAATGACTCTGGTGGTGGTTTAGGAAAGGGACACACATGTAATGACACTGGTGGATCCATGTGGTTTAGGAAAACAAGACACATGCAATGACTCCGGTGGTGGTTTAGGAAAGGAACACACATTCAATGACTCTGGTGGATCCATGTGGTTTAGGAAAATAACACAAATGCAATGACTCTAGTGGTGGTTTAAGAAAGGACCACAAATGCAATGACACTCCTGGATCCATGTGGTTTAGGAAAATAAGACACGTGCAATGACTCTGATGGTAGTTTTGGAAAGGAGCACACATGCAATGACTCTACTGGATCCATGTGGTTTAGGAAAAGAAAACACATGCAATGACTCTGGTGGTGGTTTAGGAAAGGAAGACACATACAATGAATCTGGTGGATCCATGTGGTTTAGGAAAACAAGGAACATGCAATGACTCCGGTGGTGGTTTAGGAAAGGAACACACATTCAATGACTCTGGTGGATCCATGTGGTTTAGGAAAATAACACAAATGCAATGACTCTAGTGGTGGTTTAAGAAAGGACCACACATGCAATGACACTCCTGGATCCATGTGGTTTAGGAAAATAAGACACATGCAATGACTTTCATGGTAGTTTTGGAAGGGAGCACACATGCAATGACTCTACTGGATCCATGTTGTTTAGGAAAAGAAAACACATGCAATGACTCTGGTGGTGGTTTAGGAAAGGAAGACACATACAATGACTCTGGTGGATCCATGTGGTTTAGGAAAAGAAGACACATGCAATGACTCTGGTGGTGGTTTAGGAAAGGAACACACATGTAGTGACTCTGGTGGATGTATGTGGTTTAGGAAAAGAAGACACATGCAATGACTCTAGCGGTGGTTTAGGAAAGGAACACACATGCAATGACTCTGGTGGTGGTTTAAGAAAGGAACACACATGCAATGACTCTGGTGGTGGTTTTGGAAAGGAACACACATGCAATGACTCTGGTGGTGGTTTAGGTAAGTAAGACACATGTAATGACTCTGGTGGTGGTTTAGAAAAAGAAGACACATACAATGACTCTGGTGGTGGTTTAGGTAAGTAAGACACATGCAATGACTCTGGTGGTGGTTTAGAAAAAGAAGACACATACAATGACTTTGGTGGTGGTTTATTTAAGGAACACACATGCAATTACTATAGTTGTGGTTTAGGAAAAGAACACACATTCAATGAGTCTGGTGGTTGTTTAGGAAAGGAACACACATGCAATGACTATGGTGGTGGTCTAGGAAAGGAAGACAGATGCAATGACTCTGGTGGTGGTTTAGGAAAGGAACACACATGCAATGACTCTGGTGGTGGGTTGAGAAAGGAAGACACATGCAATGACTCTGGTGCATCCATGTGGTGTAGGAAAAGAATACACATGTAATGACTCTGGTGGTGGTTTAGGAAAAGGAACACACATGCAATGACTCTGCTGGTGGTTTAAGAAAGGAACACACATGGAATGACACTGCTGGATCCATGTGGTTTAGGAAAATAACACACATGCAATGACTCTGGTGGTGGTTTAGGAAAGGAACACACATGCAATGACTCTGGTGGTGGTTTTGGAAAGGAACACACATGCAATGACTCTGGTGGTGGTTTAGGAAAGTAAGACACATGTAATAACTCTGGTGGTGGTTTAGAAAAAGAAGACACATGCAATGACTTTGGTGGTGGTTTAGGAAAGGAACACACATGCAATTACTATAGTTGTGGTTTAGTAAAAGAACACACATTCAATGAGTCTGGTGGTTGTTTAGGAAAGGAACACACATGCAATGACTCTGGTGGTGGTTTAGGAAAGGAAGACAGATGCAATGACTCTGGTGGATCCATGTGGTTTAGGAAAAGAGACACATGCAATGACTCTGGTGGTGGTTTAGGAAAGGAACACACATGCAATGACTCTGGTGGTGGTTTAGGAAAGGAAGTGACATGCAATGACTCTGGTAGATCCATGTGGTTTAGGCAAAGAAGACACATGCAATGACTCTGGTGGTGGTTTAGGAAAGGAACACACATGCAATGACTCTGGTGGTGGTTTAAGAAAGGAACACACATGTAATGACACTGGTGGATTCATGTGGTTTAGGAAAACAAGACACATGCAATGACTCCGGTGGTGGTTTAGGAAAGGAACACACATTCAATGACTCTGGTGGATCCATGTGGTTTAGGAAAATAACACAAATGCAATGACTCTAGTGGTGGTTTAAGAAAGGACCACACATGCAATGACACTCCTGGATCCATGTGGTTTAGGAAAATAAGACACATGCAATGACTCTGATGGTAGTTTTGGAAAGGGGCACACATGTAATGACTCTACTAGATCCATGTGGTTTAGGAAAAGAAAACACATGCAATGACTCTGGTGGTGGTTTAGAAAAGGAAGACACATACAATGACTCTGGTGGATCCATGTGGTTTAGGAAAAGAAGACACATGCAATGACTCTGGTGGTGGTTCAGGAAAGGAACACACATGCAATGACTCTGGTCGATGCATGTGGTTTAGGAAAAGAAGACACATGCAATGACTCTAGCGGTGGTTTAGGAAAGGAACACACATGCAATGACTTTGGTGGTGGTTTAGGAAAGGAACACACATGCAATGACTCTATTGTTGTTTTAGGAAAGGAAGACACATGCAATGACTCTGGTGGTTGTTTAGGAAAGGAACACACATGCAATGACTCTGGTGCATCAATGTGGTTTAGGAAAAGGAACACACATGCAATGACTCTGGTGGTGGTTTAAGAAAGTAACACACATGCAATGACACTGGTGGATCCATGTGGTTTAGGAAAATAACACACATGCAATGACTCTGGTGGTGGTTTAGGAAAGGAACACAGATGCAATGACTCTGGTGGTGGTTTTGGAAAGGAACACACATGCAATGACTCTGGTGGTGGTTTTGGAAAGGAACACACATGCAATGACTTTGGTGGTGGTTTAGGAGAGTAAGACACATGTAATAACTCTGGTGGTGGTTTAAAAAAGAAGACACATATAATGACTTTGGTGGTGGTTTAGGAAAGAAACACACATGCAATTACTATAGTTGTGGTTTAAGAAAATAAGACACATGCAATGACTCTGATGGTAGTTTTGGAAAGGAGCACACATGCAATGACTCTACTGGATCCATGTGGTTTAGGAAAAGAAAACACATGCAATGACTCTGGTGGTGGTTTAGGAAAGGAACACACATGTAATGACACTGGTGGATCCATGTGGTTTAGGAAAACAAGGCACATGCAATGACTCCGGTGGTGGTTTAGGAAAGGAACACACATTCAATGACTCTGGTGGATCCATGTGGTTTAGGAAAATAACACAAATGCAATGACTCTAGTGGTGGTTTAAGAAAGGACCACACATGCAATGACACTACTGGATCCATGTGGTTTAGGAAAATAAGACACATGCAATGACTCTGATGGTAGTTTTGGAAAGGAGCACACATGCAATGACTCTACTGGATCCATGTGGTTTAGGAAAACAAAACACATGCAATGACCCTGGTGGTGGTTTAGGAAAGGAAGACACATACAATGACTCTGGTGGATCCATGTGGTTTAGGAAAAGAAGACACATGCAATGACTCAGGTGGTGGTTTAGGAAAGGAACACACATGTAGTGACTCTGGTGGATGCATGTGGTTTAGGAAAAGAAGACACATGCAATGACTCTAGCGGTGGTTTAGGAAAGGAACACACATGCAATGACTCTGGTGGTGGTTTAGGAAAGGAACACACATGCAATGACTCTGGTGGTGGTTTTGGAAAGGAACACACATGCAATGACTCTGGTGGTGGTTTAGGTAAGTAAGACACATGTAATGACTCTGGTGGTGGTTTAGAAAAAGAAGACACATACAATGACTCTGGTGGTGGTTTAGGTAAGTAAGACACATGCAATGACTCTGGTGGTGGTTTAGAAAAAGAAGACACATACAATGACTTTGGTGGTGGTTTAGTAAAGGAAAACACATGCAATTACTATAGTTGTGGTTTAGGAAAAGAACACACATTCAATGAGTCTGGTGGTTGTTTAGGAAAGGAACACACATGCAATGACTACGGTGGTGGTCTAGGAAAGGAAGATAGATGCAATGACTCTCGTGGTGGTTTAGGAAAGGAACACACATGCAATGACTCTGGTGGTGGGTTGAGAAAGGAAGACACATGCAATGACTCTGGTGCATCCATGTGGTTTAGGAAAAGAATACACATGTAATGACTCTGGTGGTGGTTTAGGAAAAGGAACACACATGCAATGACTCTGGTGGTGGTTTAAGAAAGGAACACACATGCAATGACACTGCTGGATCCATGTGGTTTAGGAAAATAACACACATGCAATGACTCTGGTGGTGGTTTAGGAAAGGAACACACATGCAATGACTATGGTGGTGGTTTTGGAAAGGAACACACATGCAATGACTCTGGTGGTCGTTTAGGAAAGTAAGACACATGTAATGACTCTGGTGGTGGTTTAGAAAAAGAAGACACATGCAATGACTTTGGTGGTGGTTTAGGAAAGGAACACACATGCAATTACTATAGTTGTGGTTTAGTAAAAGAACACACATTCAATGAGTCTGGTGATTGTTTAGGAAAGGAACACACATGCAATGACTCTGGTGGTGGTTTAGGAAAGGAAGACAGATGCAATGACTCTGGTGGATCCATGTGGTTTAGGAAAAAAGACACATGCAATGACTCTGGTGGTGGTTTAGGAAAGGAACACACATGCAATGACTCTGGTGGTGGCTTAGGAAAGGAAGTGACATGCAATGACTCTGGTGGATCCATGTGGTTTAGGAAAAGAAGACACATGCAATGACTCTGGTGGTGGTTTAGGAAAGGAACACACATGCAATGACTCTGGTGGTGGTTTAAGAAAGGAACACACATGTAATGACACTGGTTGATTCATGTGGTTTAGGAAAACAAGACACATGCAATGACTCCGGTGGTGGTTTAGGAAAGGAATACACATTCAATGACTCTGGTGGATCCATGTGGTTTAGGAAAATAACACAAATGCAATGACTCTAGTGGTGGTTTAAGAAAGGACCACACATGCAATGACACTCCTGGATCCATGTGGTTTAGGAAAATAAGACACATGCAATGACTCTGATGGTAGTTTTGGAAAGTAGCACACATGTAATGACTCTACTGGATCCATGTGGTTTAGGAAAAGAAAACACATGCAATGACTCTGGTGGTGGTTTAGAAAAGGAAGACACATACAATGACTCTGGTGGATCCATGTGGTTTAGGAAAAGAAGACACATGCAATGACTCTGGTGGTGGTTCAGGAAAGGAACACACATGCAACGACTCTGGTGGATGCATGTGGTTTAGGAAAAGAAGACACATGCAATGACTCTAGCGGTGGTTTAGGAAAGGAACACACATGCAATGACTCTGGTGGTGGTTTAGGAAAGGAACACACATGCAATGACTCTGGTGGTGGTTTTCGAAAGGAACACACATGCAATGACTCTATTGTTGTTTTAGGAAAGAAAGACACATGCAATGACTCTGGTGGTTGTTTAGGAAAGGAACACACATGCAATGACTCTGGTGGTGGGTTGAGAAAGGAAGACACATGCAAAGACTCTGGTGCATCCATGTGGTTTAGGAAAAGAAGACACATGTAATGACTCTGGTGGTGGTTTAAGAAAGGAACACACATGCAATGACACTGGTGGATCCATGTGGTTTAGGAAAATAACACACATGCAATGACTCTGGTGGTGGTTTAGGAAAGGAACACACATGCAATGACTCTGGTGGTGGTTTTGGAAAGGAACACACATGCAATGACTCTGGTGGTGGTTTTGGAAAGGAACACACATGCAATGACTCTGGTGGTGGTTTAGGAAAGTAAAACACATTTAATGAGTCTAGTGGTGGTTTAGAAAAAGAAGACACATCCAATGACTTTGGTGGTGGTTTAGGAAAGAAACACACATGTAATTACTATAGTTTGTGGTTTAAGAAAAGAACACACATTCAATGAGTCTGGTGGTTGTTTAGGAAAGGAACACACATGCAATGACTCCGGCGGTGGTTTAGGAAAGGAATACAGATGCAATGACTCTGGTGGATCCATGTGGTTTAGGAAAAAGACACATGCAATGACTCTGGTGGTGGTTTAGGAACGGAACACACACGCAATGACTCTGGTGGTGGTTTAGGAAAAGAAGACACATGCAATGACTCTAGTGGATCCATGTGGTTTAGGAAAAGAAGACACATGCAATGACTCTGGTGGTGGTTTAGGAGAGGAACACACATGCAATGCCTCTGGTGGTGGTTTAAGAAAGGAACACTCATGTAATGACACTGGTGGATCCATGTGGTTTAGGAAAACAACACATGCAATGACTCCGGTGGTGGTTTAGGAAAGGAACACACATGCAACGACTCTGGTGGATCCATGTGGTTTAGGAAAATAAGACACATGCAATGACTTTGATGGTAGTTTTGGAAAGGAGCACGCATGCAATGACTCTGCTGGCTCGATGTGGTTTAGGAAAAGAAAACACATGCAATGACTCTGGAGGTGGTTCAGGAAAGGAAGATACATACAATGACTCTGGTGGATCAATGTGGTTTAGGAAAATAAGACACATGCAATGACTCTGGTAGTGGTTTAGGAAAGGAACACACATGCAATGACTCTGGTGGATGCATGTGGTTTAGAAAAAGAAGACACATGCAATGACTCTAGCGGTGGTTTAGGAAAGGAACACACATGCAATGACTCTGGTGGTTGTTTAGGAAAGGAACACACATACAATGACTCTGGTGGTGGTTTTCGAAAGGAACACACATGCAATGACTCTAGTGGTGTTTTAGGAAAGGAAGGCACATGCAACGACTCTGGTGGTGGTTTAGGAAAGGAACACACATGCAATGACTCTGGTGGTGGGTTGAGAAAGGAATACACATGCAATGACTCTGGTCCATCCATGTGGTTTAGGAAAAGAAGATACATGTAATGACTCTGGTGGTGGTTCTGAAAGGAACACACATGCAATGACTCTAGTGGTGGTTTAGGAAAGGAACACACATGCAATGACTCTGGTGGTGGTTTTGGAAAGGAACACACATGCAATGACTCTGGTGGTGGTTTAGGTAAGTAAGACACATGCAATGACTCTGGTGCTGTTTTAGAAAAAGAAGAGACATACAATGACTTTGGTGGTGGTTTAGTAAAGGAACACACATGCAATTACTATAGTTGTGGTTTAGTAAAAGAACACACATTCAATGAGTCTGGTGGTTGTTTAGGAAAGGAACACACATGCAATGACTCTAGTGGTGGTTTAGGAAAGGAAGACAGATGCAATGACTCTGGTGGATCCATGTGGTTTAGGAAAAAAGACACATGCAATGACTCTGGTGGTGGTTTAGGAAAGGAACACACATGCAATGACTCTGGTGGTGGTTTAGGAAAGGAAGTGACATGCAATGACTCTGGTGGATCCATGTGGTTTAGGAAAAGAAGAAACATGCAATGACTCTGGTAGTGGTTTAGGAAAGGAACACACATGCAATGACCCTGGTGTTTTAATAAAGTAACACTCTTGTATTGACACGGGTGGTTCCTTGTGTTTTAGTAAAAAAACACATGCAATGACTCCGGTGGTGGTTTAGGAAAGGAACACACATGCAACGACTCTGGTGGATCCATGTGGTTTTGGAAAATAAGACACATGCAATGACTCTGATGGTAGTTTTGGAAAGGAGCACGCATACAATGACTCTGCTGGCTCCATGTGGTTTAGGAAAAGAAAACACATGCAATGACTCTGGAGGTGGTTTAGGAAAGGAAGACACATGCAATGACTCTGGTAGTGGTTTAGGAAAGGAACACACATGCAATGACTCTGGTGGATGCATGTGGTTTAGGAAAAGAAGACACATGCAATGACTCTAGCGGTGGTTTAGGAAAGGAACACACATGCAATGACTCTGGTGCTTGTTTAGGAAATGAACACACAATGACTCTGGTGGTGGTTTAGTAAAGTAACACACATGGATTTTCTCTAGTGGTGTTTTTGGTAAGGAAGGCACATGCAATGACTCAGTGGTGGTTTAGGAAAGGAACACACATGCAATGACTCAGTGGTGGGTTGAGAAAGGAATACACATGCAATGACTCTGGTCCATCCATGTGGTTTAGGAAAAGAAGATACATGTAATGACTCTGGTGGTGGTTTACGAAAAGGAACACACATGCAATGACTCTAGTGGTGGTTTAGGAAAGGAACACACATGCAATGACTCTGGTGGTGGTTTTGGAAAGGAACACACATGCAATGACTCTGGTGGTGGTTTAGGTAAGTAAGACACATGCAATGACTCTGGTGCTGTTTTAGAAAAAGAAGAGACATACAATGACTTTGGTGGTGGTTTAGTAAAGGAACACACATGCAATTACTATAGTTGTGGTTTCGGAAAGTAACACACATTCAATGAGTCTGTGGTTGTTTAGGAAAGGAACACATGCAATGACTCCGGTGGTGGTTTAGGAAAGGAAGACAGATGCAATGACTCTGGTGGATCCATGTGGTTTAGGAAAAAAGACAAATGCAATGACTCTGGTGGTGGTTTAGGAAAGGAACACACATGCAATGACTCTGGTGGTGGTTTAGGAAAGGAAGACACATGAAATGACTCTGGTGGATCCATGTGGTTTAGGAAAAGAAGACACATGCAATGACTCTGGTGGTGGTTTAGGAAAGGAAGACACATGCAATGACTCTAGTGGTGGTTTAAGAAAGGAACAGACATGTAATGACACTGGTGGATCCATGTGGTTTAGGAAAAGAAGGCAAATGCAATGACTCTGGTGGTGTTTTAGTAAAGGAACACACATGCAATTACTATAGTTGTGGTTTAGTAAAAGAACACACATTCAATGAGTCTGGTGGTTGTTTAGGAAAGGAACACACATGCAATGACTCTAGTGGTGGTTTAGGAAAGGAAGACAGATGCAATGACTCTGGTGGATCCATGTGGTTTAGGAAAAAAGACACATGCAATGACTCTGGTGGTGGTTTAGGAAAGGAACACACATGCAATGACTCTGGTGGTGGTTTAGGAAAGGAAGTGACATGCAATGACTCTGGTGGATCCATGTGGTTTAGGAAAAGAAGAAACATGCAATGACTCTGGTAGTGGTTTAGGAAAGGAACACACATGCAATGACCCTGGTGGTGGTTTAAGAAAGGAACACTCATGTAATGACACTGGTGGATCCATGTGGTTTAGGAAAACAACACATGCAATGACTCCGGTGGTGGTTTAGGAAAGGAACACACATGCAACGACTCTGGTGGATCCATGTGGTTTAGGAAAATAAGACACATGCAATGACTCTGATGGTAGTTTTGGAAAGGAGCACGCATACAATGACTCTGCTGGCTCCATGTGGTTTAGGAAAAGAAAACACATGCAATGACTCTGGAGGTGGTTTAGGAAAGGAAGACACATGCAATGACTCTGGTAGTGGTTTAGGAAAGGAACACACATGCAATGACTCTGGTGGATGCATGTGGTTTAGGAAAAGAAGACACATGCAATGACTCTAGCGGTGGTTTAGGAAAGGAACACACATGCAATGACTCTGGTGGTTGTTTAGGAAAGGAACACACATACAATGACTCTGGTGGTGGTTTAGGAAAGGAACACACATGCAATGACTCTAGTGGTGTTTTAGGAAAGGAAGGCACATGCAATGACTCTGGTGGTGGTTTAGGAAAGGAACACACATGCAATGACTCTGGTGGTGGGTTGAGAAAGGAATACACATGCAATGACTATGGTCCATCCATGTGGTTTAGGAAAAGAAGATACATGTAATGACTCTGGTGGTGGTTTACGAAAAGGAACACACATGCAATGACTCTAGTGGTGGTTTAGGAAAGGAACACACATGCAATGACTCTGGTGGTGGTTAGGAAAGGAACACACATGCAATGACTCTGGTGGATGCATGTGGTTTAGAAAAAGAAGACACATGCAATGACTCTAGCGGTGGTTTAGGAAAGGAACACACATGCAATGACTCTGGTGGTTGTTTAGGAAAGGAACACACATACAATGACTCTGGTGGTGGTTTTCGAAAGGAACACACATGCAATGACTCTAGTGGTGTTTTAGGAAAGGAAGGCACATGCAACGACTCTGGTGGTGGTTTAGGAAAGGAACACACATGCAATGACTCTGGTGGTGGGTTGAGAAAGGAATACACATGCAATGACTCTGGTCCATCCATGTGGTTTAGGAAAAGAAGATACATGTAATGACTCTGGTGGTGGTTTACGAAAAGGAACACACATGCAATGACTCTAGTGGTGGTTTAGGAAAGGAACACACATGCAATGACTCTGGTGGTGGTTTTGGAAAGGAACACACATGCAATGACTCTGGTGGTGGTTTAGGTAAGTAAGACACATGCAATGACTCTGGTGCTGTTTTAGAAAAAGAAGAGACATACAATGACTTTGGTGGTGGTTTAGTAAAGGAACACACATGCAATTACTATAGTTGTGGTTTAGTAAAAGAACACACATTCAATGAGTCTGGTGGTTGTTTAGGAAAGGAACACACATGCAATGACTCTAGTGGTGGTTTAGGAAAGGAAGACAGATGCAATGACTCTGGTGGATCCATGTGGTTTAGGAAAAAAGACACATGCAATGACTCTGGTGGTGGTTTAGGAAAGGAACACACATGCAATGACTCTGGTGGTGGTTTAGGAAAGGAAGTGACATGCAATGACTCTGGTGGATCCATGTGGTTTAGGAAAAGAAGAAACATGCAATGACTCTGGTAGTGGTTTAGGAAAGGAACACACATGCAATGACCCTGGTGGTGGTTTAAGAAAGGAACACTCATGTAATGACACTGGTGGATCCATGTGGTTTAGGAAAACAACACATGCAATGACTCCGGTGGTGGTTTAGGAAAGGAACACACATGCAACGACTCTGGTGGATCCATGTGGTTTTGGAAAATAAGACACATGCAATGACTCTGATGGTAGTTTTGGAAAGGAGCACGCATACAATGACTCTGCTGGCTCCATGTGGTTTAGGAAAAGAAAACACATGCAATGACTCTGGAGGTGGTTTAGGAAAGGAAGACACATGCAATGACTCTGGTAGTGGTTTAGGAAAGGAACACACATGCAATGACTCTGGTGGATGCATGTGGTTTAGGAAAAGAAGACACATGCAATGACTCTAGCGGTGGTTTAGGAAAGGAACACACATGCAATGACTCTGGTGGTTGTTTAGGAAAGGAACACACATACAATGACTCTGGTGGTGGTTTAGGAAAGGAACACACATGCAATGACTCTAGTGGTGTTTTAGGAAAGGAAGGCACATGCAATGACTCTGGTGGTGGTTTAGGAAAGGAACACACATGCAATGACTCTGGTGGTGGGTTGAGAAAGGAATACACATGCAATGACTCTGGTCCATCCATGTGGTTTAGGAAAAGAAGATACATGTAATGACTATGGTGGTGGTTCTGAAAAGAACACATGCAATGACTCTAGTGGTGGTTTAGGAAAGGAACACACATGCAATGACTCTGGTGGTGGTTTTGGAAAGGAACACACATGCAATGACTCTGGTGGTGGTTTAGGTAAGTAAGACACATGCAATGACTCTGGTGCTGTTTTAGAAAAAGAAGAGACATACAATGACTTTGGTGGTGGTTTAGTAAAGGAACACACATGCAATTACTATAGTTGTGGTTTCGGAAAATAACACACATTCAATGAGTCTGGTGGTTGTTTAGGAAAGGAACACACATGCAATGACTCCGGTGGTGGTTTAGGAAAAGAAGACAGATGCAATGACTCTGGTGGATCCATGTGGTTTAGGAAAAAAGACAAATGCAATGACTCTGGTGGTGGTTTAGGAAAGGAACACACATGCAATGACTCTGGTGGTGGTTTAGGAAAGGAAGACACATGAAATGACTCTGGTGGATCCATGTGGTTTAGGAAAAGAAGACACATGCAATGACTCTGGTGGTGGTTTAGGAAAGGAAGACACATGCAATGACTCTAGTGGTGGTTTAAGAAAGGAACAGACATGTAATGACACTGGTGGATCCATGTGGTTTAGGAAAAGAAGGCAAATGCAATGACTCTGGTGGTGTTTTAGTAAAGGAACACACATGCAATTACTATAGTTGTGGTTTAGTAAAAGAACACACATTCAATGAGTCTGGTGGTTGTTTAGGAAAGGAACACACATGCAATGACTCTAGTGGTGGTTTAGGAAAGGAAGACAGATGCAATGACTCTGGTGGATCCATGTGGTTTAGGAAAAAAGACACATGCAATGACTCTGGTGGTGGTTTAGGAAAGGAACACACATGCAATGACTCTGGTGGTGGTTTAGGAAAGGAAGTGACATGCAATGACTCTGGTGGATCCATGTGGTTTAGGAAAAGAAGAAACATGCAATGACTCTGGTAGTGGTTTAGGAAAGGAACACACATGCAATGACCCTGGTGGTGGTTTAAGAAAGGAACACTCATGTAATGACACTGGTGGATCCATGTGGTTTAGGAAAACAACACATGCAATGACTCCGGTGGTGGTTTAGGAAAGGAACACACATGCAACGACTCTGGTGGATCCATGTGGTTTAGGAAAATAAGACACATGCAATGACTCTGATGGTAGTTTTGGAAAGGAGCACGCATACAATGACTCTGCTGGCTCCATGTGGTTTAGGAAAAGAAAACACATGCAATGACTCTGGAGGTGGTTTAGGAAAGGAAGACACATGCAATGACTCTGGTAGTGGTTTAGGAAAGGAACACACATGCAATGACTCTGGTGGATGCATGTGGTTTAGGAAAAGAAGACACATGCAATGACTCTAGCGGTGGTTTAGGAAAGGAACACACATGCAATGACTCTGGTGGTTGTTTAGGAAAGGAACACACATACAATGACTCTGGTGGTGGTTTAGGAAAGGAACACACATGCAATGACTCTAGTGGTGTTTTAGGAAAGGAAGGCACATGCAATGACTCTGGTGGTGGTTTAGGAAAGGAACACACATGCAATGACTCTGGTGGTGGGTTGAGAAAGGAATACACATGCAATGACTCTGGTCCATCCATGTGGTTTAGGAAAAGAAGATACATGTAATGACTCTGGTGGTGGTTTACGAAAAGGAACACACATGCAATGACTCTAGTGGTGGTTTAGGAAAGGAACACACATGCAATGACTCTGGTGGTTTTGGAAAGGAACACACATGCAATGACTCTGGTGGTGGTTTAGGTAAGTAAGACACATGCAATGACTCTGGTGCTGTTTTAGAAAAAGAAGAGACATACAATGACTTTGGTGGTGGTTTAGTAAAGGAACACACATGCAATTACTATAGTTGTGGTTTCGGAAAATAACACACATTCAATGAGTCTGGTGGTTGTTTAGGAAAGGAACACACATGCAATGACTCCGGTGGTGGTTTAGGAAAAGAAGACAGATGCAATGACTCTGGTGGATCCATGTGGATTAGGAAAAAAGACAAATGCAATGACTCTGGTGGTGGTTTAGGAAAGGAACACACATGCAATGACTCTGGTGGTGGTTTAGGAAAGGAAGACACATGAAATGACTCTGGTGGATCCATGTGGTTTAGGAAAAGAAGACACATGCAATGACTCTGGTGGTGGTTTAGGAAAGGAAGACACATGCAATGACTCTAGTGGTGGTTTAAGAAAGAATGACATGTAATGACACTGGTGGATCCATGTGGTTTAGGAAAAGAAGGCAAATGCAATGACTCTGGTGGTGTTTAGTAAAGGAACACATGCAATTACTATAGTTGTTGTTTAGTAAAAGAAGACACATTCAATGAGTCTGGTGGTTGTTTAGGAAAGGAACACACATGCAATGACTCTAGTGGTGGTTTAGGAAAGGAAGACAGATGCAATGACTCTGGTGGATCCATGTGGTTTAGGAAAAAAGACACATGCAATGACTCTGGTGGTGGTTTAGGAAAGGAACACACATGCAATGACTCTGGTGGTGGTTTAGGAAAGGAAGTGACATGCAATGACTCTGGTGGATCCATGTGGTTTAGGAAAAGAAGAAACATGCAATGACTCTGGTAGTGGTTTAGGAAAGGAACACACATGCAATGACCCTGGTGGTGGTTTAAGAAAGGAACACTCATGTAATGACACTGGTGGATCCATGTGGTTTAGGAAAACAACACATGCAATGACTCCGGTGGTGGTTTAGGAAAGGAACACACATGCAACGACTCTGGTGGATCCATGTGGTTTAGGAAAATAAGACACATGCAATGACTCTGATGGTAGTTTTGGAAAGGAGCACGCATACAATGACTCTGCTGGCTCCATGTGGTTTAGGAAAAGAAAACACATGCAATGACTCTGGAGGTGGTTTAGGAAAGGAAGACACATACAATGACTCTGGTGGATCAATGTGGTTTAGGAAAAGAAGACACATGCAATGACTCTGGTGGTGGTTTAGGAAAGGAACACACATGCAATGACTCTGGTGGATGCATGTGGTTTAGGAAAAGAAGACACATGCAATGACTCTAGCGGTGGTTTAGGAAAGGAACACACATGCAATGACTCTGGTGGTTGTTTAGGAAAGGAACACACATGCAATGACTCTGGTGGTGGTTTTCGAAAGGAACACACATGCAATGACTCTAGTGGTGTTTTAGGAAAGGAAGGCACATGCAATGACTCTGGTGGTGGTTTAGGAAAGGAACACACATGCAATGACTCTGGTGGTGGGTTGAGAAAGGAATACACATGCAATGACTCTGGTCCATCCATGTGGTTTAGGAAAAGAAGATACATGTAATGACTCTGGTGGTGGTTTACGAAAAGGAACACACATGCAATGACTCTGGTGGTGGTTTAGGAAAGGAACACACATGCAATGACTCTGGTGGTGGTTTTGGAAAGGAACACACATGCAATGACTCTGGTGGTGGTTTAGGTAAGTAAGACACATGCAATGACTCTGGTGGTGTTTTAGAAAAAGAAGACACATACAATGACTTTGGTGGTGGTTTAGTAAAGGAACACACATGCAATTACTATAGTTGTGGTTTAGGAAAAGAACACACATTCAATGAGTCTGGTGGTTGTTTAGGAAAGGAACACACATGCAATGACTCCGGTGGTGGTTTAGGAAAGGAAGACAGATGCAATGACTCTGGTGGATCCATGTGGTTTAGGAAAAAAGACAAATGCAATGACTCTGGTGGTGGTTTAGGAAAGGAACACACATGGAATGACTCTGGTGGTGGTTTAGGAAAGGAAGACACATGAAATGACTCTGGTGGATCCATGTGGTTTAGGAAAAGAAGACACATGCAATGACTCTGGTGGTGGTTTAGGAAAGGAAGACACATGCAATGACTCTGGTGGTGGTTTAAGAAAGGAACACTCATGTAATGACACTGGTGGATCCATGTGGTTTAGGAAAACAACACATGCAATGACTCCGGTGGTGGTTTAGGAAAGGAACACACATGCAACGACTCTGGTGGATCCATGTGGTTTAGGAAAATAAGACACATGCAATGACTCTGATGGTAGTTTTGGAAAGGAGCACGCATGCAATGACTCTGCTGGCTCGATGTGGTTTAGGAAAAGAAAACACATGCAATGACTCTGGAGGTGGTTCAGGAAAGGAAGATACATACAATGACTCTGGTGGATCAATGTGGGTTAGGAAAAGAAGACACATGCAATGACTCTGGTGGTGGTTTAGGAAAGGAACACACATGCAATGACTCTGGTGGATGCATGTGGTTTAGGAAAAGAAGACACATGTAATGACTCTAGCGGTGGTTTAGGAAAGGAACACACATGCAATGACTCTGGTGGTTGTTTAGGAAAGGAACACACATGCAATGACTCTGGTGGTGGTTTTGGTAAGTAAGACACATGCAATGACTCTAGTGGTGTTTTAGGAAAGGAAGGCACATGCAATGACTCTGGTGGTGGTTTAGGAAAGGAACACACATGCAATGACTCTGGTGGTGGGTTGAGAAAGGAATACACATGCAATGACTCTGGTCCATCCATGTGGTTTTGGAAAAGAAGATACATGTAATGACTCTGGTGGTGGTTTACGAAAAGGAACACACATGCAATGACTCTGGTGGTGGTTTAGGAAAGGAACACACATGCAATGACTCTGGTGGTGGTTTTGGAAAGGAACACACATGCAATGACTCTGGTGGTGGTTTAGGTAAGTAAGACACATGCAATGACTCTGGTGCTGTTTTAGAAAAAGAAGAGACATACAATGACTTTGGTGGTGGTTTAGTAAAGGAACACACATGCAATTACTATAGTTGTGGTTTAGGAAAATAACACACATTCAATGAGTCTGGTGGTTGTTTAGTAAAGGAACACACATGCAATGACTCCGGTGGTGGTTTAGGAAAGGAAGACAGATGCAATGACTCTGGTGGATCCATGTGGTTTAGGAAAAGAACACAAATGCAATGACTCTGGTGGTGGTTTAGGAAAGGAACACACATGCAATGACTCTGGTGGTGGTTTAGGAAAGGAAGACACATGAAATGACTCTGGTGGATCCATGTGGTTTAGGAAAAGAAGACACATGCAATGACTCTGGTGGTGGTTTAGGAAAGGAAGACACATGCAATGACTCTAGTGGTGGTTTAAGAAAGGACATGTAATGACACTGGTGGATCCATGTGGTTTAGGAAAAGAAGGCAAATGCAATGACTCAGTGGTGTTTTAGTAAAGGAACACACATGCAATTACTATAGTTGTGGTTTAGTAAAAGAACACACATTCAATGAGTCTGGTGGTTGTTTAGGAAAGGAACACACATGCAATGACTCTAGTGGTGGTTTAGGAAAGGAAGACAGATGCAATGACTCTGGTGGATCCATGTGGTTTAGGAAAAAAGACACATGCAATGACTCTGGTGGTGGTTTAGGAAAGGAACACACATGCAATGACTCTGGTGGTGGTTTAGGAAAGGAAGTGACATGCAATGACTCTGGTGGATCCATGTGGTTTAGGAAAAGAAGAAACATGCAATGACTCTGGTGGTGGTTTAGGAAAGGAACACACATGCAATGACTCTGGTGGTGGTTTAAGAAAGGAACACTCATGTAATGACACTGGTGGATCCATGTGGTTTAGGAAAACAACACATGCAATGACTCCGGTGGTGTTTTAGGAAAGGAACACACATGCAACGACTCTGGTGGATCCATGTGGTTTAGGAAAATAAGACACATGCAATGACTCTGATGGTAGTTTTGGAAAGGAGCACGAATACAATGACTCTGCTGGCTCCATGTGGTTTAGGAAAAGAAAACACATGCAATGACTCTGGAGGTGGTTTAGGAAAGGAAGACACATACAATGACTCTGGTGGATCAATGTAGTTTAGGAAAAGAAGACACATGCAATGACTCTGGTGGTGGTTTAGGAAAGGAACACACATGCAATGACTCTGGTGGATGCATGTGGTTTAGGAAAAGAAGACACATGCAATGACTCTAGCGGTGGTTTAGGAAAGGAACACACATGCAATGACTCTGGTGGTTGTTTAGGAAAGGAACACACATGCAATGACTCTGGTGGTGGTTTTCGAAAGGAACACACATGCAATGACTCTAGTGGTGTTTTAGGAAAGGAAGGCACATGCAATGACTCTGGTGGTGGTTTAGGAAAGGAACACACATGCAATGACTCTGGTGGTGGGTTGAGAAAGGAATACACATGCAATGACTCGGGTGCATCCATGTGGTTTAGGAAAAGAAGACAGATGTAATGACTCTGGTGGTGGTTTAGGAAAAGGAACACACATGCAATGGTGGTGGTTTAGGAAAGGAACACACATGCAATGACTCTGGTGGTGGTTTTGGAAAGGAACACACATGCAATGACTCTGGTGGTGGTTTAGGTAAGTAAGACACATGCAATGACTCTGGTGGTGGTTTAGAAAAAGAAGACACATACAATGACTTTGGTGGTGGTTTAGTAAAGGAACACACATGCAATTACTATAGTTGTGGTTTAGGAAAAGAACACACATTCAATGAGTCTGGTGGTTGTTTAGGAAAGGAACACACATGCAATGACTCCGGCGGTGGTTTAGGAAAGGAATACAGATGCAATGACTCTGGTGGATCCATGTGGTTTAGGAAAAAAGACACATGCAATGACTCTGGTGGTTGTTTAGGAAAGGAACACACATGCAATGACTCTGGTGGTGGTTTAGGAAAAGAAGACACATGCAATGACTCTGGTGGATCCATGTGGTTTAGGAAAAGAAGACACATGCAATGACTCTGGTGGTGGTTTAGGAAAGGAACACACATGCAATGCCTCTGGTGGTGGTTTAAGAAAGGAACACTCATGTAATGACACTGGTGGATCCATGTGGTTTAGGAAAACAAGACACATGCAATGACTCCGGTGGTGGTTTAGGAAAGGAACACACATGCAACAACTCTGGTGGATCCATGTGGTTTAGGAAAAGAAGACACATGCAATGACTCTGATGGTAGTTTTGGAAAGGAGCACGCATGCAATGACTCTGCTGGCTCCATGTGGTTTAGGAAAAGAAAACACATGCAATGACTCTGGAGGTGGTTTAGGAAAGGAAGACACATACAATGACTCTGGTGGATCAATGTGTTTTAGGAAAAGAAGACACATGCAATGACTCTGGTGGTGGTTTAGGAAAGGAACACACATGCAATGACTCTGGTGGATGCACGTGGTTTAGGAAAAGAAGACACATGCAATGACTCTAGCGGTGGTATAGGAAAGGAACACACATGCAATGACTCTGGTGGTTGTTTAGGAAAGGAACACACATGCAATGACTCTGGTGGTGGTTTTCGAAAGGAACACACATGCAATGACTCTTGTGGTGTTTTAGGAAAGGAAGACACATGCAATGACTCTGGTGGTGGTTTCGGAAAGGAACACACATGCAATGACTCTAGTGGTGGGTTGAGAAAGGAATACACATGCAATGACTCTGGTGCATCCATGTGGTTTAGGAAAAGAAGACACATGTAATGACTCTGGTGGTGGTTTAGGAAAAGGAACACACATGCAATGACTCTGGTAGTGGTTTAGGAAAGGAACACACATGCAATGACTCTGGTGGTGGTTTTGGAAAGGAACACACATGCAATGACTCTGGTGGTTGTTTAGGTAAGTAAGACACATGCAAAGACTCTGGTGGTGGTTTAGAAAAAGAAGACACATACAATGACTTTGGTGGTGGTTTAGTAAAGGAACACACATGCAATTACTATAGTTGTGGTTTAGGAAAAGAACACACATTCAATGAGTCTGGAGGTTGTTTAGGAAAGGAACACACATGCAATGACTCCGGTGGTGGTTTAGGAAAGGAAGACAGATGCAATGACTCTGGTGGATCCATGTGGTTTAGGAAAAAAGACAAATGCAATGACTCTGGTGGTGGTTTAGGAAAGGAACACACATGCAATGACTCTGGTGGTGGTTTAGGAAAGCAAGACACATGCAATGACTCTGGTGGATCCATGTGGTTTAGGAAAATAAGACACATGCAATCACTCTGGCGGTGGTTTAGGAAAGGAACACACATGCAATGACTCTGGTGGTGGTTTAAGAAAGGAACACACATGCAATGACACTGGTGGATCCATGTGGTTTAGGAAAATAACACACATGCAATGACTCTGGTGGTGGTTTAGGAAAGGAACACACATGCAATGACTCTGGTGGTGGTTTTGGAAAGGAACACACATGTAATGACTCTGGTGGTGGTTTAGGAAAGTAAGACACATGTAATGACTCTGGTGGTGGTTTAGAAAAAGAAGACACATGCAATGACTTTGGTGGTGGTTTAGGAAAGGAACACACATGTAATTACTATAGTTGTGGTTTAAGAAAAGAACACACATTCAATGAGTCTGGTGGTTGTTTAGGAAAGGAACACACATGCAATGACTCCAGCGGTGGTTTAGGAAAGGAATACAGATGCAATGACTCTGGTGGATCCATGTGGTTTAGGAAAAAAGACACATGCAATGACTCTGGTGGTGGTTTAGGAAAGGAACACACATGCAATGACTCTGGTGGTGGTTTAGGAAAAGAAGACACATGCAATGACTCTGGTGGATCCATGTGGTTTAGGAAAAGAAGACACATGCAATGACTCTGTTGGTGGTTTAGGAAAGGAACACAAATACAATGCCTCTGGTGGTGGTTTAAGAAAGGAACACTCATGTAATGACACTGGTGGATCCATGTGGTTTAGGAAAACAAGACACATGCAATGACTCCGGTGGTGGTTTAGGAAAGGAACACACATGTAACAACTCTGGTGGATCCATGTGGTTTAGGAAAAGAAGACACATGCAATGACTCTGATGGTAGTTTTGGAAAGGAGCACGCATGCAATGACTCTGCTGGCTCCATGTGTTTTAGGAAAAAAGACACATGCAATGACTCTAATGGTGGTTTAGGAAAAGAACACACATGCATTGACTCTGGTGGTGGTTAGGAAAGGAACACACATGCAATGACTCTGGTGGATGCATGTGGTTTAGGAAAAGAAGACACATGCAATGACTCTAGCGGTGGTTTAGGAAAGGAACACACATGCAATGACTCTGGTGGTTGTTTAGGAAAGGAATACACATGCAATGACTCTTGTGGTGGTTTTCGAATGGAACACACATGCAATGACTCTAGTGGTGTTTTAGGAAAGGAAGACACATGCAATGACTCTGGTGGTGGTTTAGGAAAGGAACACACATGCAATGACTCTGGTGGTGGTTTTGGAAAGGAACACACATGCAATGACTCTGGTGGTGGTTTAGGTAAGTAAGACACATGCAATGACTCTGGTGGTGGTTTAGAAAAAGAGGACACATACAATGACTTTGGTGGTGGTTTAGTCAAGGAACACACATGCAATTACTATAGTTGTGGTTTAGGAAAAGAACACACATTCAATGAGTCTGGTGGTTGCTTAGGAAAGGAACACACATGCAATGACTCCGGTGGTGATTTAGGAAAGGAAGATAGATGCAATGACTCTGGTGGATCCATGTGGTTTAGGAAAAAAGACACATGCAATGACTCTGGTGGTGGTTTAGGAAAGGAACACACATGCAATGACTCTGGTGGTGGTTTAGGAAAGGAAGACACATGCAATGACTCTAGTGGATCCATGTGGTTTAGGAAAAGAAGACACATGCAATGACTCTGGTGGTGGTTTAGGAAAGGAAGACACATGCAATGACTCCGGTGGTGGTTTAGGAAAGGAACACACATGTAACGACTCTGGTGGATCCATGTGGTTTAGGAAAACAAGACACATGCAATGACTCTGATGGTAGTTTTGGAAAGGAGCACCCATGCAATGACTCTGCTGGCTCCATGTGGTTTAGGAAAAGAAAACACATGCAATGACTCTGGAGGTGGTTTAAGAAAGGAAGACACATACAATGACTCTGGTGGATCAATGTGGTTTAGGAAAAGAAGACACATGCAATGAGTCTGGGGGTGGTTTAGGAAAGGAACACACATGCAATGACTCTGGTGGATGCATGCGGTTTAGGAAAAGAAGACACATGCAATGACTCTAGCGGTGGTTTAGGAAAGGAACACACATGCAATGACTCTGGTGGTTGTTTAGGAAAGGAACACACATGGAATGACTCTGGTGGTGGTTTTCGAAAGGAACACACATGCAATGACTCTAGTGGTGTTTTAGGAAAGGAAGACACGTGTAATGACTCTAGTGGTGGTTTAGGAAAGGAACACACATGCAATGACTCTGGTGGTGGGTTGAGAAAGGAATACACATGCAATGACTCTGGTGCATCCATGTGGTTTAGGAAAAGAAGACACATGTAATGACTCTGGAGGTGGTTTAGGAAAAGGAACACACATGCAATGACTCTGGTGGTGGTTTAGGAAAGGAACACACATGCAATGACTCTGGTGGTGGTTTTGGAAAGGAACACACATGCAATGACTCTGGTGGTGGTTTAGGTAAGTAAGACACATGCAATGACTCTGGTAGTGGTTTAGAAAAAGAGGACACATACAATGACTTTGGTGGTGGTTTAGTAAAGGAACACACATGCAATTACTATAGTTGTGGTTTAGGAAAAGAACACACATTCAATGAGTCTGGTGGTTGTTTAGGAAAGGAACACACATGCAATGACTCCGGTGGTGGTTTAGGAAAGGAAGACAGATGCAATGACTCTGGTGGATCCATGTGGTTTAGGAAAAAAGACACATGCAATGACTCTGGTGGTGGTTTAGGAAAGGAACACACATGCAATGACTCTGGTGGTGGTTTAGGAAAGGAAGACACATGCAATGACTCTGGTGGATCCATGTGGTTTAGGAAAAGAAGACACATGCAATGACTCTGGTGGTGGTTTAGGAAAGGAAGACACATGCAATGACTCCGGTGGTGGTTTAGGAAAGGAACACACATGTAACGACTCTGGTGGATCCATGTGGTTTAGGAAAACAAGACACATGCAATGACTCTCATGGTAGTTTTGGAAAGGAGCACGCATGCAATGACTCTGCTGGCTCCATGTGGTTTAGGGGAAGAAAACACATGCAATGACTCTGGAGGTGGTTTAGGAAAGGAAGACACATACAATGACTCTGGTGGATCAATGTGGTTTAGGAAAAGAAGACACATGCAATGAGTCTGGTGGTGGTTTAGGAAAGGAACACACATGCAATGACTCTGGTGGATGCATGTGGTTTAGGAAAAGAAGACACATGCAATGACTCTCGCGGTGGTTTAGGAAAGGAACACACATGCAATGACTTTGGTGGTTGTTTAGGAAAGGAACACACATGGAATGACTCTGGTGGTGGTTTTCGAAAGGAACACACATGCAATGACTCTAGTGGTGTTTTAGGAAAGGAAGACACGTGCAATGACTCTAGTGGTGGTTTAGGAAAGGAACACACATGCAATGACTCTGGTGCATCCATGTGGTTTAGGAAAAGAAGACACATGTAATGACTCTGGTGGTGGTTTAGGAAAAGGAACACACATGCAATGACTCTGGTGGTGGTTTAGGAAAGGAACACACATGCAACGACTCTGGTGGTGGTTCTGGAAAGGAACACACATGCAATGACTCTGGTGGAGGTTTAGGTAAGTAAGACACATGCAATGACTCTGGTGGTGTTTTAGAAAAAGAGGACACATACAATGACTTTGGTGGTGGTTTAGTAAAGGAACACACATGCAATTACTATAGTTGTGGTTTAGGAAAAGAACACACATTCAATGAGTCTGGTGGTTGTTTAGGAAAGGAACACACATGCAATGACTATAGTTGTGGTTTAAGAAAAGAACACACATGCAATGACTCTTGTGGTGGTTTAGGAAAGGAACACACATGCAATGACTCTGGTGGATCCATGTGGTTTAGGAAAAAAGACACATGCAATGACTCTGGTGGTGGTTTAGGAAAGGAACACACATGCAATGACTCTGGTGGTGGTTTAGGAAAGGAAGACACATGCAATGACTCTGGTGGATCCATGTGGTTTAGGAAAAGAAGACACATGCAATGACTCTGGTGGTGGTTTAGGAAAGGAAGACACATGCAATGACTCTGGTGGTGGTTTAAGAAAGGAACACACATGTAATGCCACTGGTGGATCCATGTGGTTTAGGAAAACAAGACACATGCAATGACTCCAGTGGTGGTTTAGGAAAGGAACACACATGCAATGACTCTGGTGGATGCATGTGGTTTAGGAAAATAAGACACATGCAATGACTCTGATGGTAGTTTTAGAAAGGAGCACACATGCAATGACTCTGGTGGATGCATGTGGGTTAGGAAAAGAAAACACATGCAATGACTCTGGTGGTGGTTTAGGGAAGGAAGGCACATGCAATGACTCTGGTTCTGGTTTAGGAAAGGAACATACATGACATGACTCCGGTGGTTGTTTTGGAAAGGAACAGACATGCAATGACTCTGGTGGTGGGTTGAGAAAGGAAGACACATGCAAGGACTCTGGTGCATCCATGTGGTTTAGGAAAAGAAGACACATGTAATGACTCTAGTGGTGGTTTAAGAAAGGAACACACATGCAATGACACTGGTGGATCCATGTGGTTTAGGAAAATAACACACATGCAATGACTCTGATGGTGGTTTAGGAAAGGAACACACATGCAATGACTCTGGTGGTAGTTTTGGAAAGGAACACACATGTAATGACTCTGGTGGTGGTTTAGGAAAGTAAGACACATGTAATGACTCTGGTGGTGGTTTAGAAAAAGAAGACACATGCAATGACTTTGGTGGTGGTTTAGGAAAGGAACACACATGCAATTACTATAGTTGTGGTTTAAGAAAAGAACACACATTCAATGAGTCTGGTGGTTGTTTAGGAAAGGAACACACATGCAATGACTCCAGCGGTGGTTTAGGAAAGGAATACAGATGCAATGACTCTGATGGATCCATGTGGTTTAGGAAAAAAGACACATGCAATGACTCTGGTGGTGGTTTAGGAAAGGAACACACATGCAATGACTCTGGTGGTGGTTTAGGAAAAGAAGACACATGCAATGACTCTGGTGGATCCATGTGGTTTAGGAAAAGAAGACACATGCAATGACTCTGGTGGTGGATTAGGAAAGGAACACAAATACAATGCCTCTGGTGGTGGTTTAAGAAAGGAACACTCATGTAATGACACTGGTGGATCCATGTGGTTTAGGAAAACAAGACACATGCAATGACTCCGGTGGTGGTTCAGGAAAGGAACACACATGTAACAACTCTGGTGGATCCATGTGGTTTAAGAAAAGAAGACACATGCAATGACTCTGATGGTAGTTTTGGAAAGGAGCACGCATGCAATGACTCTGCTGGCTCCATGTGTTTTAGGAAAAGAAAACACATGCAATGACTCTGGTGGTGGTTTAGGAAAGGAAGACACATACAATGACTCTGGTGGATCAATGTGGTTTAGGAAAAGAAGACACATGCAATGACTCTGGTGGTGGTTAGGAAAGGAACACACATGCAATGACTCTGGTGGATGCATGTGGTTTAGGAAAAGAAGACACATGCAATGACTCTAGCGGTGGTTTAGGAAAGGAACACACATGCAATGACTCTGGTGGTTGTTTAGGAAAGGAATACACATGCAATGACTCTGGTGGTGGTTTTCGAAAGGAACACACATGCAATGACTCTAGTGGTGTTTTAGGAAAGGAAGACACATGCAATGACTCTGGTGGTGGTTTAGGATAGAAACACACATGTAATGACTCTGGTGGTGGTTTTGGAAAGGAACACACATGCAATGACTCTGGTGGTGGTTTAGGTAAGTAAGACACATGCAATGACTCTGGTGGTGGTTTAGAAAAAGAGGACACATACAATGACTTTGGTGGTGGTTTAGTAAAGGAACACACATGCAATTACTATAGTTGTGGTTTAGGAAAAGAACACACATTCAATGAGTCTGGTGGTTGTTTAGGAAAGGAACACACATGCAATGACTCCGGTGGTGATTTAGGAAAGGAAGATAGATGCAATGACTCTGGTGGATCCATGTGGTTTAGGAAAAAAGACACATGCAATGACTCTGGTGGTGGTTTAGGAAAGGAACACACATGCAATGACTGTGGTGGTCGTTTAGGAAAGGAAGACACATGCAATGACTCTAGTGGATCCATGTGGTTTAGGAAAAGAAGACACATGCAATGACTCTGGTGGTGGTTTAGGAAAGGAAGACACATGCAATGACTCCGGTGGTGGTTTAGGAAAGGAACACACATGTAACGACTCTGGTGGATCCATGTGGTTTAGGAAAACAAGACACATGCAATGACTCTGATGGTAGTTTTGGAAAGGAGCACGCATGCAATGACTCTGCTGGCTCCATGTGGTTTAGGAAAAGAAAACACATGCAATGACTCTGGAGGTGGTTTAGGAAAGGAAGACACATACAATGACTCTGGTGGATCAATGTGGTTTAGGAAAATAAGACACATGCAATGAGTCTGGTGGTGGTTTAGGAAAGGAACACACATGCAATGACTCTGGTGGATGCATGTGGTTTAGGAAAAGAAGACACATGCAATGACTCTAGCGGTGGTTTAGGAAAGGAACACACATGCAATGACTCTGGTGGTTGTTTAGGAAAGGAACACACATGGAATGACTCTGGTGGTGGTTTTCGAAAGGAACACACATGCAATGACTCTAGTGGTGTTTTAGGAAAGGAAGACACGTGTAATGACTCTAGTGGTGGTTTAGGAAAGGAACACACATGCAATGACTCTGGTGGTGGGTTGAGAAAGGAATACACATGCAATGACTCTGGTGCATCCATGTGGTTTAGGAAAAGAAGACACATGTAATGACTCTGGTGGTGGTTTAGGAAAAGGAACACACATGCAATGACTCTGGTGGTGGTTTAGGAAAGGAACACACATGCAATGACTCTGGTGGTGGTTTTGGAAAGGAACACACATGCAATGACTCTGGTGATGGTTTTGGAAAGGAACACACATGCAATGACTCTGGTGGTGGTTTGGGAAAGGAACACACATGCAATGACTCTGGTGGTGGTTTTGGAAAGGAACACACATGCAATGACTCTGGTGGTGGTTTAGGTAAGTAAAACACATGCAATGACTCTGGTAGTGGTTTAGAAAAAGAGGACACATACAATTACTTTGGTGGTGGTTTAGTAAAGGAACACACATGCAATTACTATAGTTGTGGTTTAGGAAAAGAACACACATTCAATGAGTCTGGTGGTTGTTTAGGAAAGGAACACACATGCAATGACTCCGGTGGTGGTTTAGGAAAGGAAGACAGATGCAATGACTCTGGTGGATCCATGTGGTTTAGGAAAAAAAACACATGCAATGACTCTGGTGGTGGTTTAGGAAAGGAACACACATGCAATGACTCTGGTGGTGGTTTAGGAAAGGAAGACACATGCAATGACTCTGGTGGATCCATGTGGTTTAGGAAAAGAAGACACATGCAATGACTCTGGTGGTGGTTTAGGAAAGGAAGACACATGCAATGACTCCGGTGGTGGTTTAGGAAAGGAACACACATGTAACGACTCTGGTGGATCCATGTGGTTTAGGAAAACAAGACACATGCAATGACTCTGATGGTAGTTTTGGAAAGGAGCACGCATGCAATGACTCTGCTGGCTCCATGTGGTTTAGGAAAAGAAAACACATGCAATGACTCTGGAGGTGGTTTAGGAAAGGAAGACACATACAATGACTCTGGTGGATCAATGTGGTTTAGGAAAAGAAGACACATGCAATGAGTCTGGTGGTGGTTTAGGAAAGGAACACACATGCAATGACTCTGGTGGATGCATGTGGTTTTGGAAAAGAAGACACATGCAATGACTCTCGCGGTGGTTTAGGAAAGGAACACACATACAATGACTTTGGTGGTTGTTTAGGAAAGGAACACACATGGAATGACTCTGGTGGTGGTTTTCGAAAGGAACACACATGCAATGACTCTAGTGGTGTTTTAGGAAAGGAAGACACGTGCAATGACTCTAGTGGTGGTTTAGGAAAGGAACACACATGCAATGACTCTGGTGGTGGGTTGAGAAAGGAATGCACATGCAATGACTCTGGTGCATCCATGTGGTTTAGGAAAAGAAGACACATGTAATGACTCTGGTGGTGGTTTACGAAAAGGAACACACATGCAATGACTCTGGTGGTGGTTTAGGAAAGGAACACACATGCAACGACTCTGGTGGTGGTTCTGGAAAGGAACACACATGCAATGACTCTGGTGGTGGTTTAGGTAAGTAAGACACATGCAATGACTCTGGTGGTGTTTTAGAAAAAGAGGACACATACAATGACTTTGGTGGTGGTTTAGTAAAGGAACACACATGCAATTACTATAGTTGTGGTTTAGGAAAAGAACACACATTCAATGAGTCTGGTGGTTGTTTAGGAAAGGAACACACATGCAATGACTATAGTTGTGGTTTAAGAAAAGAACACACATGCAATGACTCCGGCGGTGGTTTAGGAAAGGAACACACATGCAATGACTCTGGTGGATCCATGTGGTTTAGGAAAAAAGACACATGCAATGACTCTGGTGGTGGTTTAGGAAAGGAACACACATGCAATGACTCTGGTGGTGGTTTAGGAAAGGAAGACACATGCAATGACTCTGGTGGATCCATGTGGTTTAGGAAAAGAAGACACATGCAATGACTCTGGTGGTGGTTTAGGAAAGGAAGACACATGCAATGACTCTGGTGGTGGTTTAAGAAAGGAACACACATGTAATGACACTGGTGGATCCATGTGGTTTAGGAAAACAAGACACATGCAATGACTCCAGTGGTGGTTTAGGAAAGGAACACACATGCAATGACTCTGGTGGATGCATGTGGTTTAGGAAAATAAGACACATGCAATGACTCTGATGGTAGTTTTGGAAAGGAGCACACATGCAATGACTCTGGTGGATGCATGTGGGTTAGGAAAAGAAAACACATGCAATGACTCTGGTGGTGGTTTAGGGAAGGAAGACACATACAATGACTCTGGTGGATCCATGTGGTTTAGGAAAAGAAGACACATGCAATGACTCTGGTGGTTGTTTACGAAAGGAACACACATGCAATGACACTAGTGGATCCATGTGGTTTAGGAAAGGAAGACACATACAATGACTCTGGTGTCGGTTTAAGAAAAGAAGACACATGCAATGACTCTAGTGTTGGTTTAGGAAAGGAACACACATGCAATAAACCTAGTGGATCCATGTGGTTTAGGAAAAGAACACACATGCAATGACTCTGGTGGTGGTTTTCGAAAGGAACACACATGCAATTACTCTGGTGGTGGTTTAGGAAAGGAAGATACATGCAATGACTATGGTGGTGATTTAGGAAAGGAACACACATGCACTGACTCTGGTGGTCGTTTAGGAAAGGAAGACACATGCAATGACCCTGGTGGATCCATGTGGTTTAGGAAAAGAAGACACATGCAATGACTCTGGTGGTGGTTTTGGAAAGGAACACACATGCAATAACTTCTGTGGTGGTTTAAGAAAGGAACGCACATGTAATGACACTGGTGGATCCATGTGGTTTAGGAAAACAAGACACATGCAATGACTCCCGTGGTGGTTTAGGAAAGGAACACACATGCAATGACTCTGGTGGGTCCATGTGGTTTAGGAAAAGAACAGAAATGCAATGACTCTAGTGGTGGTTTAAGAAACGAACACACATGCAATGACACTCCTGGATCCATGTGGTTTAGGAAAAGAAGACACATGCAATGACTCTGATGGTAGTTTTGGAAAGGAGCACACATGCAATGACTCTGCTGGATCCATGTCGTTTAGGAAAATAAAACAAATGCAATGACTCTGGTGGTGGTTTAGGAAAGGAAGACACATACAATGACTCTAGTGGATCCATGTCGTTTAGGAAATGAAGACACATGCAATGATTCTGGTAGTGGTTTAGGAAAGGAATACACATGCAATGACTCTCGTGGTGGTTTAGGAAAAGAAAACACATTCAATGACTCTGGTGGTGGTTTTGGAAAGGAACACACATACAATGACTCTGGTGGGTACATGTGGTTTAGGAAAAGAAGACACATGCAATGACACTGGTGGATCCATGTGGTTTAGGAAAAGAAGACACATACAATGACTCTGGTGGTGATTTAGGAAATAAACACACATGCAATGACACAGGTGGTGGTTTTGGAAAGGAACACACATGCAATGACTCTGGTGGTGGTTCACAAAAAGGAACACGCATGCAATGACTCTGGTTGGTGTAAGAATGGAACACACATGCAATGACACTGGTGGATCCATGTGGTTTAGGAAAAGAAGACACATGCAATGACTCTGGTTCTGGTTTAGGAAAGGAACATACATGACATGACTCCGGTGGTTGTTTTGGAAAGGAACAGACATGCAATGACTCTAGTGGTGGTTTAGGAAAGGAAGGAACATGCAATGACTTTGGTGGTGGTTTAGAAAAATAAGACACATGCAATGACTCTGGTGGATCCATGTGGTTTAGGAAAAGAAGGCACGTGCAATGACTCTGGTGGTGGTTTAGGAAAGGAAGACACATGCAATGACTCTGGTGGTGGTTTAGGAAAGGAACACACATGCAATGACTCTGGTGGTGGTTTAGGAAAGGAAAACACATGCAATGACTCTGGTGGTCGTTTAGGAAAGGAAGACACATGCGATGACTAGTGGATCCATGTGGTTTAGGAAAAGAGGACACATGTAATGACTCTGGTGGTGGTTTACAAAAAGGAACACACATGCAATGACGCTGGTAGTGGTTTAAGAAAGGAACACACATGCAATCACACCGGTGGATCCATGTGGTTTAGGAAAATAAGACACATGCAATGACGCTGGTGGATCCATGTGGTTTAGGAAAAGAAGACAAATGCAATGACTCTAGTGGTGGTTTAGGAAAGGAACACACATGCAATGATTCTAGTGGTGGATCCATATGGTTTTGGAAAAGGAGACACATGCAATGACTATGGTGGTGGTTTAGGAAAGGAACACACGTGCCTTGACTCTGGTGATGGTTTAAGAAAGGAACACACATGCAATGACTCTGGTGGTGGTTTAGGAAAGGAAGACACATACAATGACTCTGGTGGTGGTTTAGGAGAAGAAGACACATTCAATGACTCTAGTGTTGGTTTAGGAAAGGAACACACATGCAATAACCCTAGTGGATCCATGTGGTTTAGGAAAAGAACACACATGCAATGACTCTTGTGGTGGTTTTCGAAAGGAACACACATGTAATGACTGTAGTGGTGGTTTAGGAAAGGAAGACACATGCAATGACTATGGTGGTGGTTTAGGAAAGGAACATACATGCAATGACTTTGGTGGTGGTTTAGGAAAGGAATACACATGCAATGACTCTAGTGGATCCATGTGGTTTAGGAAAATAAGACACATGCAATGACTCTGGTGGTGGTTTACCAAAAAGAACACACATGCAATGATAGTGGTGGTGGTTTAAATAGGACCACACATGCAATGACACTGGTGGATCCATGTGGTTTAGGAAAAGAAGACATATGCAATGACCCTGGTGGTTGTTTAGGAAAGGAACACACATGCAATGACTCTGGTGGTGGTTTTGGAAAGGAACACACTTGCAATGACTTTGGTGGTGGTTTAGGAAAGGAAGACACATGCAATGACGCTGGTGGTGGTTTAGAAAACGAAGACACATGCAATGACTCTGGTCGATCCATGTGGTTTTGGAAAAGAAGAAACATGCAATGACTCTGGTGGTGGTTTAGGAAAGGAACACACATGAAATTACTCTAGTGGTGGTTTAGGACAAGAAGACATATGCAATGACCCTGGTGGTGGTTTAGGAAAGGAACACACTTGCAATGACTCTGGTGGTGGTTTAGGAAAGGAACACACATGCAATGACTCTAGTGGGGGTTTAGGAAAGGAAGACATATGCATGGACTCTGGTGGATCCATGTGGTTTAGTAAAAGAAGACACAAGCAATGACTCTGGTGGTGGTTTGGAAAAGGAACAGACATGCAATGACTCTGGTGGTAGTTTAAGAAAGGAACAGACATGCAAAGACACTAGTGGATCCATGTGGTTTAGGAAAAGAAGACACATGCAATGACTCTAGTGGATACATGTAATTTAGGAAAAGAAGACACATGCAATGACTCTGGTGGTGGTTTAGAAAAGGAAAACACATGCAATGATTCTGGTGGTGGCTTAGGAAAAGAACACACATTCAACGACTCTGGTGGTGGTTTATGAAAGGAACACACATGAAATGACTCTGGTGGATGCATGTGGTTTCAGAAAAGAAGACACATGCAATGACTCTAGCGGTCGTTTAGGAAAGGAACACACATGCAATGAATCTGGTGGTGGTTTAAGAAAAGAACACACATGCAATGACTCTGGTGGATGCATGTGGTTTTGGAAAAGAAGACACATGCAATGACTATGGTGGTGGTTTAGGAAAGGAACACGCATGCCTTGACTCTGGTGGTGGTTTATGAAAGGAACACACATGCAATGACTCTAGTGGTGGTTTAGGAAAGGAAGACACATGCAATGACTCTGGTGGTGGTTTAGGAAAAGAAGACACATGCAATGACTTTAGAGTTGGTTTAGGAAAGGAACACACATGCAATAACCCTTGTGGATCCATGTGGTTTAGGAAAAGAACACACATGCAATGACTCTGGTGGTGGTTTTCGAAAGGAACACACATGCAATGACTCAGGTGGTGTTTTAGGAAAGGAGGACACATGCAATGACTCTGGTGCTGGTTTAATAAAGGAACAAACATGCAATGACTCTGGTGGTGGTTTGGGAAAGGAAGACACATGCAATGACTCTGGTGCATCCATGTGGTTTAGGAAAAGAAGACACATGTAATGTCTCTGGTGGTTGTTTAGGAATAGGAACACACATGCAATGACTCTGGTGGTGGTTTAAGAAAGGAACACATATGTAATACCACTGATGGATCCATGTGGTTTAGGAAAAGAAGACACATACAATGACTCTGGTGGTGGTTTAGGAAAGGAACACACATGCAATGACTCTGGTGGTCGTTTTGGAAAGGAATACACATGCAATGACTCTGGTGGTGGTTTAGGAAAGGAGCACACATGCAATGACTCTGGTGGTGGTTAAGAAAAAGAAGACACATGCAATGACTCTGCTGGATCCATGTGGTTTAAGAAAAGAAGACACATGCAATGACTTTGGTGGTGGTTTAGGAAAAGAACACACATGCAATTACTATTTTGTGGTTTAGGAAAAGAACACACATTCAATTACAGTGGTGGTTGTTTAGGAAAGGAACACACATGCAATGACTCTAGTGGTGGTTTAGGAAAGGAACACACATGCAATGACGCTGGTGATGGTTTAAGAAAGGAACACACATGCAATGACATTGGTGGATCTATGTGGTTTAGGAAAACAAGACACATGCAATGACTCCGGTGGTGGTTTAGGACAGTAACACACATGCCATTACTCTGGTGGATCCATGTGGTTTAGGAAAAGAAGACAAATGCAATGCCTCTAGTGATGGTTTAAGAAATGAACACACATGCAATGACACTGATGGTGGTTTTGGAAAGGAGCACACATGCAATGACTCTTCTGGATCCATGTGGTTTAGGAAAAGAAGACACATGCAATGACTCTGGTGGTAGTTTACGAAAGGAAGACACATGCAATGACTCTGGTGGATCCATGTCGTTTAGGAAAAGAAGACACATGTAATGACTCTAGTGGTGGTTTAGGAAAGGAACACACATGCAATGACTCTGGTGGTGGTTTAGGAAAGGAAAACACATGCAATGACTCTGGTGGTGGTTTAGGAAAGGAAGACACATGTGATGACTAGTGGATCCATGTGGTTTAGGAAAAGAATACACATGTAATGACTCTGGTGGTGGTTTACGAAAAGGAACACACATGCAATGACGCTGGTAGTGGTTTAAGAAAGGAACACACATGCAATCACACCGGTGGATCCATGTGGTTTAGGAAAAGAAGACACATGCAATGACGCTGGTGGATCCATGTGGTTTAGGAAAAGAAGACACATGCAATGACTCTAGTGGTGGTTTAGGAAAGGAACACACATGCTATGATTCTAGTGGTGGATCCATATGGTTTTGGAAAAGAAGACACATGCAATGACTATGGTGGTGGTTTAGGAAAGGAACACACGTGCCTTGACTCTGGTGATGGTTTAAGAAAGGAACACACATGCAATGACTCTGGTGGTCGTTTAGGAAAGGAAGACACATACAATGACTCTAGTGGTGGTTTAGGAGAAGAAGGCACATGCAATGACTCTAGGCGTTGGTTTAGGAAAGGAACACACATGCAATAACCCTAGTGGATCCATGTGGTTTAGGAAAAGAACACACATGCAATGACACTAGTGGTGGTTTTCAAAAGGAACACACATGTAATTACTCTGGTGGTGCCTTAGGGAAGGAAGACACATGCAATGACTATGGTGGTGGTTTAGGAAAGGAACACACATGCAATGACTCTGGTGGTGGTTTAGGAAAGGAATACACATGCAATGACTCTGGTGGATCCATGTGGTTTAGGAAAATAAGACACATGCAATGACTCTGGTGGTGGTTTACCAAAAAGAACACACATGCAATGATAGTGGTGGTGGTTTAAGAAGGACCACACATGCAATGACACTGGTGGATCCATGTGGTTTAGGAAAAGAAGACATATGCAATGACCCTGGTGGTGGTTTAGGAAAGGAAGACACATGCAATGACTCTGGTGGTGGTTTTGGAAAGGAACACACATGCAATGACTTTGGTGGTGGTTTAGGAAAGGAAGACACATGCAATGACGCTGATGGTGGTTTAGAAAACGAAGACACATGCAATGACTCTGGTGGATCCATGTGGTTTTGGAAAAGAAGACACATGCAATGACTCTGGTGGTGGTTTAGGAAAGGAACACACATGCAATTACTCTAGTGGTGGTTTAGGACAAGAAGACATATGCAATGACCCTGGTGGTGGTTTAGGAAAGGAACACACATGCAATGACTCTGGTGGTGGTTTAGGAAAGGAACACACATGCAATGACTCGAGTGGTGGTTTAGGAAAGGAAGACATATGAATCGACTCTGGTGGATCCATGTGGTTTAGGAAAATAAGACACAAGCAATGACTCTGGTGGTGGTTTGGGAAAGGAACAGACATGCAATGACTCTGGTGGTGGTTTAAGAAAGGAACACACATGCAATGACACTGGTGGATCCATGTGGTTTAGGAACAGAAGACACATGCAATGACTCTAGTGGATACATGTAATTTAGGAAAAGAAGACACATGCAATGACTCTGGTGGTGGTTTTTGAAAGGAAAAGACATGCAATGATTCTGGTGGTGGTTTAGGAAAAGAACACACATTCAACGACTCTGGTGGTGGTTTAGGAAAGGAACACACATGAAATGACTCTGGTGGATGCATGTGGTTTTGGAAAAGAAGACACATGCAATGACTCTAGCGGTCGTTTAGGAAAGGAACAAACATGCAATGAATCTGGTGGTGGTTTAAGAAAAGAACACACATGCAATGACTCTGGTGGATGCATGTGGTTTTGGAAAAGAAGACACATGCAATGACTATGGTGGTGGTTTAGGAAAGGAACACGCATGCCTTGACTCTGGTGGTGGTTTATGAAAGGAACACACATGCAATGACTCTAGTGGTGGTTTAGGAAAGGAAGACACATGCAATGACTCTGGTGGTGGTTTAGGAAAAGAAGACACATGCAATAACTCTAGTGTTGGTTTAGGAAAGGAACACACATGCAATAAACCTTGTGGATCCATGTGGTTTAGGAAAAGAACACACATGCAATGACTCTAGTGGTGGTTTTCGAAAGGAACACACATGCAATGACTCTGGTGGTGTTTTAGGAAAGGAAGACACATGCAATGACTCTTGTGCTGGTTTAATAAAGGAACAAACATGCAATGACTCTGGTGGTGGTTTGTGAAAGGAAGACACATGCAATGACTCTGGTGGATCCATGTGGTTTAGGAAAAGAAGACACATGTAATGTCTCTGGTGGTTGTTTAGGAAAAGGAACACTCATGCAATCACTCTGGTGGTCGTTTAAGAAAGGAACACATATGTAATACCACTTATGGATCTATGTGGTTTAGGAAAAGAAGACACATACAATGACTCTGGTGGTGGCTTAGGAAAGGAACACACATGCAATGACTCTGGTGGTGGTTTTGGAAAGGAATACACATGCAATGACTCTGGTGCTGGTTTAGGAAAGGAACACACATGCAATGACTCTGGTGGTGGTTAAGAAAAAGAAGACACATGCAATAACTCTGCTGGATCCATGTGGTTTAAGAAAAGAAGACACATGCAATGACTTTGGTGGTGGTTTAGGAAAAGAACACACATGCAATTACTATTTTGTGGTTTAGGAAAAGAACACACATTCAATTACAGTGGTGGTTGTTTAGGAAAGGAACACACATGCAATGACTCTAGTGGTGGTTTAGGAAAGGAACAGACATGCAATGACGCTGGTGATGGTTTAAGAAAGGAACACACATGCAATGACATTGGTGGATCTATGTGGTTTGAAAACAAGACACATGCAATGACTCCGGTGGTGGTTTAGGAAAGGAACACACATGCCATTACTCTGGTGGATCCATGTGGTTTAGGAAAAGAAGACAAATGCAATGCCTCTAGTGGTGGTTTAAGAAATGAACACACATGCAATGACACTGATGGTGGTTTTGGAAAGGAGCACACATGCAATGACTCTTCTGGATCCATGTGGTTTAGGAAAGAAGACACATTCAATGACTGTGGTGGTAGTTTACGAAAGGAAGACACATGCAATGACTCTGGTGGATCCATGTCGTTTAGGAAAAGAAGACACATGTAATGACTCTAGTGGTGGTTTAGGAAAGGAACACACATGCAATGACTCTAGTGGTGGTTTAGGAAAAGAAAACACATTCAATGACTCTGGTGGTGGTTTAGGAAAGGAACACACATACAATGACTCTGGTGGATCCATGTGGTTTTGGAAAAGAAGACACATACAATGACTCTGGCGGTGGTTTAGGAAAGGAACACACATGCAATGAATCTAGTGGTGGTTTAAGAAAAGAACACGCATGCAATGACTCTGGTGGATGCATGTGGTATAGGAAAAGAAGACACATGCAATGACTATGGTGGTGGTTTAGGAAAGGAACACACATGCCTTGACTCTGGTGGTGTTTAAGAAAGGAACACACATGCAATGACTAGGGTGGTGGTTTAGGAAAGGAAGACACATGCAATGACTCTGGTGGTGGTTTAGGAAAAGAAGACACATGCAATGACTCTAGTGTTGGTTTAGGAAAGGAACACACATGCAATAACCCTAGTGGATCCATGTGGTTTAGGAAAATAACACACATGCAATGACTCTGGTGGTGGTTTAGGGAAGGAAGACACATGCAATGACACTGGTGTTTGTTTAGGAAAGGAACACACATTCAATGACACTGGTGGATCCATGTGGTTTAGGAAAAGAAGACACATACAATGACTCTGGTGGTGATTTAGGAAATAAACACACATGCAATGACACAGGTGGTGGTTTTGGAAAGGAGCACACATGCAATGACTCTGTTGGTGGTTCACAAAAAGGAACACACATGCAATGACTCTGGTTGGTGTAAGAATGGAACACACATGCAATGACACTGGTGGATCCATGTGGTTTAGGAAAAGAAGACACATGCAATGACTCTGGTTCTGGTTTAGGAAAGGAACATACATGACATGACTCTGCTGGTGGTTTTGGAAAGGAACAGACATGCAATAACTCTAGTGGTGGTTTAGGAAAGGAAGGCACATGCAATGACTCTGGTGGTGGTTTAGAAAAAGAAGACACATGTAATGACTCTGGTGGATCCATGTGTTTTAGCAAAAGAAGGCACATGCAATGACTCTGGTGGTGGTTTAGGAAAGGAAGACACATGCAATGACTCTGGTGGTGGTTTAGGAAAGGAACACACATGCAATGACACTGGTGGTGGTTTAGGAAAGGAAAACACATGCAATGACTCTGGTGGTGGTTTAGGAAAGGAAGACACATGTGATGACTAGTGGATCCATGTGGTTTAGGAAAAGAATACACATGTAATGACTCTGGTGGTGGTTTACGAAAAGGAACACACATGCAATGACACTGGTAGTGGTTTAAGAAAGTAACACACATGCAATCACACCAGTGGATCCATGTGGTTTAGGAAAAGAAGACACATGCAATGACGCTGGTGGATCCATGTGGTTTAGGAAAAGAAGACACATGCAATGACTCTAGTGGTGGTTTAGGAAAGGAACACACATGCAATGATTCTAGTGGTGGATCCATATGGTTTTGGAAAAGAAGACACATGCAATGACTATGGTGGTGGTTTAGGAAAGGAACACACGTGCCTTGACTCTGGTGATGGTTTAAGAAAGGAACACACATGTAATGACTCTAGTGGTCGTTTAGGAAAGGAAGACACATACAATGACTCTGGTGGTGGTTTAGGAGAAGAAGACACATGCAATGACTCTAGGCGTTGGTTTAGGAAAGTAACAAAGATGCAATAACCCTAGTGGATCCATGTGGTTTAGGAAAAGAACACACATGCAATGACTCTGGTGGTGGTTTTCGAAAGGAACACACATGTAATTACTCTGGTGGTGGTTTAGGAAAGGAAGACACATGCAATGACTATGGTGGTGGTTTAGGAAAGGAACACACATGCAATGACTCTGGTGGTGGTTTAGGAAAGGAATACACATGCAATGACTCTGGTGGATCCATGTGGTTTAGGAAAATAAGACACATGCAATGACTCTGGTGGTGGTTTACCAAAAAGAACACACATGCAATGATACTGGTGGTGGTTTAAGAAGGACCACACATGCAATGACACTGGTGCATCCATGTGGTTTAGGAAAAGAAGACATATGCAATGACCCTGGTGGTGGTTTAGGAAAGGAACACACATGCACTGACTCTGGTGGTGGTTTTAGAAAGGAACACACATGCAATGACTTTGGTGGTGGTTTAGGAAAGGAAGACACATGCAATGACGCTGGTGGTGGTTTAGAAAACGAAGACACATGCAATGACTCTGGTGGATCCATGTGGTTTTGGAAAAGAAGACACATGCAATGACTCTGGTGGTGGTTTAGGAAAGGAACACGCATGCCTTGACTCTGGTGGTGGTTTATGAAAGGAACACACATGCAATGACTCTAGTGGTGGTTTAGGAAAGGAAGACACATGCAATGACTCTGGTGGTGGTTTAGGTAAAGAAGACACATGCAATGACTCTAGTGTTGGTTTAGGAAAGGAGCACACATGCAATAACCCTTGTGGATCCATGTGGTTTAGGAAAAGAACACACATGCAATGACTCTGGTGGTGGTTTTCGAAAGGAACACACATGCAATGACTCTGGTGGTGTTTTAGGAAAGGAAGACATATGCAATGACTCTGGTGCTGATTTAATAAAGGAACAAACATGCAATGACTCTGGTGGTGGTTTGTGAAAGGAAGACACATGCAATGACTCTGGTGGATCCATGTGGTTTAGGAAAAGAAGACACATGTAATGTCTCTTGTGGTTGTTTAGGAAAAGGAACACACATGCAATCACTCTGGTGGTCGTTTAAGAAAGGAACACATATGTAATACCACTTATGGATCCATGTGGTTTAGGAAAAGAAGACACATACAATGACTCTGGTGGTGGTTTAGGAAAGGAACACACATGCAATGACTTTGGTGGTGGTTTTGGAAAGGAATACACATGCAATGACTCTGGTGGTGGTTTAGGAAAGGAAGACACATGCCATGACTCTGGTGGTGGTTAAGAAAAAGAAGAGACATGCAATGACTCTGGTGGATCCATGTGGTTTAAGAAAAGAAGACACATGCAATGACTTTGGTGGTGGTTTAGGAAAGAACACACAGGCAATTACTATAGTTGTGGTTTAGGAAAAGAATACACATTCAATTATAGTGGTGGATGTTTAGGAAAGGAACACACATGCAATGACTCTAGTGGTGGTTTAGGAAAGGAACACACATGCAATGACGCTGGTGATGGTTTAAGAAAGGAACACACATGCAATGACATTGGTGGATCTATGTGGTTTAGGAAAACAAGACACATGCAATGACTCCGGTGGTGGTTTAGGAAAGGAACACACATGCAATTACTCTGGTGGATCCATGTGGTTTAGGAAAAGAAGACAAATGCAATGACTCTAGTGGTGGTTTAAGAAATGAACACACATGCAATGACACTGATGGTGGTTTTGGAAAGGAGCACACATGCAATGACTCTTCTGGATCCATGTGGTTTAGGAAAAGAAGACACATGCAATGACTCTAGTGGTAGTTTACGAAAGGAAGACACATGCAATGACTCTGGTGGATCCATGTCGTTTAGGAAAAGACGACACATGCAATGACTCTAGTGGTGGTTTAGGAAAGGAACACACATGCAATGACCCTGGTGGTGGTTTAGGAAAATAAAACACATTCAATGACTCTGGTGGTGGTTTAGGAAAGGAACACATATACAATGACTCTGGTGGATCCATGTGGTTTTGGAAAAGAAGACACATACAATGACTCTGGCGGTGGTTTAGGAAAGGAACACACATGCAATGAATCTGGTGGTGGTTTAAGAAAAGAACACACATGCAATGACTCTGGTGGATGCATGTGGTATAGGAAAAGAAGACACATGCAATGACTATGGTGGTGGTTTAGGAAAGGAACACACATGCCTTGACTCTGGTGGTGGTTTACGAAAGGAACACACATGCAATGACTAGGGTGGTGGTTTAGGAAAGGAAGACACATGCAATGACTCTGGTGGTGGTTTAGGAAAAGAAGACACATGCAATGACTCTAGTGTTGGTTTAGGAAAGGAACACACATGCAATAACCCTAGTGGATCCATGTGGTTTAGGAAAAGAACACACATGCAATGACTCTGGTGGTGGTTTAGGGAAGGAAGACACATGCAATGACTCTGGTGGATCCATGTGGTTTAGGAAGTGAAGACACAAGTAATGACTCTGGTGGTGGTTTACAAAAAGGAACACACATGCAATGACTCTAGTGGTGGTTTAAGAAAGGGACACACATACAATGACTCTGGTGGTGGTTTAGGAAAGGAAGACACAGGCAATGACGCTGGTGGTGGTTTAGAAAAAGAAGACACATGAAATAACTCCAGTGGATCCATGTGGTTTTGGAAAAGAACACACATGCAATGACTCTGGTGGTGGTTTAGGAAAGGAACACACATGCAATTACTCTAGTGGTATTTTAGGAAAATAAGACACATGCAATGAATCTGGTGGTGGTTTAGGAAAGGAACACACATGCAATGACTTTGGTGGTGGTTTAAGAAAGGAACACACATGCAATGACTCTAGTGGTGGTTTTGGAAAGGAACACACATGCAATGACTTTGGTGGTGGTGAAAGGAAGACACATGCAATGACTCTGGTGGTGGTTTAGAAAAAGAAGACACATGCAATGACTCTGGTGGATCCATGTGGTTTATGTGGCGCCGCACTAAAACCACTACTAGAAAATCGTTGTGTTTTTGTGCATTGCATCATCATGACCGCATGCTCATGTCATCATGCCACATTGCACTTGAGCATCGTCATCATCTTGCATGGTTTGTTTAAAAACTATTTTCGAAAAGCCTGGTTTTGATTTCTAAACGCCCCGTCTTTTTTTAAATTAAAACCCGGATCTCCGGATTATTTTGTTTCGTCTAAAAACGGATTCTAAAAGCCTTGTTGTTAATGAATAAAATTATTTATATTATTTTAGGGGGCAGCCGAACCGACCCAGCTGGCCACCCCCAGTAAAACAAAAACCGGAAAAAATCCTAGTCTAAACCCAACCCCTGCCGCCCCAGCCTCCACCCGCCTCCCCTTATCCTCAGCGCCACCTCACCCCGCCCAATCGCAGCGCACCACCTCACCTCCATGGCTCCACCTCACCTGCTCCAACCCGCACACACACGCAAACACACGCACGCCAACGCCTCCCCGACCAGCCAGAACCTGTGCCCACTCCCCTTTCTCCACCTTCTTCTCCCCAACCTCGATCCCCATCGCCTGTGGGGCACTTCGCCCTCTTCGCAGCGCCCGCGAAAGCAAGCGCAGCCGCAGCTCCCGCCCGCTCGACGCCTCGCCGCCTCCCCTCCTCCTCGCGATTGCCCTCAACGCCTCCACCGCCAGCCGTTGCCGCGCCGCAGCGTTCGCCACCGATCCGTCGCCACCGCTGCAGATCTCCGTCGCTCTCGCCCTTCGTCTGCCTGCAAACCCCGCCGCCTTCCTCCGCCTCAGGCCTGCCGCCTCCCTCAGCAGCCTGCCCCACCTCGCCGTTGCGGGCCCTCGCCGCCGCGCCCTCAACCCCGAATTTGGACCCTCCGCCTGCTCGGGCATCGCCGCCGCCTCCGGCCGTGGTCGCCCACCTAGCTCCGCCGCCGCTTCTCCTTCCAGCATCGCCTCGCCGCCGAGGCCGCCTCTGGCTGCCTGCCTCGTCCCTCAGCGCCGCCGCTCTCCTCAGCAAACCGCATCCTCGTGGCCCTACCTCGCCGTCCTTCCACCTCGTCGCATGTCAGGACCCCTCTCGCGCTGTTTCCTGCGCCTCGATGCTCAGTTCGCCTTGCCGCAGACGCTGTGGAGCTCATGACGCCTACTTCCTACAAGGGCTGCCTCCCCTGTGCGCTCGTCTGCAGGCGCCCTGGTGCCGCACGCCAAGTCCTCGATCACAAGTTAGGTGGTACCCCAAGATCGTCCACAGGGATCCGGCGTCCGAGACCAACTCGCCAAAAATGCTTCGTATCGACATGATCTTCCTCGGGCCTTCGACATGGAAGCGCCAAGATCTACCAGCGCCGAACCCAAGACCGACAACGTCACCCGAGAACTCCGACAAGGACGCCAATTTCATCGAGGACCTAGACGCCAAGGTCGCCTACATGGAACGACAAGTTCTCCATCCTAGAACGGCAAGATCGACCGCACGGAACACCAAGAGCTCCCAGCGCCGGGACCCGAGTCCGACATCGACAATCAAAACCAAGACCCGACAAGATCTTCGCGACGACAAGGTCGACACCGACCAGGGCGAATCCGATCCGTCCGCTGAAGCCAAACCAAGTCCTTCTTCCCGGAACACCAAGCTCTCCTTCCATTGTTCGAGAACGATCCCGTCGAGCCGAACCCCAGATCTAGACCCTAAGACCCAGACCCGAACCCCTGGAACCCAAGATCTTCCGAACCCCGATGTGTGAACCTTTTCCCGAGCCCCTATTTTATAAATGTTATATATAAAACTTGTTGCATATAAATTTTTCATACATGCATACCTGTCTGTGGGTTGGGGGCATTATGCTGATTCACCTCATAATTAAATATGGAGTCTATATGCGGGATACTTTTGTCTTATTCCGGACTCCATTTAAATTTGTGTAGCGAACCGATGCCCTGTTTTGCCTTGTTAATACAACATTTAAATTGCAGGGTACCTAAATAACTTGAACCGTCTAATTAATTGTCGGGACCCCGGTTTCGCTTAATATTGCCTAATTGCACCACATATGTGCCATGCTCTGCATCATATCATAATCATGCTAGATCTTCTGACGTAGTATTAAATATTGCATCCGGTGTTTCTTCTAGTGTTTGCCTCTTCGCGGATTAGGCCGATGAGTTGATACGAGTATCGACAAGTTCTTCGGATATGATCCTTCGGCAGTGTTTCCCAGGCGAGCATTCTCCCCCCTTCTACCTATTTTGCATTTCTAGTCTTTACTCCTTCCTGTTGATCTATTGTTACCCGTATTGCGATGCTTTAGTTTCCGTGCACCATTTATATACCTTGCAGCCTCTATATTGCCTTGGACACATCCTATTGCCTCTTGTTTGATAGATAGTCAGCCTTGCGAGTCGTAGTTTATTGCTTATGTGTTGCTTTGCGTCGTTGTCGTTTCACCGTTGACGGCAAGTTGACACATGATAAATGGTGGAGATGATCATGACTTTAAATACAACTATTAAAATGCTAGATATAACTAATGCAGAGGCATCGGTGGGCAATAAATGTTATTTGGTTCTTCCACTCTCACTTGTGTTCCGTAGGACCCTGAGTACCTTATACATGTTCCTTGACTATTCGCACTATCCACATACGGGAGAGTCTATGAATCCCCCTTAGCCAGAGCTTGATTCATTTCTTATTTCTTGGGGCCACAAACTAGTTTGGGCTTTATTACTATCCTGTACTTATGCCATGCTTTACTGCTTTATTTATGATTGTGCGTGGAGCACCTGTACTGTTTTGGATCGCGGCACGATTTCGCGGTATCGACAAGCCTAGTCACACTTTTGGGTTCCCAGTCGTTTATAGACGTTCTCGCAAACCTCGGGTCCGTTCCGGAGCCAGCCAACTTTGTTGCGGGTAGCTTAGTGGGGTGTCCCTCTGAAATATTTTATGAATCCTGTGATTGCTTTGTCGTGAAAGCCTCGTTGGGTTTTGATTTGGTTTTTCCGAGGTTGATCGTGTGTGTGTTGCTATTTGTGCACCCCTGCAGGGTAAATCTTTCTGAAAGCCGTGTCCGCGGTTATGGACGACTTAGAGCATAGTATCTCGATCATAGACAAGCATAACTAAAGTAGTGTTATAAATTTGACTTAATATGTGACTAGTAATCAGCTTCACTACAATGGAATGGACAATAAAAGTGCCAACAACTAGTGGATCTGTGGTGATCTGTGTCATACTATACCTGCCTAGTAAGTATTGCAACTCAAATGGAATGAACTAAAATTACCAACAACTGCTGGGTTTTGGGATTCCTCAGAACAATTATATCTGACTAGTAAATGTTCCAACTACCATGGAATGGTTAATTAAAACTGCCCACTACTTATGCTTCAGGATGACTCATGCTAATTATATCTGACTAGTAAGTGCTTCAACTAAAATGGAATGAATAAAACTGCCAACTGTGTGAGTTCCTCGGTTTGACTTCCTTGTTTGGTCCCTCTCTAATAGCCGACAGTTGAATCGAGTCTCCATAGGTTGTTTAGTGCATGCTTCACTGCCGCTTCAGTCCACCATACCTATGTAGGCGAGAGCCGCCGAATTCTAGCCTCGCCATGTACTGGCCTCAGTACTGACGCTCCTCTTTTTCCTTTGCCCTTTGTCGGCACCCCTTTTGTTTTAGCAGGTTTGAGATCGACGTCGTTAGCAGGGTTACCCTTCCGGCTTGGCCTGGGCAGGGTTATGGATGCCATTAGTTATTCTGCAGGGCTCTTAGCCCAATTTGCATCTTGTCCGTACTCGAACGTTGTATCGATTTCAAGGTGATTTGGATCTTTGTATAGTATATCGGTATTCTTGACTCATGGAGTCGTTGTTGTATATATATGTTTTGTGGGTTCCATCGTGGACTAATGTGTAATGGTATTACTTCGTTCTCCACCCGCCTGGTGGGCGTCCTTGAATCGTTTCTATGCGGGTTTGGCGGGAAGCGCTAAAACTTGCATAGGGCTGATTCGAGGGTGTTATAGTTTAAGAAAAGAAGACACATGCAATGGCTTTGGTGGTGGTTTAGGAAAGGAACACGCATGCAATTACTATAGTTGTGGTTTAGGAAAACAACACACATTCAATGACTCTGGTGGTTGTTTAGGAAAGGGACACACATGCAATAACTCTGGTGGTGGTTTAGGAAAGGAACACACATGCAATGACTCTGGTGATGGTTTAAGAAAGGAACACACATGCAATGACATTGGTGGATCTATGTGGTTTAGGAAAACAAGACACATGCAATGACTCTAGTGTTGGTTTGGGAAAGAACACACATGCAATGACTCTAGTGGATCCATGTGGTTTAGGAAAAGAACACAAATGCAATGACTCTAGTGGTGGTTTAAGAAATGAACACACATCCAATGACACTCATGGATCCATGTGGTTTAGGAAAAGAAGACATATGCAATGACTCTGATGGTGGTTTTGGAAAGGAGCACACATGCAATGATTCTGCTGGATCCATGTGGTTTAGGAAAAGAAGACACATGCAATGACTCTGGTAGTGGTTTATGAAAGGAAGACACATGCAATGACTCTGGTGGATCCATGTGGTTTAGGAAAAGAAGACACATGCAATGACTCTAGTGGTGGTTTAGGAAAGGAACACACATGCAATGACTCTAGTGGTGGTTTAGGAAGAGAAAACACATTCAATGACTCTGGTGGTGGTTTAGGAAAGGAACACACATACAATGACTCTGGTGGATCCATGTGGTTTAGGAAAAGAAGACACATGCAATGACTCTGGCGGTGGTTTAGGAAAGGAACACACATGCAATGAATCTGGTGGTGGTTTAAGAAAAGAACACACATGCAATGACTCTGGTGGATGCATGTGGTTTAGGAAAAGAAGACACATGCAATGACTATGGTGGTGGTTTAGGAAAGGAACACACATGCCTTGACTCTGGTGGTGGATTAAGAAAGGAACACACATGTAATGACTCTGGTGGTGGTTTAGGGAAGGAAGACACATGCAATGACTCTGGTGGTGGTTTAGGGAAAGAAGACACATGCAATGAGTCTAGTGTTGGTTTAGGAAAGGAACACACATGCAATAACCCTGGTGGATCCATGTGGTTTAGGAAAAGAACACACATGCAATGACTCTGGTGGTGGTTTAGGAAAGGAACACACATGCAATGACTCTGGTGGTGGTTTAGGGAAGGAAGACACATGCAATGACTCTGGTGGATCCATGTGGTTTAGGAAGTGTAGACACATGTAATGACTCTGGTGGTGGTTTACAAAAAGGAACACACATACAATGACTCTAGTGGTGGTTTAAGAAAAGAACACACATGCAATGACTCTGGTGGTGGTTTAGGAAAGGAACACACATGCAATGACGCTGGTGGTGGTTTAGAAAAACAAGACACATGCAATGACTCTGGTGGATCCATGTGGTTTTGGAAAAGAACACACATGCAATGACTCTGGTGGTGGTTTAGGAAAGGAACACACGAGCAATTACTCTAGTGGTGGTTTAGGAAAATAAGACACATGCAATGACTCTGGTGGTGGTTTAGGAAAGGAACACACATGCAATGACTCTGGTGGTGGTTTAAGAAAGGAACACACATGCAATGACTCTGGTGGTGGTTTTGGAAAGGAACAAACATGCAATGACTCTGGTGGTGGTTTAGGAAAGGAAGACACATGCAATGACTCTGGTGGTGGTTTAGAAAAAGAAGACACATGCAATGACTCTGGTGGATCCATGTGGTTTAAGAAAAGAAGACACATGCAATGACTTTGATGGTGGTTTAGGAAAGGAACACACATGCAATGACTCTGGTGGATCCATGTGGTTTAGGAAAAGAACACAAATGCAACGACTCTAGTGGTGGTTTAAGAAATGAACACACATGCAATGACACTGGTGGTGGTTTTGGAAAATAAGACATATGCAATGACTCTGATGGTGGTTTTGGAAAAGAGCACACATGCAATGACTCTGCTGGATCCATGTGGTTTAGGAAAAGAAGACACATGCAATGACTCTGGTGGTGGTTTACAAAAGGAAGACACATGCAATGACTCTGGTGGATCCATGTGGTTTAGGAAAAGAAGACACATGCAATGACTCTAGTGGTGGTTTAAGAAAGGAACACACATGCAATGACTCTACGGTGGTTTAGGAAAAGAAAACACATTCAATGACTCTGGTGGGGGTTTAGGAAAGGAACACACATACAATGACTCTGGTGGCTCCATGTGGTTTAGGAAAATAAGACACATGCAATGACTCTGGCGGTGGTTTAGGAAAGGAACACATGCAATGACTCTGGTGGATGCATGTGGTTTAGGAAAAGAAGACACATGCAATGACTATGGTGGTGGTTTAGGAAAGGAACACACATGCCTTGACTCTGGTGGTGGTTTAAGAAAGGAACACACATGCGATGACATTGGTGGTGGTTTAGGAAAGGAAGACACATGCAATGACTCTGGTGGTGGTTTTGGAAAATAAGACACACGCAATGACTCTAGTGTTGGTTTAGGAAAGGAACACACATGCAATACCCATGGTGGATCCATGTGGTTTAGGAAAAGAACACACATGCAATGACTCTGGTGGTGGTTTAGGAAAGGAACACACAAGCAATGACTCTGGTGGTTGTTTAGGGAAGGAAGATACATGCAATGACTCTGGTGGATCCATGTGGTTTAGGAAGTGAAGACACATGTAATGACTCTAGTGGTGGTTTACAAAAAGGAACACAAATGCAATGACTCTAGTGGTGGTTTAGGAAAAGAAGACACACGCAATGACTCTAGTGTTGGTTTAGGAAAGGAACACACATGCAATAACCCCGGTGGATCCATGTGGTTTAGGAAAAGAACACACATGCAATGACTCTGGTGGTGGTTTAGGAAAGGAACACACAAGCAATGACTCTGGTGGTTGTTTAGGGAAGGAAGATACATGCAATGACTCTGGTGGATCCATGTGGTTTAGGAAGTGAAGACACATGTAATGACTCTGGTGGTGGTTTACAAAAAGGAACACAAATGCAATGACTCTGGTGGTGGTTTAGGAAAGGAAGACACATGCGATGACGCTGGTGGTGGTTTAGAAAAAGAAGACACGTGCTATGACTCTGGTGGATCCATGTGGTTTTGGAAAAGAAGACACATGCAATGACTCTGGTGGTGGTTTAGGAAAGGAACACACATGTAATTACTCTAGTGGTGGTTTAGGAAAACAAGACACATGCAATGACTCTGGTGGTGGTTTAGGAAAGGAACACACATGCAATGACTCTAGTGGTGGTTTAGGAAAGGAAGACACATGCAATGACTCTGGTGGATCCATGTGGTTTAGGAAAAGAAGACATATGCAATGACTCTGGTGGTGGTTTAGGAAAGGAACACACATGCAATGACTCTGGTAGATCCATGTGGTTTAGGAAAAGAAGACACATGCAATAACTCTAGTGGATCCATGTAATTTAGGAAAAGAAGACACATGCAATGACTCTGGTAGTGGTTTAGGAAAGGAACACACATGCAATGATTCTGGTGGTGGTTTAGGAAAAGAACACACATGCAATGATTCTGGTGGTGGTTTAGGAAAAGAACACACATTCAATGACTCTAGTGGTGGTTTAGGAAAGGAACACACATGCAATGACTCTGGTGGATGCATGTGGTTTAGGAAAAGAAGACACATGCAATGACTCTGGCGGTGGTTTAGGAAAGGAACACACATGTAATGAATCTGGTGGTGGCTTAAGAAAGGAACACACATACAATGACACTGGTGGATGCATATGGTTTTGGAAAATAAGACAAATGCAATGACTATGGTGGTGGTTTAGGAAAGGAACACACATGCCTTGACTCTGGTGGTGGTTATGAAAAGAACACACATGCAATGACTCTGGTGGTGGTTTAGGAAAGGAAGACACATGCAACGACTCTGGTGGTGGTTTAGGAAAAGAAGACAAATGCAATGACTCTAGTGTTGGGAAAGGAACACACATGAAATAACCCTTGTGGATCCATGTGGTTTAGGAAAAGAACACACATGCGATGACTCATGTGGTGGTTTTCGAAAGGAACACACATGCAATGACTCTGGTGGTGTTTTAGGAAAGGAAGACACATGCAATGACTCTAGTGGTGGTTTAGGAAAGGAACAGACATGCGACTCTGGTGGTGGTTTTGGGAAGGAGGACACATGCAATAGCTTTGGTGGTGGTTTAGGAAAGGAACGCACATGCAATTACTATAGTTGTGCTTTAGGAAAAGAACACACATTCAATGACTCTGGTGGTTGTTTTGGAAAGGGACACACATGCAATGACTCTGGTGGTGGTTTAGGAAAGGACCACACATGCAAAGACTCTGGTGATGGTTTAAGAAAGTAACACACATGCAATGACACTAGTGGATCTATGTGGTTTAGGAAAACAAGACACATGCAATGACTCCGGTGGTGGTTGGGAAAGGAACACACATGCAATGACTCTGGTGGATCCATGTAGTTTAGGAAAAGAACACAAATGCAATGACTCTAGTGGTGGTTTAAGAAATGAACACACATGCAATGACACTCGTGGATCCATGTGGTTTAGGAAAAGAAGACACATGCAATGACTCTGATGGTGGTTTTGGAAAGGAGCACACATGCAATGATTCTGTTGGATCCATGTGGTTTAGGAAAAGAAGACACATGCAATGACTCTGGTGGTGGTTTACGAAAGGAAGACACATGCAATGACTCTGGTGGATCCATGTGGTTTAGGAAAATAAGACACATGCAATGACTCTGGTGGTGGTTTAGGAAAGGAACACACATGCAATGACTCGAGTGTCGGTTTAGGAAAGGAACACACATGCAATAACCCTGGTGGATCCATGTGGTTTAGGAAAAGAACAAACATGCAATGACTCTGGTGGTGGTTTAGGAAAGGAACACACATGCAATGACTCTGGTGGTGGTTTAGGGAAGGAAAACACATGCAATGACTCTGGTGGATCCATGTGGTTTAGGAAGTGAAGACACATGTAATGACTCTGGTGGTGGTTTACAAAAAGGAACACACATGCAATGACTCTAGTGGTGGTTTAAGAAAGGAAGACACATGCAATGACTCTGGTGGTGGTTTAGGAAAGGAAGACACATGCAATGACGCTGGTGGTGGTTTAGAAAAAGAAGACACATGCAATGACTCTGGTGGATCCATGTGGTTTTGGAAAAGAACACACATGCAATGACTCTGGTGGTGGTTTAGGAAAGGAACACACATGCAATTACTCTAGTGGTGGTTTAGGAAAATAAGACACATGCAATGACTCTGGTGGTGGTTTACGAAAGGAACACACATGCAATGACTCTGGTGGTGGTTTAAGAAAGGAACACACATGCAATGACTCTGGTGGTGGTTTTGGAAAGGAACACACATGCAATGACTCTGGTGGTGGTTTAGGAAAGGAAGACACATGCAATGACTCTGGTGGTGGTTTAGAAAAAGAAGACAGATGCAATGACTCTGGTGGATCCATGTGGTTTAAGAAAAGAAGAAACATGCAATGACTTTGGTGGTGGTTTAAGAAAGGAACACACATGCAATTACTATAGTTGTGGTTTAGGAAAAGAACACACATTCAATGACTTTGGTGGTTGTTTAGGAAAGGGACACACATGCAATGACCCTGGTGGTGGTTTAGGAAAAGAACACGCATGCAATGACTCTGATGATGGTTTAAGAAAGGAACACACATGCAATGACACTGGTGGATCTATTTGATTTAGGAAAACAAGACACATGCAATGACTCCGGTGGTGGTTTAGGAAAGGAACACACATGCAATAACTCTGGTGGATCCATGTGGTTTAGGAAAATAACACAAATGCAATGACTCTAGTGGTGGTTTAAGTAATGAACAGAAATGCAATGACACTCGTGGATCCATGTGGTTTAGGAAAAGAAGACATATGCAATGACTCTGATGGTTGTTTTGGAAAGGAGCACACATGCAATGACTCTGCTGGATCCATGTGGATTAGGAAGAGAAGACACATGCAATGACTCTGGTGGTGGTTTACAAAAGGAAGAAACATGCTATGACTCTGGTGGATCCATGTGGTTTAGGAAAAGAAGACACATGCAATGACTCTAGTGGTGGTTTAGGAAAGGAACACACATGCAATGACTCTGGTGGTGGTTTAGGAAAAGAAGACACATGCAATGACTCTGGTGGTGGTTTAGGAAAGGAACACACATGCAATGACTCTGGTGGATGCATGTGGTTTAGGAAAAGAAGACACATGCAATGACAATGGTGGTGGTTTAGGAAAGGAACACACGTGCCTTGACTCTGGTGGTGGTTTAAGAAAGGAACACACATGCAATGAATCTGGTGGTGGTTTAGGAAAGGAAGACACATGCAATGACTCTGGTGGTGGTTTTGGAAAAGAAGACACATGCAATGACTCTAGTGTTGGTTTAGGAAAGGAACACACATGCAATAACCCTGGTGGATCCATGTGGTTTAGGAAAAGAACACACATGCAATGACTCTGGTGGTGGTTTAGGAAAGGAACACACATGCAATGACTCTGGTGGTTGTTTAGGGAAGGAAGACACATGTAATGACTCTGGTGGATCCATGTGGTTTAGGAAGTGAAGACACATGTAATGACTCTGGTGGTGGTTTACAAAAAGGAACACAAATGCAATGACTCCAGTGGTGGTTTAAGAAAGGAACACACATGCAATGACTCTGGTGGTGGTTTAGGAAAGGAAGACACATCTAGTGACACTGGTGGTGGTTTAGAAAAAGAAGACACGTGCAATGACTCTGGTGGATCCATGTGGTTTTGGAAAACAAGACACATGCAATGACGCTAGTGGTGGTTTAGGAAAGGAACACACATGTAATTACACTAGTGGTGGTTTAGGAAAATAAGACACATGCAATGACTCTGGTGTTGGTTTAGGAAAGGAACACACATGCAATGACTCTAGTGGTGGTTTTGGAAAGGAAGACACATGCAATGACTCTGGTAGATGCATGTGGTTTAGGAAAAGAAGACATATGCAATGACTCTGGTGGTGGTTTAGGAAAGGAACACACATGCAATGACTCTGGTGGTGGTTTAAGAAAGGAACACATATGCAATGACACTAGTGCATCCATGTGGTTTAGGAAAAGAAGACACATGCAATAACTCTGGTGGATCCATGTAATTTACAAAAAGAAGACACATGCAATGACTCTGGTGGTGGTTTAGGAAAGGAACACACATGCAATGATTCTGGTGGTGGTTTAGGAAAAGAACACACATTCAATGACTCTGGTGGTGGTTTAGGAAAGGAACACAGATGCAATGACTCTGGTGGATGCATGTGGTTTAGGAAAAGAAGACACATGCAATGACTCTGGCGGTGGTTTAGGAAAGGAACACACATGCAATGAATCTGATGGTGGTTTAAGAAAGGAACACACATACAATGACACTAGTGGATGCATATGGTTTTGGAAAAGAAGACACATGTAATGACTATGGTGGGTGTTTAGGAAAGGAACACACATGCCTTGACTCTGGTGGTGGGTTATCAAAAGAACAGACATGCAATGACTCTGGTGGTGGTTTAGGAAAGGAACACACATGCAACGACTCTCGTGGTGGTTTAGGAAAAGAAGACACATGCAATGACTCTAGTGTTGGTTTAGGAAAGGAACACACATGAAATAACCCTTGTGGATCCATGTGGTTTCGGAAAAGAACACATGCAATGACTCAGGTGGTGGTTTTCGAAAGGAACACACATGCAATGACTCTGGTGGTGTTTTAGGAAAGGAAGACACATGCAATGACTCTGGTGGTGGTTTAGGAAAGGACCAGACATGCAATGACTCTGGTGGTGGCTTTGGGAAGGAGGACACATGCAATGACTCTGGTGCATCCATGTGGTTTAGGAAAAGAAGACACATGTAATGACTCTGGTGGTGGTTTAGGAAAAGGAACACACATGCAATCACTCTGGTGGCGGTTTAAGAAAGGAACACACATGTAATACCACTGATGGATCCATGTGGTTTAGGAAAAGAAGACACATACAATGACTCTCGTGGTGGTTTAGGAAAGGAACACACATGCAATGACTCTGGTGGTGGTGTTGGAAAGGAACACATATTCAATGACTCTGGTGGTGGTTTAGGAAAGGAAGACACATGCAATGACTCTGGTGGTGGTTTAGAAAAAGAAGACACATGTAATGACTCTGGTGGATCCATGTGGTTTAAGAAAAGAATACACATGCAGAGACTGTGGTGGTGGTTTACGAAAGGAACACACATGCAATTACTATAGTTGTGGTTTAGGAATAGAACACACATTCAATGACTCTGGTGGTTGTTTAGGAAAGGAACACACATGCAATGACTCTGGTGGTGGTTTAGGAAAGGAACACACATGCAATGACTCTGGTGGTGGTTTTGGGAAGGAGGACACATGCAATGACTCTGGTGCATCCATGTGGGTTAGGAAAAGAAGACACATGTAATGACTCTAGTGGTGGTTTAGGAAAAGGAACACACATGCAATGACTTTGGTGGCGGTTTAAGAAAGGAACACACATGTAATACCACTGATGGATCCATGTGGTTTAGGAAAATAAGACACATACAATGAATCTGGTGGTGGTTTAGGAAAGGAACACACATGCAATGACTCTGGTGGTGGTTTTGGAAAGGAACACACATGCAATGACTCTCGTGGTGGTTTAGGAAAGGAAGACACATGCAATGACTCTGGTGGTGGTTTAGAAAAAGAAGACACATGTAATGACTCTGGTGGATCCATGTGGTTTAAGAAAAGAATACACATGCAGAGACTGTGGTGGTGGTTTACGAAAGGAACACACATGCAATTACTATAGTTGTGGTTTAGGAATAGAACACACATTCAATGACTCTGGTGGTTGTTTAGGAAAGGAACACACATGCAATGACTCTGGTGGTGGTTTAGGAAAGGAACACACATGCAATGACTCTGGTGGTGGTTTTGGGAAGGAGGACACATGCAATGACTCTGGTGCATCCATGTGGGTTAGGAAAAGAAGACACATGTAATGACTCTAGTGGTGGTTTAGGAAAAGGAACACACATGCAATGACTTTGGTGGCGGTTTAAGAAAGGAACACACATGTAATACCACTGATGGATCCATGTGGTTTAGGAAAATAAGACACATACAATGAATCTGGTGGTGGTTTAGGAAAGGAACACACATGCAATGACTCTGGTGGTGGTTTTGGAAAGGAACACACATGCAATGACTCTCGTGGTGGTTTAGGAAAGGAAGACACATGCAATGACTCTGGTGGTGGTTTAGAAAAAGAAGACACATGCAATGACTCTGGTGGATCCATGTGGTTTAAGAAAAGAAGACACATGCAGTGAGTTTGGTGGTGGGGTAGGAAAGGACCACACATGCAATTACTATAGTTGTGGTTTAGGAAAAGAACACACATTCAATGACTCTGGTGGTTGTTTAGGAAAGGAACACACATGCAATGACTCTGGTGGTGGCTTAGGAAAGGAACACACATGCAATGACTCTGGTGGTGGTTTAAGAAAGGAACACACATGCAATGACACTAGTAGATCTATGTGGCTTAGGAAAACAAGACACGTACAATGACTCCGGTGGTGGTTTAGGAAAGGAACAAACATGCAATGACTCTGGTGGTGGTTTAAGAAAGGAACACACATGCAATGACACTGGTGGATCTATGTGGCTTAGGAAAACAAGACATATGCAATGACTCCGGTGGTGGTTTAGGAAAGGAACACACATGCAATGACTCTGGTGGATCCATGTGGTTTAGGAAAAGAACACAAATGCAATGACTCTAGTGGTGGTTTAAGAAATGAACACACATGCAATGACACTAGTGGACCCATGTGGTTTAGGAAAAGAAGACATATGCAATGACTCTGATGGTGGTTTTGGAAAGGAGCACACATGCAATGACTCTGCTGGATCCATGTGGTTTAGGAAAAGAACACACATGCAATGACTCTGGTGGTGGTTTAGAAAGTAACACACATGCAATAACTCTTGTGGATCCATGTGGTTTAGGAAAAGAACACACATGCAATGACTCTGGTGGTGGTTTTCGAAAGGAACAGACATGCAATGACTCTAGTGGTGTTTTAGGAAAGGAAGACACATGTAGTGACTCTGGTGGTGGTTTAGGAAAGGAACAGACATGCAATGACTCTGGTGGTGGTTTGGGAAAGGAAGACACATGCAATGACTCTGGTGCATCCATGTGGTTTAGGAAAATAAGATACATGTAATGACTCTGGTCGTGGTTTAGGAAAAGGAACACACATGCAATGACTCTGGTGGTGGTTTAAGCAAGGAACACACATGGATCCATGTGGTTTAGGAAAATAAGACACATGCAGTGGCACTAGTGGTGGTTTAGGAAAGGAACACACATGCAATGAATCTGATGGTGGTTTAAGAAAGGAACACACATACAATGACACTAGTGGATGCATATGGTTTTGGAAAAGAAGACACATGCAATGACTATGGTGGTGGTTTAGGAAAGGAACACACATGCCTTGACTCTGGTGGTGGGTTATGAAAAGAACACACATGCAATGACTCTGGTGGTTGTTTAGGAAAGGAAGACACATGCAACGACTCTCGTGGTGGTTTAGGAAAAGAAGACACATGCAATGACTCTAGTGTTGGTTTAGGAAAGGAACACACATGAAATAACCATTGTGGATCCATGTGGTTTCGGAAAAGAACACACATGCAATGACTCAGGTGGTGGTTTTCGAAAGGAACACACATCCAATGACTCTGGTGGTGGCTTAGGAAAGGAACAGACATGCAATGACTCTGGTGGTGGCTTTGGGAAGAAGGACACATGCAATGACTCTGGTGCATCCATGTGGTTTAGGAAAAGAAGACACATGTAATGACTCTGGTGGTGGTTTAGGAAAAGGAACACACATGCAATGACTCTGGTGCTGGTTTAATAAAGGAACACACATGCAATGACTCTGGTGCTGGTTTAAGAAAGGAACACACATGTAATACCACTGATGGATCCATGTGGTTTAGGAAAAAAAAGACACATGCAATGACTCTGGTGGTGGTTTAGGAAAGGAAGACACATGCAATGACTCTGGTGGTGGTTTAGAAAAAGAAGACACATGTAATGACTCTGGTGGATCCATGTGGTTTAAGAAAATAATACACATGCAGTGACTGTGGTGGTGGTTTAGGAAAGGAACACACATGCAATTACTATAGTTGTGGTTTAGGAAAAGAGCACACATTCAATGACTCTGGTGGTTGTTTAGGAAAGGAACACACATGCAATGACTCTGGTGGTGGTTTAGGAAAGGAACACACATGCAATCACTCTGGTGCTGGTTTGGGAAAGGAAGACACATGCAATGACTCTGGTGCATCCATGTGGTTTAGGAAAATAAGATATATGTAATGACTATGGTCGTGGTTTAGGAAAAGGAACACACATGCAATGACTCTGGTGGTGGTTTAAGCAAGGAACACACATGTAATGCCACTGATGGATCCATGTGGTTTAGGAAAAGAAGACACATGCAATGACTCTAGTGGTGGTTTAGGAAAGGAACACACATGCAATGACTCTGGTGGTGGTTTTGTAAAGGAACACACATGCAATGACTCTGGTGGTGGTTTAGGAAAGGAAGACACGTGCAATGACTCTGGTGGTGGTTTAGAAAAAGAAGACACATGCAATGACTCTGGTGGGTCCATTTGGTTTAGGAAAAGAAGACACATGCAATGACTTTGGTGGTGGTTTAGGAAAGGAACACACATGTAATTACTATAGTTGTGGTTTAGGATCAGAACACACATTTAATGACTTTGGTGGTTGTTTAGGAAAGGAACACACATGCAATGACTCTGGTGATGGTTTCGGAAAGGAACACACATGCAATGACTCTGGTGATGGTTTAAGAAAGGAACAAACATGCAATGACACTGGTGGATCTATGTGGTTTAGGAAAAAAGACTCATGCAATGACTCTGGTGGTGGTTTAGGAAAGGAACACACATGCAATGACACTGGTGGATCCATGTGGTTTAGGAGAAGAAGACACATGCAATAAATCTGGTGGTGGTTGAGAAAAGGAACACAAATGCAATGACTCTGGTGGTGGTTTTGGAAAGGAACACACATGCAATGACTCTGGTGTTGGTTTAGGAAAATAAGACACATGCAATGACTCTAGTGGTGGTTTACAAAAAGGAACACACATGCAATCACTCTGGTTGGTCTAAGAAAGGAACACACATGCAATGACACAGGTGGATCCATGTGGTTTAGGACAAGAAGACACATGTAATGACTCTGGTGGTGGTTTAGGAAAGGAACATTCATGCAATGACTCTGGTGGTGGTTTTGGAAAGGAACACACATGCAATGACTCTCGTGGTGGTTTAGGAAAGGAAGACACATGCAATGACTCTGGTGGTGGTTTGGAGAGAGAAGACACATGCAGTGACTCTGGTGGATCCATGTGGTTTAGGAAAATAAGGAACATGCAATGACTCTGGTGGTGGTTTAGGAAAGGAACACCCATACAATGACACTAGTAGATCTATGTGGCTTAGGAAAACAAGACACGTACAATGACTCCGGTGGTGGTTTAGGAAAGGAAGACACATGCAATGACTCTGGTGGTGGTTTAGAAAGAGAAGACACATGCAGTGACTTTGGTGGATCCATGTGGTTTAGGAAAAGAAGAAACATGCAATGACTCTGGTGGTGGTTTAGGAAAGGAACACACATGCAATTACTCTAGTGGTGGTTTAGAAAAAGAAGACACATGCAATGACTCTGGTGTTGGTTTAAAAAAGGAACACACATGAAATGACTCTGGTGCTGGTTTAGGAAAGGAACACACATACAATGACTCTAGTGGTGGTTTAGGAAAGGAAGACACATGCAATGACCCTGGTGGATCCATGTGGTTTAGGAAAAGAAGACACATGCAATGACTCTGCTGGTGGTTTAGGAAAAGAAGACACATGCAATGACTCTGGCGATGGTTTAGGAAAGGAACACACATGCAAAGACTCTGGAGTTGGTTTAAGAAAGGAACACACATGTAATGACACTGGTGGATCCATATGGTTTTGGAAAAGAAGACACATGCAATGAATATGGTGGTGGTATAGGAAAGGAACACCCATGCCTTGACTCTGGTGGGGGTTTAAGAAAGGAACACACATGCAATGACTCTAGTGGTGGTTTAGGAAAGAAAGACACATGCAATGACTCTGGTGGTGGTTTAGGAAAAGAAGACACGTGCAATGACTCTAATGTTGGTTTGGGAAAGGAACACACATGCAATAACCCTAGTGGATCCATGTGGTTTAGGAAAAGAAGACACATGCAATGACTCTGGCAGTGGTTTAGGAAAGGAACACACATGCAATGACACTGGTGGATCCATGTGGTTTAGGAAAAGAAGACACATGCAATAACTCTGGTGGTGGTTTAGGAAAGGAACACACATGCAATGACTCTGGTGGTGGTTTTGGAAAGGAACACACATGCAATGACTCTGGTGGTGGTTTAGGAAAAGAAGACACATGCAATGACCCTAGTGGATCCATGTGGTTTAGGAAAAGAAGACACATGCAATGACTCTGCTGGTGGTTTAGGAAAAGAAGACACATGCAATGACTCTGGCGATGGTTTAGGAAAGGAACACACATGCAAAGACTCTGGAGTTGGTTTAAGAAAGGAACACACATGTAATGACACTGGTGGATCCATATGGTTTTGGAAAAGAAGACACATGCAATGACTATGGTGGTGGTATAGGAAAGGAACACACATGCCTTGACTCTGGTGGGGGTTTAAGAAAGGAACACACATGCAATGACTCTAGTGGCGGTTTAGGAAAGGAAGACACATGCAATGACTCTGGTGGTGGTTTAGGAAAAGAAGACACATGCAATGACTCTAATGTTGGTTTGGGAAAGGAACACACATGCAATAACCCTAGTGGATCCATGTGGTTTAGGAAAAGAAGACACATGCAATGACTCTGGCAGTGGTTTAGGAAAGGAACACACATGCAATGACACTGGTGGATCCATGTGGTTTAGGAAAAGAAGACACATGCAATAACTCTGGTGGTGGTTTAGGAAAGGAACACACATGCAATGACTCTGGTGGTGGTTTTGGAAAGGAACACACATGCAATGACTCTGGTGGTGGTTTAGGAAAAGAAGACACATGCAATGACTCTAGTGGTGGTTTACAAAAAGGAACACACATGCAATGACTCTAGTTGGTTTAAGAAAGGAACACACATGCAATAACACAGGTGGATCCATGTGGTTTAGGAAAAGAAGAAACATGCAATGACTCTGGTAGTGGTTTAGGAAAGGAACAATAATGCAATGACTCTGGTGGTGGTTTTGGAAAGGAACACACATGCAATGACTCTGGTGGTGGTTTAGGAATGGAAGGCACATGCAATGACTCTTGTGGTGGTTCAGAAAACGAAGACACATGCAATGACTCTGGTGGTGTTTTAGGAAAGGAAGACACATGCAATGACTCTGGTGGTGGTTTAGGAAAGGAACAGACATGCAATGACTCTGGTGGTTGTTTTGGGAAGGAGGACACATGCAATGAATCTGGTGCATCCATGTGGTTTAGGAAAAGAAGACACATGTAATGACTCTGGTGGTGGTTTAGGAAAAGGAACACACATGCAATGGCTTTGGTGGCGGTTTAAGAAAGGAACACACATGTAATACCACTGATGGATCCATGTGGTTTAGGAAAATAAGACACATACAATGACTCTGGTGGTGGTTTAGGAAAGGAGCACACATGCCATGACTCTGGTGGTGGTTTTGGAAAGGAACACACATGCAATGACTCTGGTGGTGGTTTAGGAAAGGAAGACACATGCAATGACTCTGGTGGTGGTTTAGAAAAAGAAGACACATGCAATGACTCTGGTGGATCCATGTGGTTTAAGAAAAGAAGACACATGCAGTGAGTTTGGTGGTGGTTTAGGAAAGGACCACACATGCAATTACTATAGATGTGGTTTAGGAAAAGAACACACATTCAATGACTCTGGTGGTTGTTTATGAAAGGAACACACATGCAATGACTCTGGTGGTGGTTTAGGAAAGGAACACACATGCAATGACTCTGGTGGTGGTTTAGGAAAGGAACACACATGCAATGACTCTGGAAGATCTATGTGGCTTAGGAAAACAAGACACGTACAATGACTCCGGTGGTGGTTTAGGAAAGGAACACACATGCAATGACTCTGGTGGTGGTTTAAGAAAGGAACACACATGCAATGACACTGGTGGATCTATGTGGCTTAGGAAAACAAGACACATGCAATGACTCCGGTGGTGGTTTAGGAAAGGAACACACATGCAATGACTCTGGTGGATCCAAGTGGTTTAGGAAAAGAACACAAATGCAATGTATCTAGTGGTGGTTTAAGAAATGAACACACATGCAATGACACTAGTGGATCCATGTGGTTTAGGAAAAGAAGACATATGCAATGACTCTGATGGTGGTTTTGGAAAGGAGAACACATGCAATGACTCTGCTGGATCCATGTTGTTTAGGAAAAGAAGACACATGCAATGACTCTGGTGGTGGTTTAGAAAGGAACACACATGCAATAACTCTTGTGGATCCATGTGGTTTAGGAAAAGAACACACATGCAATGACTCTGGTGGTGGTTTTCGAAAGGAACAGACATGCAATGACTCTGGTGTTGTTTTAGGAAAGGAAGACACATGTAGTGCCTCTGGTGGTGGTTTAGGAAAGGAACAGACATGCAATGACTTTGGTGGTGGTTTGGGAAAGAAAGACACATGCAATGACTCTAGTGCATCCATGTGGTTTAGGAAAATAAGATACATGTAATGACTCTGGTGGTGGTTTAGGAAAAGGAACACACATGCAATGTCTCTGGTGGTGGTTTAAGCAAGGAACACACATGTAATGCCACTGATGGATCCATGTGGTTTAGGAAAAGAAGACACATGCAATTACTCTAGTGGTGGTTTAGGAAAGGAACACACATATAATGACTCTGGTGGTGGTTTTGGAAAGGAACACACATGCAATGACTCTGGAGGTTGTTTAGGAAAGGAAGACACGTGCAATGACTCTGGTGGTGGTTTAGAAAAAGAAGACACATGCAATGACTCTGGTGGGTCCATGTGGTTTAGGAAAAGAAGACACATGCAATGACTTTGGTGGTGGTTTAGGAAAGGAACACACATGTAATTACTATAGTTGTGGTTTAGGAACAGAACACACATTTAATGACTTTGGTGGTTGTTTAGGAAAGGAACACACATGCAATGACTCTGGTGATGGTTTCGGAAAGGAACACACATGCAATGACTCTGGTGATGGTTTAAGAAAGGAACAAACATGCAATGACACTGGTGGATCTATGTGGTTTAGGAAAAAAAGACTCATGCAATGACTCTGGTGGTGGTTTAGGAAAGGAACACACATGCAATGACACTGGTGGATCCATGTGGTTTAGGAGAAGAAGACACATGCAATAAATATGGTGGTGGTTTATGAAAGGAACACAAATGCAATGACTCTGGTGGTGGTTTTGGAAAGGAACACACATGCAATGACTCTGGTGTTGGTTTAGGAAAAGAAGACACATGCAATGACTCTAGTGGTGGTTTACAAAAAGGAACACACAGGCAATCACTCTGGTTGGTTTCAGAAAGGAACACACATGTAATGACACAGGTGGATCCATGTGGTTTAGGACAAGAAGACACATGTAATGACTCTGGTGGTGGTTGAGGAAAGGAACATTCATGCAATGACTCTGGTGGTGGTTTTGGAAAGGAACACACATGCAATGACTCTCGTGGTGGTTTAGGAAAGGAAGACACATGCAATGACTCTGGTGGTGGTTTAGAAAGAGAAGACACATGCAGTGACTCTGGTGGATCCATGTGGTTTAGGAAAAGAAGGAACATGCAATGACTCTGGTGGTGGTTTAGGAAAGGAACACACATGCAATGACACTAGTAGATCTATGTGGCTTAGGAAAACAAGACACGTACAATGACAACGGTGGTGGTTTAGGAAAGGAAGACACATGCAATGACTCTGGTGGTGGTTTAGAAAGAGAAGACACATGCAGTGACTCTGGTGGATCCATGTGGTTTAGGAAAAGAAGGAACATGCAATGACTCTGGTGGTGGTTTAGGAAAGGAAGAAACATGCAATTACTCTAGTGGTGGTTTAGGAAAAGAAGACACATGCAATGACTCTGGTGTTGGTTTAAAAAAGGAACACACATGCAATCACTCTGGTGGTGGTTTAGGAAAGGAACACACATACAATGACTCTAGTGGTGGTTTAGGAAAGTAAGACACATGCAATGACCCTGGTGGATCCATGTGGTTTAGGAAAAGAAGACACATGCAATGACTCTGCTGGTGGTTTAGGAAAAGAAGACACATGCAATGACTCTGGCGGTGGTTTAGGAAAGGAACACACATGCAAAGACTCTGGAGTTGGTTTAAGAAAGGAACACACATGTAATGACACTGGTGGATCCATATGGTTTTTGAAAATAAGACACATGCAATGACTATGGTGGTGGTATAGGAAAGGAACACACATGCCTTGACTCTGGTGGGGGTTTAAGAAAGGAAAACACATGCAATGACTCTAGTGGTGGTTTAGGAAAGGAAGACACATGCAATGACTCTGGTGGTGGTTTAGGAAAAGAAGACACATGCAATGACTCTAATGTTGGTTTGGGAAAGGAACACACATGCAATAACCCTAGTGGATCCATGTGGTTTAGGAAAAGAAGGCACATGCAATGACTCTGACAGTGGTTTAGGAAAGGAACACACATGCAATGACACTAGTGAATCCATGTGGTTTAGGAAAAGAAGACACATGCAATAACTCTGGTGGTGGTTTAGGAAAGGAACACACATGCAATGACTCTGGTGGTGGTTTTGGAAAGGAACACACATGCAATGACTCTGGTGGTGGTTTAGGAAAAGAAGACACATGCAATTACTCTAGTGGTGGTTTACAAAAAGGAACACACATGCAATGACTCTGGTTGGTTTAATAAAGGAACACACATGCAATGACACAGGTGGATCCATGTGGTTTAGGAAAAGAAGACACATGCAATGACTCTGGTGGTGGTTTAGGAAAGGAACAATAATGCAATGCCTCTGGTGGTGGTTTTGGAAAGAAACACACATGCAATGACTCTGGTGGTGGTTTAGAAAACGAAGACACATGCAATGACTCTGGTGGTGTTTTAGGAAAGAAAGACACATGCAATGACTCTCGTGGTGGTTTAGGAAAGGAACAGACATGCAATGACTCTGGTGGTGGTTTTGGGAAGGAGGACACATGCAATGACTCTGGTGCATCCATGTGGTTTAGGAAAAGAAGACACATGTAATGACTCTGGTGGTGGTTTAGGAAAAGGAACACACATGCAATGACTTTGGTGGCGGTTTAAGAAAGGAACACACATGTAATACCACTGATGGATCCATGTGGTTTATGAAAATAAGACACATACAATGACTCTGGTGGTGGTTTAGGAAAGGAACACACATGCAATGACTCTGGTGGTGGTTTTGGAAAGGAACACACATGCAATGACTCTGGTGGTGGTTTAGGAAAGGAAGACGCATGCAATGACTCTGGTGGTGGTTTAGAAAAAGAAGACACATGCAATGACTCTAGTGGATCCATGTGGTTTAAGAAAATAAGACACATGCAGTGAGTTTGGTGGTGGTTTAGGAAAGGACCACACATGCAATTACTATAGTTGTGGTTTAGGAAAAGAACACACATTCAATGACTATGGTGGTTGTTTAGGAAAGGAACACACATGCAATGACTCTGGTGGTGGTTTCGGAAAGGAACACACATGCAATGACTCTGGTGGTGGTTTAAGAAAGGAACACACATGCAATGACACTAGTAGATCTATGTGGCTTAGGAAAACAAGACACGTACAATGACTCCGGTGGTGGTTTAGGAAAGGAACACACATGCAATGACTTGGTGGATCCATGTGGTTTAGGAAAAGAACACAAATGCAATGACTCTAGTGGTGGTTTAAGAAATGAACACACGTGCAATGACACTCGTAGATCCATGTGGTTTAGGAAAAGAATACATATGCAATGACTCTGATGGTGGTTTTGGAAAGGAGCACACATGCAATGACTCTGCTGGATCCATGTGGTTTAGGAAAAGAAGACACATGCAATGACTCTGGTGGTGGTTTAGAAAGGAACACACATGCAATAACTCTTGTGGATCCATGTGGTTTAGGAAAAGAACACACATCCAATGACTCTGGTGGTGGTTTTCGAAAGGAACAGACATGCAATGACTCTGGTGTTGTTTTAGGAAAGGAAGACACATGCAGTGACTCTGGTGGTGGTTTAGGAATGGAACAGACATGCAATGACTCTGGTGGTGGTTTGGGAAAGGAAGACACATGCAATGACTCTGGTGCATCCATGTGGTTTAGGAAAAGAAGATACATGTAATGACTCTGGTGGTGGTTTAGGAAAAGGAACACACATGCAATGACTCTGGTGGTGGTTTAAGAAAGGAACACACATGTAATGCCACTGATGGGTCCATGTCATTTAGGAAAAGAAGACACATACAATGACTCTGTTGTTGGTTTTGGAAAGGAACACACATGCAATAACTCTGGTGGTTGTTTTGGAAAGGAACACACATGCAATGACTCTGGTGGTGGTTTAGGAAAGGAAGACACATGCAATGACTCTAATGTTGGTTTGGGAAAGGAACACACATGTAATAACCCTAGTGGATCCATGTGGTTTAGGAAAAGAAGACACATGCAATGACTCTGGCGGTGGTTTAGGAAAGGAACACAGATGCAATGACTCTGGTGGTGGTTTTGGAAAGGAACACACATGCAATGACTCTGGTGGTGGTTTAGGAAAAGAAGACACATGCAATGACTCTAGTGGTGGTTTACAAAAAGGAACACACATGCAATGACTCTGGTGGTGGTTTTGGAAAGGAACACACATGCAATGACTCTGGTGGTGGGTTAGCAAAGGAAGACACATGCAATGACTCTGGTGGTGGTTTAGAAAAAGAAGACACATGCAATGACTCTGGTGGATCCATGTGGTTTAAGAAAAGAAGACACATGCAGTGACTTTGGTGGTGGTTTAGGAAAGGAACACACATGCAATTACTATAGTTGTGGTTTAGGAAAAGAACACACATGCAATGACTCTGGTGGTTGTTTAGGAAAGGAACACACATGCAATGACTCTGGTGGTGGTTTAGGAAAGGAACACACATGCAATGACTCTGGTGGTGGTTTAAGAAAGGAACACACATGCAATGACACTAGTAGATCTATGTGGCTTAGGAGAAAAAGACACGTACAATGACTCCGGTGGTGGTTTAGGAAAGGAACACACATGCAATGACTCTGGTGGATCCATGTGGTTTAGGAAAAGAACACAAATGCAATGACTCTAGTGTTGGTTTAAGAAATGAACACACGTGCAATGACACTCGTGGATCCATGTGGTTTAGGCAAAGAATACATATGCAATGACTCTGATGGTGGTTTTGGAAAGGAGCACACATGCAGTGACTCTGCTGGATCCTTGTGGTTTAGGAAAAGAAGACACATGCAATGACTCTGGTGGTGGTTTAGAAAGGAACACACATGCAATAACTCTTGTGGATCCATGTGGTTTAGGAAAAGAACACACATGCAAAGACTCTGTTGGTGGTTTTGAAGAAAAGAGGACATCTGATGACTCTGGTGTTGTTTTAGGAAAGAAAGACACATGTAGTGACTCTAGTGGTGGTTTAGGAAAGGAACAGACATGCAATGACTCTGGTGGTGGTTTGGGAAAGGAAGACACATGCAACGACTCTAGTGCATCCATGTGGTTTAGGAAAAAAAGATACATGTAATGACTCTGGTGGTGGTTTAGGAAAAGGAACACACATGCAATGACTCTGGTGGTGGTTTAAGAAAGGAACACACATGTAATGCCACTGATGGATCCATGTGGTTTAGGAAAAGAAGACACATACAATGACTCTGGTGGTGGTTTAGGAAAGGAACACACATGCAATGACTCTGGTGGTGGTTTTGGAAAGGAACACACATGCACTGACTCTGGTGGTAGGAAAGGAAGACACGTGCAATGACTCTGGTGGTGGTTTAGGAAAGGAACACACATGCAATGACTCTGGTGATGGTTTTGGAAAGGAACACACATGCAATGACTCTGGTGGTGGTTTAGGAAAGGAAGACACGTGCAATGACTCTGGTGGTGGTTTAGAAAAAGAAGACACATGCAATGACTCTGGTGGGTCCATGTGGTTTAGGAAAAGAAGACACATGCAATGACTTTGGTGGTGGTTTAGGAAAGGAACACACATGTAATTACTATAGTTGTGGTTTAGGAACAGAACACACATTCAATGACTCTAGTGGTTGTTTAGGAAAGGAACACACATGCAATGACTCTGGTGGTGGTTTTGGAAAGGAACACACATGCAATGACTCTGGTGGTGGGTTAGCAAAGGAAGACACATGCAATGACTCTGGTGGTGGTTTAGAAAAAGAAGACACATGCAATGACTCTAGTGGATCCATGTGGTTTAAGAAAAGAAGACACATGCAATGACTTTGGTGGTTGTTTAGGAAAGGAACACACATGCAATTACTATAGTTGTGGTTTAGGAAAAGAACACACATTCAATGACTCTCGTGGTTGTTTAGGAAAGGAACACACATGCAATGACTCTGGTGGTGGTTTAGGAAAGGAACACACATGCAATGACTCTGGTGGTGGTTTAAGAAAGGAACACACATGCAATGACACTAGTAGATCTATGTGGCTTAGGAAAAAAAGACACGTACAATGACTCCGGTGGTGGTTTAGGAAAGGAACACACATGCAATGACTCTGGTGGATCCATGTGGTTTAGGAAAAGAACACAAATGCAATGACTCTAGTGGTGGTTTAAGAAATGAACACACGTGCAATGACACTCGTAGATCCATGTGGTTTAGGAAAAGAATACATATGCAATGACTCTGATGGTGGTTTTGGAAAGGAGCACACATGCAATGACTCTGCTGGATCCATGTGGTTTAGGAAAAGAAGACACATGCAATGACTCTGGTGGTGGTTTAGAAAGGAACACACATGCAATAACTCTTGTGGATCCATGTGGTTTAGGAAAAGAACACACATGCAATGACTCTGGTGGTGGTTTTCGAAAGGAACAGACATGCAATGACTCTGGTGTTGTTTTAGGAAACGAAGACACATGCAGTGACTCTGGTGGTGGTTTAGGAATGGAACAGACATGCAATGACTCTGGTGGTGGTTTGGGAAAGGAAGACACATGCAATGACTCTGGTGCATCCATGTGGTTTAGGAAAAGAAGATACATGTAATGACTCTGGTGGTGGTTTAGGAAAAGGAACACACATGCAATGACTCTGGTGGTGGTTTAAGAAAGGAACACACGTGTAATGCCACTGATGGGTCCATGTCATTTAGGAAAAGAAGACACATACAATGACTCTGGTGTTGTTTTAGGAAAGGAACACACATGCAATGACTCTGGTGGTTGTTTTGGAAAGGAACACACATGCAATGACTCTGGTGGTGGTTTAGGAAAGTAAGACACATGCAATGACTATAATGTTGGTTTGGGAAAGGAACACACATGTAATAACCCTAGTGGATCCATGTGGTTTAGGAAAAGAAGACACATGCAATGACTCTGGCGGTGGTTTAGGAAAGAAACACACATGCAATGACACTGGTGGATCCATGTCGTTTAGGAAAACAAGACACATGCAATAACTCTGGTGGTGGTTTAGGAAAGGAACACAGATGCAATGACTCTGGTGGTGGTTTTGGAAAGGAACACACATGCAATGACTCTGGTGGTGGTTTAGGAAAAGAAGACACATGCAATGACTCTAGTTGTGGTTTACAAAATGGAACACACATGCAATGACTCTGGTGGTGGTTTTGGAAAGGAACACACATGCAATGACTCTGGTGGTGGTTTAAGAAAGGAACACACATGCAATGACACTAGTAGATCTATGTGGCTTAGGAGAAAAAGACACGTACAATGACTCCGGTGGTGGTTTAGGAAAGGAACACACATGCAATGACTCTGGTGGATCCATGTGGTTTAGGAAAAGAACACAAATGCAATGACTCTAGTGTTGGTTTAAGAAATGAACACACGTGCAATGACACTCGTGGATCCATGTGGTTTAGGCAAAGAATACATATGCAATGACTCTGATGGTGGTTTTGGAAAGGAGCACACATGCAGTGACTCTGCTGGATCCTTGTGGTTTAGGAAAAGAAGACACATGCAATGACTCTGGTGGTGGTTTAGAAAGGAACACACATGCAATAACTCTTGTGGATCCATGTGGTTTAGGAAAAGAACACACATGCAATGACTCTGTTGGTGGTTTTCGAAAGGAACAGACATGCAATGACTCTGGTGTTGTTTTAGGAAAGAAAGACACATGTAGTGACTCTAGTGGTGGTTTAGGAAAGGAACAGACATGCAATGACTCTGGTGGTGGTTTGGGAAAGGAAGACACATGCAACGACTCTAGTGCATCCATGTGGTTTAGGAAAAAAAGATACATGTAATGACTCTGGTGGTGGTTTAGGAAAAGGAACACATGCAATGACTCGGTGGTGGTTTAAGAAAGGAACACACATGTAATGCCACTGATGGATCCATGTGGTTTAGGAAAAGAAGACACATACAATGACTCTGGTGGTGGTTTAGGAAAGGAACACACATGCAATGACTCTGGTGGTGGTTTTGGAAAGGAACACACATGCACTGACTCTGGTGGTAGGAAAGGAAGACACGTGCAATGACTCTGGTGGTGGTTTAGGAAAGGAACACACATGCAATGACTCTGGTGATGGTTTTGGAAAGGAACACACATGCAATGACTCTGGTGGTGGTTTAGGAAAGGAAGACACGTGCAATGACTCTGGTGGTGGTTTAGAAAAAGAAGACACATGCAATGACTCTGGTGGGTCCATGTGGTTTAGGAAAAGAAGACACATGCAATGACTTTGGTGGTGGTTTAGGAAAGGAACACACATGTAATTACTATAGTTGTGGTTTAGGAACAGAACACACATTCAATGACTCTAGTGGTTGTTTAGGAAAGGAACACACATGCAATGACTCTGGTGGTGGTTTTGGAAAGGAACACACATGCAATGACTCTGGTGGTGGGTTAGCAAAGGAAGACACATGCAATGACTCTGGTGGTGGTTTAGAAAAAGAAGACACATGCAATGACTCTAGTGGATCCATGTGGTTTAAGAAAAGAAGACACATGCAATGACTTTGGTGGTTTAGGAAAGGAACACACATGCAATTACTATAGTTGTGGTTTAGGAAAAGAACACACATTCAATGACTCTCGTGGTTGTTTAGGAAAGGAACACACATGCAATGACTCTGGTGGTGGTTTAGGAAAGGAACACACATGCAATGACTCTGGTGGTGGTTTAAGAAAGGAACACACATGCAATGACACTAGTAGATCTATGTGGATTAGGAAAAAAAGACATCTGATGACTCGGTGGTGGTTTAGGAAAGGAACACACATGCAATGACTCTGGTGGATCCATGTGGTTTAGGAAAAGAACACAAATGCAATGACTCTAGTGGTGGTTTAAGAAATGAACACGTGCAATGACACTCGTAGATCCATGTGGTTTAGGAAAAGAATACATATGCAATGACTCTGATGGTGGTTTTGGAAAGGAGCACACATGCAATGACTCTGCTGGATCCATGTGGTTTAGGAAAAGAAGACACATGCAATGACTCTGGTGGTGGTTTAGAAAGGAACACACATGCAATAACTCTTGTGGATCCATGTGGTTTAGGAAAAGAACACACATGCAATGACTCTGGTGGTGGTTTTCGAAAGGAACAGACATGCAATGACTCTGGTGTTGTTTTAGGAAACGAAGACACATGCAGTGACTCTGGTGGTGGTTTAGGAATGGAACAGACATGCAATGACTCTGGTGGTGGTTTGGGAAAGGAAGACACATGCAATGACTCTGGTGCATCCATGTGGTTTAGGAAAAGAAGATACATGTAATGACTCTGGTGGTGGTTTAGGAAAAGGAACACACATGCAATGACTCTGGTGGTGGTTTAAGAAAGGAACACACGTGTAATGCCACTGATGGGTCCATGTCATTTAGGAAAAGAAGACACATACAATGACTCTGGTGTTGGTTTAGGAAAGGAACACACATGCAATGACTCTGGTGGTTGTTTTGGAAAGGAACACACATGCAATGACTCTGGTGGTGGTTTAGGAAAGTAAGACACATGCAATGACTATAATGTTGGTTTGGGAAAGGAACACACATGTAATAACCCTAGTGGATCCATGTGGTTTAGGAAAAGAAGACACATGCAATGACTCTGGCGGTGGTTTAGGAAAGAAACACACATGCAATGACACTGGTGGATCCATGTCGTTTAGGAAAACAAGACACATGCAATAACTCTGGTGGTGGTTTAGGAAAGGAACACAGATGCAATGACTCTGGTGGTGGTTTTGGAAAGGAACACACATGCAATGACTCTGGTGGTGGTTTAGGAAAAGAAGACACATGCAATGACTCTAGTTGTGGTTTACAAAATGGAACACACATGCAATGACTCTGGTGGTGGTTTTGGAAAGGAACACACATGCAATGACTCTGGTGGTGGGTTAGCAAAGGAAGACACATGCAATGACTCTGGTGGTGGTTTAGAAAAAGAAGACACATGCAATGACTCTGGTGGATCCATGTGGTTTAAGAAAAGAAGACACATGCAGTGACTTTGGTGGTGGTTTAGGAAAGGAACACACATGCAATTACTATAGTTGTGGTTTAGGAAAAGAACACACATGCAATGACTCTGGTGGTTGTTTAGGAAAGGAACACACATGCAATGACTCTGGTGGTGGTTTAGGAAAGGAACACACATGCAATGACTCTGGTGGTGGTTTAAGAAAGGAACACACATGCAATGACACTAGTAGATCTATGTGGCTTAGGAAAAAAAGACACGTACAATGACTCCGGTGGTGGTTTAGGAAAGAACACATGCAATGACTCTGGATCCATGTGGTTTAGGAAAAGAACACAAATGCAATGACTCTAGTGTTGGTTTAAGAAATGAACACACGTGCAATGACACTCGTGGATCCATGTGGTTTAGGCAAAGAATACATATGCAATGACTCTGATGGTGGTTTTGGAAAGGAGCACACATGCAGTGACTCTCTTTGGATCCATGTGGTTTAGGAAAGAAGACACATGCAATGACTCAGTGGTGGTTTAGAAAGGAACACACATGCAATAACTCTTGTGGATCCATGTGGTTTAGGAAAAGAACACACATGCAATGTCTCTGTGGTGGTTTGAAAAGGAACATGCAATGACTCTGGTGTTGTTTTAGGAAAGGAAGACACATGTAGTGACTCTGGTGGTGGTTTAGGAAACGAACAGACATGCAATGACTCTGGTGGTGGTTTGGGAAAGGAAGACACATGCAACGACTCTAGTGCATCCATGTGGTTTAGGAAAAAAAGATACATGTAATGACTCTGGTGGTGGTTTAGGAAAAGGAACACACATGCAATGACTCTGGTGGTGGTTTAAGAAAGGAACACACATGTAATGCCACTGATGGATCCATGTGGTTTAGGAAAAGAAGACACATACAATGACTCTGGTGGTGGTTTAGGAAAGGAACACACATGCAATGACTCTGGTGGTGGTTTTGGAAAGGAACAGACATGCACTGACTCTGGTGGTAGGAAAGGAAGACACGTGCAATGACTCTGGTGGTGGTTTAGGAAAGGAACACACATGCAATGACTCTGGTTATGGTTTTGGAAAGGAACACACATGCAATGACTCTGGTGGTGGTTTAGGAAAGGAAGACACGTGCAATGACTCTGGTGGTGGTTTAGAAAAAGAAGACACATGCAATGACTCTGGTGGGTCCATGTGGTTTAGGAAAAGAAGACACATGCAATGACTTTGGTGGTGGTTTAGGAAAGGAACACACATGTAATTACTATAGTTGTGGTTTAGGAACAGAACACACATTCAATGACTCTAGTGGTTGTTTAGGAAAGGAACACACATGCAATGACTCTGGTGGTGGTTTTGGAAAGGAACACACATGCAATGACTCTGGTGGTGGGTTAGCAAAGGAAGACACATGCAATGACTCTGGTGGTGGTTTAGAAAAAGAAGACACATGCAATGACTCTGGTGGATCCATGTGGTTTAAGAAAAGAAGACACATGCAATGACTTTGGTGGTGGTTTAGGAAAGGAACACACATGCAATTACTATAGTTGTGGTTTAGGAAAAGAACACACATTCAATGACTCTGGTGGTTGTTTAGGAAAGGAACACACATGCAATGACTCTGGTGGTGGTTTAGGAAAGGAACACACATGCAATGACTCTGGTGGTGGTTTAATAAAGGAACACACATGCAATGACACTAGTAGATCTATGTGGCTTAGGAAAAAAAGACACGTACAATGACTCCGGTGGTGGTTTAGGAAAGGAACACACATGCAATGACTCTGGTGGATCCATGTGGTTTAGGAAAAGAACACAAATGCAATGACTCTAGTGGTGGTTTAAGAAATGAACACACGTGCAATGACACTCGTGGATCCATGTGGTTTAGGAAAAGAATACATATGCAATGACTCTGATGGTGGTTTTGGAAAGGAGCACACATGCAGTGACTCTGCTGGATCCATGTGGTTTAGGAAAAGAAGACACATGCAATGACTCTGGTGGTTGTTTAGAAAGGAACACACATGCAATAACTCTTGTGGATCCATGTGGTTTAGGAAAAGAACACACATGCAATGACTCTGGTGGTGGTTTTCGAAAGGAACAGACATGCAATGACTCTGGTGTTGTTTTAGGAAAGGAAGACACATGTAGTGACTCTGGTGGTGGTTTAGGAAAGGAACAGACATGCAATGACTCTGGTGGTGGTTTGGGAAAGGAAGACACATGCAACGACTCTAGTGCATCCATGTGGTTTAGGAAAAAAAGATACATGTAATGACTCTGGTGGTGGTTTAGGAAAAGGAACACACATGCAATGACTCTGGTGGTGGTTTAAGAAAGGAACACACATGTAATGCCACTGATGGATCCATGTGGTTTAGGAAAAGAAGACACATACAATGACTCTGGTGGTGGTTTAGGAAAGGAACACACATGCAATGACTCTGGTGGTGGTTTTGGAAAGGAACAGACATGCACTGACTCTGGTGGTGGTTTAGGAAAGGAAGACACGTGCAATGACTCTGGTGGTGGTTTAGGAAAGGAACACACATGCAATGACTCTGGTGATGGTTTTGGAATGGAACACACATGCAATGACTCTGGTGGTGGTTTAGGAAAGAAAGACACGTGCAATGACTCTGGTGGTGGTTTAGAAAAAGAAGACACATGCAATGACTCTGGTGGGTCCATGTGGTTTAGGAAAAGAAGACACATGCAATGACTTTGGTGGTGGTTTAGGAAAGGAACACACATGTAATTACTATAGTTGTGGTTTAGGAACAGAACACACATTCAATGACTCTAGTGGTTGTTTAGGAAAGGAACACACATGCAATGACTCCGGTGGTGGTTTAGGAAAGGAACACACATGCAATGACTCTGGTGATGGTTTAAGAAAGGAACACATATGCAATGACACTGGTGGATCTATGTGGTTTAGGAAAAAAAGGCACATGCAAAGACTCCGGTGGTGGTTTAGGAAAGGAACACACATGCAATGACTCTGGTGGATCCATGTGGTTTAGGAAAAGAACACAAATGCAATGACTCTAGTGGTGGTTTAAGAAATGAACACACATGCAATAACACTCGTGGATGCATGTGATTTAGGAAAGAAGACATATGCAATGACTCTGATGGTGGTTTTGGAAACGAGCACACATGTAATGACTCTGCTGGATCCATGTGGTTTAGGAAAAGAAGACACATGCAATGACTCTGGTGGTGGTTTACGAAAGGAAGACACATGCAATGACTCTGGTGGATCCATGTGGTTTAGGAAAAGAAGACACATGTAATGACTCTAGTGGTGGTTTAGGAAAGGAACACACATGCAATGACTCTAGTGGTGGTTTAGGAAAAGAAAACACATTCAATGACTCTGGTGGTGGTTTAGGAAAGGAAACACATACAATGACTCTGGTGGATCCATGTGGTTTAGGAAAATAAGACACATGCAATGACTCTGGCGATGGTTTAGGAAAGGAACACACATGCAATGACACTAGTGGATCCATGTGGTTTAGGACAAGAAGACACATGCAATAAATCTGGTGGTGGTTTAGGAAAGGAACACAAGTGCAATGACTCTGGAGGTGGTTTTGGAAAGGAACACACATGCAATGACCCTGGTGGATCCATGTTGTTTAGGAAAGGAAGACACATGCAATGACTCTGCTGGTGGTTTAAGAAAATAAGACACATGCAATGACTCTGGCGGTGGTTTAGGAAAGGAACAGACATGCAAAGACTCTGGAGGTGGTTTAAGAAAGGAACACACATGTAATTACACTGGTGGATCCATATGGTTTTGGAAAAGAAGACACATGCAATAACTATGGTGGTGGTTTAGGAAAGGAACACACATATGTGACTCAGTGTGGTGGTTTAGGAACACACATGCAATGACTCTAGTGGTGGTTTAGGAAAGGAAGACACATGCAATGACTCTGGTGGTGGTTTAGGAAAAGAAGACACATGCAATGACTCTGGCGGTGGTTTAGGAAAGGAACAGACATGCAATGACACTGGTGGATCTATGTGGTTTAGGAAAAGAAGACACATGCAATAACTCTGGTGGTGGTTTAGGAAAGGAACACACATGCAATGACTCTGGTGGTGGTTTTGGAAAGGATAACATATGCAATGACTCTGGTGGTGGTTTAGGAAAAGAAGACACATGCAATGACTCTAGTTGTGGTTTACAAAAACGAACACACATGCAATGACTCTGGTTGGTTTAAGAAAGGAACACACATGCAATGACACAGGTGGATCCATGTGGTTTAGGAAAAGAAGACACATGCAATGACTCTGGTGGTGGTTTAGGAAAGGAACAATAATACAATGACTCTGGTGGTGGTTTTTGAAAGGAACACACATGCAATGACTCTGGTGGTGGTTTAGGAAAGGAAGGCACATGCAATGACTCTTGTGGTGGTTTAGAAAACAAAGACACATGCAATGACTCTGGTGGTGTTTTAGGAAAGGAAGACACATGCAATGACTCTGGTGGTGGTTTAGGAAAGGAACAGACATGCAATGACTCTGGTGGTGGTTTTGGGAAGGAGGACACATGCAATGACTCTGGTGTATCCATGTGGTTTAGGAAAAGAAGACACATGTAATGACTCTGGTGGTGGTTTAGGAAAAGGAACACACATGCAATGTCTCTGGTGGTGGTTTTGGAAAGGAACACACATGCAATGACTCTGGTGGTGGTTTAGGAAAGGAAGACACATGAAATGACTCTGGTGGTGGTTTAGAAAAAGAAGACACATGCAATGACTCTGGTGGATCCATGTGGTTTAAAAAAAGAAGACACATGCAGTGACTTTGGTGGTGGTTTAGGAAAGGAACACACATGCAATTACTATAGTTGTGGTTTAGGAAAAGAACACATATTCAATGACTCTGGTGGTTGTTTAGGAAAGGAACACACATGCAATGACTCTGGTGGTGGTTTAGGAAAGGAACACACATGCAATGACTCTAGTGGTGGTTTAAGAAAAGAAAACACATGCAATGACACTAGTGGATCTATGTGGCTTAGGAAAAAAAGACACGTACAATGACTCCGGTGGTGGTTTAGGAAAGGAACACACATGCAATGACTCTGGTGGATCCATGTGGTTTAGGAAAAGAACACAAATGCAATGACTCTAGTGATGGTTTAAGTAATGAACACACATGCAATGACTATGGTGGTGGTTTAGGAAAGGAACACGCATGCATTGACTCTGGTGGTGGTTTAAGAAAGGAACACACATGCAATAACTCTGGTGGTGGTTTAGGAAAGGAGAAAACATGCAATGACTCTGTCGTTTAGGAAAAGAAGACACATGCAATGACTCTAATGTTGGTTTAGGAAAGGAACACTCATGCAATAACCCTAGTGGATCCATGTGGTTTAGGAAAAGAACACACATGCAATGACTCTGGTGGTGGTTTAAGAAAGGAACACATATGCAATGACTCTGGTGGTGGTTTAGGAAAGGAATACACATGCAATGACTCTGGTGGATCCATGTGGTTTAGGAAAGGAAAACACATGCAATGACTCTGGTGGTTTAGGAAAGGAACACACATGCATTGACTTTGGTGGTGGATTAGGAAACGGACACACATGCAATGACTCTGGTGGTGGTTTAGGAAAGGAAGACACATGCAATGACTCTAGTGGTGGTTTAGAAAAAGAAGACCTATGAACTCTAGTTGATCCATGTGGTTTAGGAAAATAAGGATGCAATAACTCTGGTGGTGGTTTAGGAAAGGAAGACACATGCAATTACTCTAGTGGTGGTTTAGGAAAAGAAGACACATGCAATGACTCTAGTGGTAGTTTAGGAAAGGAACACATATGCAATGACTCTGGTGGTGGTTTAGGAAAATAGCACACATACAATGACTCTAGTGGTGGTTTAGGAAAGGAAGACACATGCAATGACTCTGCTGGTAGTTTAGGAAAATAAGACACATGCAATGACTCTGGAGGTGGTTTAGGAAAGGAACACACATGCAATGACTCTGGTGGTGGTTTAAGAGAGAAACACACATGCAATGACACTGGTGGATCCATATGGTTTTGGAAAATAAGACACATGCAATGACTATGGTGGTGGTTTAGGAAAGGAACACACATTCCTTGACTATGGTGGTGGTTTAGGAAAGGAACACACATGCATTCACTCTGGTGGTGGTTTAAGAAAGGAACACACATGCAATGACTCTGGTGGTGGTTTAGGAAAGGAGAAAACATGCAATGACTCTGGTGGTGGTTTAGGAAAAGAAGACACTTGCAATGACTCTAATGTTGGTTTAGGAAAGGAACACTCATGCAATAACCCTAGTGGATTCATGTGGTTTAGGAAAAGAACACACATGCAATGACTCTGGTGGTGATTTAGGAAAGGAACACACATGCAATGACTCTGGTGGATCTATGTGGTTTAGGAAAGGAAACCACATGCAATGACTCTGGTGGTTTAGGAAAGGAACACACATGCATTGACTTTGGTGGTGGATTAGGAAAGGGACACACATGCAATGACTCTGGTGGTGGTTTAGGAAAGGAAGACACATGCAATGACTCTAGTGGTGGTTTAGAAAAAGAAGACCTATGAACTCTGGTTGATCCATGTGGTTTAGGAAAATAAGGCAAATGCAATAACTCTGGTGGTGGTTTAGGAAAGGAAGACACATGCAATTACTCTAGTGGTGGTTTAGGAAAAGGAACACATATGCAATGACTCTGGTGGTGGTTTAGGAAAATAACACACATACAATGACTCTAGTGGTGGTTTAGGAAAGGAAGACACATGCAATGACTCTGCTGGTGGTTTAGGAAAATAAGACACATGCAATGACTCTGGCGGTGGTTTAGGAAAGGAACACACATGCAATGACTCTGGTGGTGGTTTAAGAGAGAAACACACATGCAATGACACTGGTGGATCCATATGGTTTTGGAAAAGAAGACACATGCAGTGACTATGGTGGTGGTTTAGGAAAGGAACACACATTCCTTGACTCTGGTGGTGGTTTAGGAAAAGAAGACACATGCAATGACTCTGCTGGTGGTTTAGGAAAATAAGACACATGCAATGACTCTGGCGGTGGTTTAGGAAAGGAACACACATGCAATGACTCTGGTGGTGGTTTAAGAGTGGAACACACATGCAATGACACTGGTGGATCCATATGGTTTTGGAAAAGAAGACACCTGCAATGACTATGGTGGTGGTTTAGGAAAGGAACACACATTCCTTGACTCTGGTGGTGGTTTAAGAAAGGAACACACATGCAATGACTCTAGTGGCGGTTTAGGAAAGGAAGACACATGCAATGACTCTGGTGGTAGTTTAGGAAAAGAGGACACATGCAATGACTCTAATGTTGGTTTAGGAAAGGAACACTCATGCACTAAACCTAGTGGATCCATGTGGTTTAGGAAAAGGAAAAGAACACACATGCAATAACGCTGGTGGTGGTTTTCGAAAGAAACACACTTGCAATGAATCTAGTGGTGGTTTAGGAAAGGAAGACACATGCAATGACTCTGGTGGTGGTTTAGGAAAGTAACACACATGCAATGAGTCTGGTGGTGGTTTAGGAAAGGAAGACAGATGCAATGACTCTGGTGCATCCATGTGGTTTAGGAAGAGAAGACACATGCAATGACTCTGTGGTGGTTTAGGAAAATAACACACATACAATGACTCTAGTGGTGGTTTAGGATAGGAAGACACATGCAATGACTCTGGTGGATCCATGTGGTTTAGGAAAAGAAGACACATGCAATGACTCTGCTGGTGGTTTAGGAAAATAAGACACATGCAATGACTCTGGCCATGGTTTAGGAAAGGAACACACATGCAATGACTCTGGTGGTAGTTTAAGAAAGGAACACACATGCAATGACTCTAGTGGTGGTTTAGGGAAGGAAGATAGATGCAATGACTCTGGTGGATCCATGTGATTTAGGAAAAAAAGACACATGCAATGACTCTGGTGGTGATTTAGGAAAGGAACACACATGCAATGATTCTGGTGGTGGTTTAGGAAAGGAAGACACATGCAATGACTCTGGTGGATCCATGTGGTTTAGGAAAAGAAGACACATGCAATGACACTGGTGGTGGTTTACGAAAAGGAACACACATGCAATGACTCTGGTGGTGGTGTAAGAAAGGAACGCACATGCAATGACACTGGTGGATCCATGTGGTTTAGGAAAAGAAGACACATGCAATGACTCTGGTGGTGGTTTAGGAAAGGAACACACATGCAATGACTCTGGTGGTGGTTTTGGAAAGGAACACACATGCAATGACTCTGGTGGTGGTTTAGCAAAGGAAGACACATGCAATGACTCTGGTGGTGGTTTAGGAAAAGAAGGCAAATGCAATGACTCTGGTGATGGTTTAGGAAAATGAAACACATTCAATGACTCTGGTGGTAGTTTAGGAAAGGAATACACATACAATGACTCTGGTGGATCCATGTGGTTTAGGAAAATAAGACACATACAAAGACTCTGGTGGTGGTTTAGGAAAGGAACACACATGCCTTGACTCTGGTGATGGTTTAAGAAAGGAAGACACATGCAATGACTCTGATGGTGGTTTAAGAAAGGAACACATATGCAATGACTCTTGTGGTAGTTTAGGAAAGGAACACATATGCAATGACTCTGGTGGTGGTTTAGGAAAATAACACACATACAATGACTCTAGTGGTGGTTTAGGGAAGGAAGACACATGCAATGACTCTGCTGGTGGTTTAGGAAAATAAGACACATGCAATGACTCTGGCGGTGGTTTAGGAAAGGAACACACATGCAATGACTCTGGTGGTGGTTTAAGAGAGGAACACACATGCAATGACACTGGTGGATCCATATGGTTTTGGAAAAGACGACACATGCAATGACTATGGTGGTGGTTTAGGAAAGGAATACACATTCCTTGACTATGGTGGTGGTTTAGGAAAGGAACACACATGCATTGACTCTGGTGGTGGTTTAAGAAAGGAACACACATGCAATGACTCTGGTGGTGGTTTAGGAAAGGAGAAAACATGCAATGACTCTGGTAGTGGTTTAGGAAAAGAAGACACATGCAATGACTCTAATGTTGGTTTAGGAAAGGAGCACTCATGCAATAACCCTAGTGGATCCATGTGGTTTAGGAAAAGAACACACATGCAATGACTCTGGTGGTGATTTAGGAAAGGAAGACACAGGCAATGACTCTAGTGGTGGTTTAGGAAAGGAACACATATGCAATGACTCTGGTGGTGGTTTAGCAAAGGAATACACATGCAATGACTCTGGTGGATCCATGTGGTTTAGGAAAGGAAGACACATGCAATGACTCTGGTGGTTTAGGAAAGGAACACACATGCATTGACTTTGGTGGTGGATTAGGAAAGGGACACACATGCAATGACTCTGGTGGTGATTTAGGAAAGAAAGACACATGCAATGACTCTAGTGGTGGTTTAGAAAAAGAAGACCTATGAACTCTGGTTGATCCATGTGGTTTAGGAAAATAAGGCAAATGCAATAACTCTGGTGGTGGTTTAGGAAAGGAAGACACATGCAATTACTCTAGTGGTGGTTTAGGAAAAGAAGACACATGCAATGACTCTAGTGGTAGTTTAGGAAAGGAACACATATGCAATGACTCTGGTGGTGGTTTAGGAAAATAACACACATACAATGACTCTAGTGGTGGTTTAGGAAAGGAAGACACATGCAATGACTCTGCTGGTGGTTTAGGAAAATAAGACACATGCAATGACTCTGGCGGTGGTTTAGGAAAGGAACACACATGCAATGACTCTGGTGGTGGTTTAAGAGAGGAACACACGTGCAATGACACTGGTGGATCCATATGGTTTTGGAAAAGAAGACACATGCAATGACTATGGTGGTGGTTTAGGAAAGGAACACACATTCCTTGACTCTGGTGGTGGTTTAGGAAAAGAAGACACATGCAATGACTTTGCTGGTGGTTTAGGAAAATAAGACACATGCAATGACTCTGGCGGTGGTTTAGGAAAGGAACACACATGCAATGACTTTGGTGGTGGTTTAAGAGAGGAACACACATGCAATGACACTGGTGGATCCATATGGTTTTGGAAAAGAAGACACATGCAATGACTATGGTGGTGGTTTAGGAAAGGAACACACATTCCTTGACTCTGGTGGTGGTTTAAGAAAGGAACACACATGCAATGACTCTAGTGGCGGTTTAGGAAAGGAAGACACATGCAATGACTCTGGTGGTAGTTTAGGAAAAGAAGACACATGCAATGACTCTAATGTTGGTTTAGGAAAGGAACACTCATGCACTAAACCTAGTGGATCCATGTGGTTTAGGAAAAGGAAAAGAACACGCATGCAATAACTCTGGTGGTGGTTTTCCAAAGGAACACACTTGCAATGAATCTAGTGGTGGTTTAGGAAAGGAAGACACATGCAATGACTCTGGTGGTGGTTTAGGAAAGGAACACACATGCAATGAGTCTGGTGGTGGCTTAGGAAAGGAAGACAGATGCAATGACTCTGGTGCATCCATGTGGTTTAGGAAAAGAAGACACATGCAATGACTCTGGTGGTTTAGGAAAATAACACACATGCCTTGACTCTAGTGGTGGTTTAGGAAAATAACACACATACAATGACTCTAGTGGTGGTTTAGGAAAGGAAGACACATGCAATGACTCTGGTGGATCCATATGGTTTAGGAAAAGAAGACACATGCAATGACTCTGCTGGTGGTTTAGGAAAATAAGACACATGCAATGACTCTGGCCATGGTTTAGGAAAGGAACACACATGCAATGACTCTGGTGGTGGTTTAAGAAAGGAACACACATGCAATGACTCTAGTGGTGGTTTAGGGAAGGAAGATAGATGCAATGACTCTGGTGGATCCATGTGATTTAGGAAAAAAAGACACATGCAATGACTCTGGTGGTGATTTAGGAAAGGAACACACATGCAATGATTCTGGTGGTGGTTTAGGAAAGGAAGACACATGCAATGACTCTGGTGGATCCATGTGGTTTAGGAAAAGAAGACACATGCAATGACTCTGGTGGTGGTTTACGAAAAGGAACACACATGCAATGACTCTGGTGGTGGTGTAAGAAAGGAACGCACATGCAATGACACTGGTGGATCCATGTTGTTTAGGAAAAGAAGACACATGCAATGACTCTGGTGGTGGTTTAGGAAAGGAACACACATGCAATGACTCTGGTGGTGGTTTTGGAAAGGAACACACATGCAATGACTCTGGTGGTGGTTTAGCAAAGGAAGACACATGCAATGACTCTGGTGGTGGTTTAGGAAAAGAAGACCAATGAACTCTGGTGGATCCATGTGGCTTAGGAAAAGAAGGCAAATGCAATGACTCTGGTGATGGTTTAGGAAAATAAAACACATTCAATGACTCTGGTGGTAGTTTAGGAAAGGAATACACATACAATGACTCTGGTGGATCCATGTGGTTTAGGAAAATAAGACACATACAAAGACTCTGGTGGTGGTTAGGAAAGGAACACACATGCCTTGACTCTGGTGATGGTTTAAGAAAGGAAGACACATGCAATGCCTCTGATGGTGGTTTAAGAAAGGAACACACATGCAATGACTCTTGTGGTAGTTTAGGAAAGGAATACACATGCAATGACTCTGGTGGATCCATCTGTTTTAGGAAAGGAAGACACATCCAATAACTCTCGTGGTGGTTTAGGAAAGGAACACACATGCATTGACTCTGGTGGTGGTTTAGGAAAGGAACACACATGCAATGACTCTGGTGGTGGTTTAGAAAAATAAGACCAACGAACTCCGGTGGATCCATGTGGTTTAGGAAAAGAAGGCAAATGCAATAACTCTGGTGGTGGTTTAGGAAAGGTACACACATGCAATTACTCTAGTGGTGGTTTAGGAAAAGAAGACACATGCAATGACTTTGGTGGTGGTTTAGGAAAATAACACACATGCCTTGACTCTAGTGGTGGTTTAGTAAAATAACACACATATAATGACTCTAGTGGTGGTTTAGGAAATGAAGACACATGCAATGACTCTCGTGGATCCATGTGGTTTAGGAAAAGAAGACACATGCAATGACTTTGCTGGTGGTTTAGGAAAATAAGACACATGCAATGACTCTAGCGGTGCTTTAGGAAAGGAACACACATGCACTGACTCCGGTGGTGGTTTACGAAAAGAAACACACATGCAATGACACTGGTGGATCCATATGGTTTGTGAAAAGAAGACACATGCAATGACTCTGGTGGTGGTTTAGGAAAGGAACACAAATGCCTTCACTCTGGTGCCGGTTTAAGAAAGGAATACACATGCAATGACTCTGGTGGTGGTTTAGGAAAGGAAGACACATGCAATGACTCTGGTGGTGGTTTAGGAATAGAAGACACATGCAATGACTATAATGTTGGTTTAGTAAAGGAACACTCATGCAATAACACTAGTGGATCCATGTGGTAGGAAAAGAACAAAGTTGCAATGACTCTGGTGGTTTTTGAAAGGAACACACATGCAATGAATCTGGTGGTGGTTTAGGAAAGGAAGACACATGCAATGACTCTGGCGGTGGTTTAGGAAAGGAACACACATGCAATGACTCTGGTGGTGGTTTAGGAAAGAAAGACACATGCAATGACTCTAGTGCATCCATGTGGTTTAGGAAAAGAAGACACATGTAATGAATCTGGTGGTGGTTTAGGAAAAGGAACACACATGCAATGACTCTTGTGGTGGTTTAAGAAATTAACACACATGCAATGGCACTGGTGGATCCATGTGGTTTAGGAAAATAAGACACATGCAATGACTTTGGTGGTGGTTTAGGAAAATAACACACATGCCTTGACTCTAGTGGTGGTTTAGGAAAATAACACACATATAATGACTCTAGTGGTGGTTTAGGAAAGGAAGACACATGCAATGACTCTGGTGGATCCATGTGGTTTAGGAAAAGAAGACACATGCAATGACTCTGCTGGAGGTTTAGGAAAATAAGACACATGCAATGAATCTAGCCATGGTTTAGGAAAGTAACACACATGCAATGACTCTGGTGGTGGTTTAGGAAAGGAAGACACATGCAATGACTCTGGTGCATCCATGTGGTTTAGGAAAAGAAGACACATGTAATGACTCTGGTGGTGGTTTAGGAAAGGAACACATGTAATGACTCTCGAAGTCCTTGGACTGTAGTTCCTCGGTCATATCACGAATCCTCTTGTTCCTATCCTGGACACGCTTCTCTTGACTCTTGAACTTACGGTCTTGGGTCTCGAACTTTGCCTCCATCTTCTTGACTATCTCATCCTGCTGCGCGAAGAGCTTGTCCTTCTCGCGAAGCTGCACCTGGAGCTCGTCATTACTAAGCATGACGTTGGTCCTATAGGTATCCACGTGCCTAATAAGAGTCTCTAAGTCCTGGAGGTACAGGCGTGCTCGGCTCTCTTTGTGACCCTCGAGTCGTCCTCAAAGTCAATGGACTCTCCGTCATCATCACGCCTTCCGGCGTGGAAGTGAGTGCCTCTAACATCGGGAGTGACGCCTAACAGTCGTCCTATCAGATCTTGCATGACAACCTCCATGCCTCTCTCCCTGTCATCGTGCATAAGCTTGAAGACGATGGCCTCCGTAGTAGGCTCTGCCTGGCGTCCTGGCTGGTTCACCTTGAAGCCCCAAAGGTCCTTCCTCTCAAACTTGGTGAGTGGGTGCACCGTAATGATAGGAAGAGGGAGATCGAGTAAAGTAGTAAGCTCTACGATACGAGGACCAAAACGGGTAGCCTGGAACTCCTCAACAGTCAAGGCACAGGCATCTATTTATAAGATTGAAAAAGTTAGAACAACACAATTTGAATTAAACAAGACAAGCATTCAAGCATAATCACACCATGCATACATAAATCCATTACATCAACCAAGGTTCAAACTTTTAGGGTATCATTTTGGAAAATAAGGTGATAGGTGGTGGTCCAACTAACGAAGTGCGCTTACAATCCTATCTCATTGGATCTGGTGGCTAACACAATGTTCCTAGTGGCAATCACCCTATCTCCTCTTAAGGATTGGTTGGTGACTTCCAACTCTTGGGTATGTTCCTTCTCTTTCTCTAAGTCTTTTTGGAGGTTGAGCATCCTGCACTTGACTCTAGCACTTAGTTCCTTGATAGTCTTCCAAGCTGCTTCTTTTGCTGACTCAAAGAATGTGGTGTGCATAAAAGTGTTGGTGTACATGCAGAAGCCCTTTTCTTTGTGGTTGTCTTCCTTATTCTTGTACAGGTGAAGTTGCACCCACCAATACTCCACTCCATCCTCCTTCACTGGAAAGCCCTTGTACACAGCTGCACCATGTACTCCCATGGTCTCCATGAGGTCCTTGAGAATCTTGGGAAACTCAGTCTCACACTCCAAGGTCATGGTCATGAGTGGTCCTTTCTTCACGGCTTCGTTGAAGGAGTTCATCTACAAATAGAGATGAGAATGAGAAGATTAGAAAAGTTTACGAGAAGAATAGACAAGTGTAGAAGAAGTTAAAATTTTCCTTAGTGGTTTCCAATCCTAGGGTCATAATCCTACAGGCAACACAGTGCTCTGATACCATCTGTAAGATCCCTCCTTTGTAAAGGAAAAGATCCCTGTGATTGCAATGCTAGTCCCTGGATCAATGCTAGCATCCACAGTTTAAGATGAAGTACACAGATACAAAGGTCGTTTATTACAGTCATTCCAGAGATAAAACATAGTCTTTTACAACTCATGGCCAAAGGCCTAGTACAAGAGTTTATGGAATAAGTAAATAAACATAAGTCTTCATCTTCATGTGCCACAGGCAAGCATGTTGAGTGTAGACTCATGACTCCTAATCATCATCAGAGTAACCTGCAACATCATAAGTTACAGCCACAAGGGTCAATACTTTGGAATAGTATTGGCAAGTGATACCTTAGTATATAATTAAGTGGACTATAATACTATATGCTTTTGGCTGGTGGAGCTTAGGCTTGCATTGCTAAAAATAGATTTTTTAACTTTTGAAAATACTAAGTTTTTGTTTGGTAAAAACTTTCCAAGACATCTTCAATCCAAGACGAAGATCCACTCAGGCATCTACTAATCAAGGACTGAAGATCTACTTGGCAAAAACACCCAAGGCATCTATCAACAAAGACTCTAGATCCACTCAGGGCATCTAGCAATCAATGACTGAAGATCCTTTTATCCCTTTGTTCACCCACAAGTTTTATTTAGAAATTGGAGTGATGAGATTTTTGAAGTTTCCATGTCTTGATGCTCAAATTGTCCTTTACCAGGGACATGGCTAAGTACTTAGGTTTTACACTCTGCAGAGGTGGTGCACTTTCCCCACAAGCCTTGGTTTCCCAAGGATGATCCTTCAGTAGCCTTTCCTTAGTCAAATGGGACGTTCCAACCTATCATCCCATCTACCACCCACTGTCCAAAAGACTAAGTTCCAGATCCTAAGATCATGGCGAGCCCATATTGCCAAGTGGTTGCACTTGAAGCTTCTCAACATTAGACATCTCAAATCTCTTTGTTTCCTGGGTGGCCATCCACAAGTGAGATACACAAGCCAGTCCCAGGCCTTGTGAACCACTCAACATAAGCCATTCCTTCCATTCCACCTGTGGTTCATTAACTTAGTTGTTTTATTCTACAAAACATAAGTCCTTAGACTTAGAAATTTTCCATAGTGAATATATAACCACCCTTGTTTTCTAGTAGCTAGGCTAAGCATGATAGTAATAGGAATCTGGACTTAGGAAAGTTTCACTAAGGCTTCACCTAATAGGTTTTCCCAAAGCATAGCTTGTTCTTAGCAAATAACCATGCAAGTCCTATACTTAGAAAAATATTACTAATGCATAAATAAAATATAGGAATGGAATATTCATGATGATATCACTTGCCTTGGTAGTGTGGAGAGTAGCACTCGTCACAATCGCAATCACTAGCAAAATCTACACACAAAGTTGTAGCACACAATTACACACAAATATATACAAACAAGAAATAGTATGAATGCATGCATGCATGATTCTACCAAGTGATGATTTTGAAAACTCAACCAAGCAAGTACATGAATACAGAAACTTAGCAAGCCACTAGTTTACCAACTAAACAAAATTTAACCCTAAACAAAATACTAAACTAAATCTATACTTAAAAGGCCTCAAACAAGTCTCTGCAATTTAAGCCAATCAAAAGGTTACTATTTGCTAAACAAAATAGATAGGCAGAAAGGTCTTGTTTTCTAAATCAACGGTATAAAGTTTGCAAAATTCAACGTGGAATTCAAAAGATATAGGCATTTGAATTTGGATCAAATTCTGGTTTTAAATCTATTTTCAGATCTAACCTAGCCACGCGTCATGTTCTTATTCGCCCGCATCGGTTCACCGGATCGAGCTCCACCGTAGGATCTAAATGAAATCTGGCGGCTCAGATCGCGCATCGCTTGGTTAAGTGATCTATCGTGGCGTTCGATCAGATCTAACGGCTTCTTTACCGCCACAGATGGCGGCGCTATGGCTACCGGGCGGCGAACTGCGGTCGACGACGTTGCCGACGATGCACGGAGAGGGAGAAAGAGGAGTAGCTCACCGGGCTCGAGGAGGTCACGCGAAGCTTCGTCGTATTCGCGGTTGGTCAAGGGCGCTCGAACGCTGCGATTGCTCACGGAGTTCGTGGCGGCGTCGAGCGTCGGGTGGTCGTCGTGGGCGTCATTGTGGATCACCTCAAAGGCAAGCGAGACACGGTTAGATTCACGAGTTGAGGCGGCGAGTGAGCATGAACGGAAGGCAAGGCTGATGCAGACTTACCGGAAAACTTCGTCGGAGTTAATGTCGCCGTCGGTGCTTCGGTGTCGGGGAACCGCGACACAAGCGTCTGAGACGGACTAGTGAGGTCGAGATGCGCAAAGACACGCTAAGTCAGATTGTAAGAACGAGGCGGGGGACACTAGGCTCACGGAATCGATCGCCGGAGAGGCTCTGCATGGCGGTGCAAAGTTGATTGAGGACGCCTGGTGGCGGAGCGAGCGAGGTGTTTGGGGAAAATGATCGCGGCGAGGGGGTCTTATAGCGGATGCTCGACAGAACGCGTCGATTAATGCCCAATTACTCCGGCATCATCGGCAACGGGCGGCGGAGATCGTCTTGTGAGCAGGGAAGACGATCTTGGCGTGGAGAAGGCTCGCTGTCGAGGAGCGAGTGTAGGTGGGGTCGGGTGTCGTCTATCTGGCGTGTGCTCAAGGCGTGTGAGAAGGAAAAGGAGATCCCGGGTGGGCTTGTTGGCTTCATCCGTGCTGGGCGACTCGGCCATGACCTTTTCTTTCTTTAAGCTTTTTCTTTTTCTAAATTCATTTTCTGGATAGAATTTGATATGAATTCAAATCCTTTTGAATTCAAACTTCTTTGGGGATTTTTGCAGGGTTCTGTGGGTTCACAAACAATCAAATAACCTAGTGGTTACCTTGCAAAGGCTTGGTCAAGTTTGGGTTTCAAAATAACAGAGATTTGCTCTAGTTGCAAATATTTGGTATAGGGTTTAGAAAATATTTCTAAATTGGAATTTTGGGTTTAAATGCTACTCCTATTCTTTCCAACCATGGAGGCAAGCAACCAAGTACCTAAGCATTCAAATCTCAAAGGGTGATGGCCAAATGAGATAAAATGCCCACATGAAATCATAGCTCAAACTTCTGTTTCTAAATGATTTTGAGAAAAACCCTATATGAATGAATGATGCAAAGATGATATGAATGAGTTTTTGAAACAAGATTTTTGGGATGTTACAAATCTAACCCCCTTAAAATGAATCTCGCCCTCGAGATTCGGATTGGCTAGCAAATAGGTGAGGGTGGTCTTTCCGAAGATCATCTTCTCTTTCCCATGTTGCTTCTTCTTCGGAATGATGATTCCATTGTACTTTGCAAAACTTGATAGTCTTTGTTCTTGTGACTCTTTCTGTGGTCTCAAGTATCTTGACAGGCTTTTCTTCATAGGTGAGATCACTTTCTAGTTGAACTTCTTCCAAAGATATGGTATCTTTCAAAGATGTTTCTTCCATTTCTGGGTGACATTTCTTGAGCTGGCTCACATGAAAAACATTATGGACTGCTAGTAAAGATCTTTGGCGATTCGATTTCATATGCAGCTTCTCCCTTGCGACTTAAAATGTTGAAGGGTCCCACATATCTTGGTGCTAACTTTCCTTTGACTCCAAATCTTTTTACTCCACGAAGTGGTGATACTCTAAGATAAGCTCTATCCCCAACTTCGTAAGTGACTTCTCTACGCTTAGCATCTGCGTAGCTTTTCCATCGAGGTGCTATCTTCAATCTATCTCTAACCAATTTGACCTTTTCTTCGGCGTCTTTGATAAGGTCTGGTCCAAACAAACTTCTTTCTCCTACACCATTCCATAGCAATGGGGTGGTACACTTTCTTCCGTATAGAAACTCAAATGGTGCCATCCCAATACTAGATTGGTGACTATTGTTGTAAGAGAACTCTGCGTAAGGCAGACTTTCATCCCAACTTGCTCCATAGTCTAGGGAACATGCCCTCAACATGTCTTCAAGAATTTGATTAGTCCTTTCTGTTTGTCCATCAGTTTGAGGATGAAAAGTAGTGCTGAATTCCAACCTCGTTCCTAGAGATTCATGAAGCTGTCTCCAAAAGTGAGAAGTGAACTGAGTTCCTCTATTAGACACAATACTCTTAGGTACACCGTGAAGGCATACAATTCTGCTCATGTAGATTTTGGCTAACTTGGCACTAGTATAAGTTGTCTTTACGGGTATAAAATGAGCCACTTTAGTTAGGCGATCTACTACTACCCATATGGAATCATACCCTGACCTGGTCCTTGGTAATCCGGTAATGAAATCCATACCAATATTTTCCCACTTCCATTCAGGAATAGGCATTGGTTGAAGCAAACTGCTGGTTTCGATGCTCGCTTTCACTCTACTACACGTCACACAAAGCAATGTGTTCGATGTCCCTTTTAAGATTGTTCCACCAAAATCTTTCTTTCATATCCATGTACATTTTGGTGTTTCCCGGGTGAATAGAATATGGAGAGTTATGGGCTTCTTGTAAAATCAGTTTCCGCATTTCCGGATTTTGTGGAACACAAATACGTTTCCCGTGCCATAAAGTACCTTGTTCGTCCATATGGAAACTTTTGGCTTTCCCTTGGCTAATCTTTTCCTTAATCTCTTCGATTTCTTTATCCATCTTTTGGGCTTCTTTAATCTTATCCAGCAGTGGGTTGAACATCCAAAGACATGAGATGTCCTTCTGGCACAATCTCCAACCTGAGTTCCTTGAATTGCTTACACAAGTCATCTGGCAATTCACCTTTGGTAAGACCATTTACAAACGCTTTACGACTTAGAGCATCTGCTACTACATTTGCTTTCTAGGGTGGTATTGCAAACTCAAGTCGTAATCCTTGATAAGTTCTAGCCATCTTCTTTGTCTCATATTGATCTCCTTCTGGGTGAAGATATACTTCAAGCTCTTATGGTCGGTGAATACTTCACAACGTTTTCCCAAAAGGTAATGTCTCCATGTTTTGAGTGCATGGACAACAGCGGCTAACTCTAAATCATGAGTAGGATAATTTACTTCATGAGTTTTGAGTTGTCTCGAGGCATAAGCCACAACTTTTCCGCCTTGCATAAGTACGGCTCCTAATCCTTGATGCGAAGCATCACAATACACTTGGAAATCCTCTTCCAAATCTGGTAGGAACAGAACTGGTGCTGACACAAGTCTCTTCTTTAATTCTTGAAAGCTGAGTTCACATCCTTCGGACCAAGCAAATTTCTTATCTTTCTTTAACAATTCTGTCATTGGTTTAGCAACCTTTGAAAAAATTTCAATGAACCTTCTGTAGTAACCTGCTAAACCAAGAAAACTACGAACCTCTTTTACATTCCTAGGTGATTCCCATTCTGTCACAGCTGAAACTTTAGCAGGATCAACTGCTACACCATCCTTTGTCATAACATGACCAAGAAATCCAACTTCCTCTAACCAAAACTCACATTTGCTGAACTTGGCATAAAGCTTATGTTCCCTTAGTTTCTCAAGTATCAAGCGTAGATGTCTTTCATGCTCTTCCTTGTTCTTGGAGTAGACTAAGATGTCATCGATGAAAACGACAACGAACTTGTCGAGAAATTCCATGAACACTTTGTTCATCATATTCATGAAGTATACTGGAGCGTTGGTTAAACCAAAAGGCATCACAGTGTACTCATACAATCCATACCTTGTGGTGAATGCTGTTTTAGGTATGTCTTGCTCTCTTATCTTGAGTTGAAAATAGCCTGACCGAAGGTCAATCTTTGAGAACACACAAGCTCCTTCTAGTTGATCAAACAAGTCATTGATTCTTGGCAAAGGATATTTGTTCTTGATGGTTACCTCGTTGAGAGAACGGTAATCTATGCATAACCTTTGAGTTCTATCTCTCTTTCTCTGAACAAAGCTGGAGCTCCCAAGATGAAGAACTTGGCTGGATGAATCCTTTCGCAATTGTTCTCCAAGTTGTTTCTTGAGTTCTTTAAGTTAAACCGACATTTTATAAGGCCTCTTTGCCCTTGGTCGAAACCTGGTACCAAATCTATTATAAACTCCACATCTCTATCTGGTGGCATTCTGGTAATTCTTCCAGAACACATCAGATACTCACACACAATTGGCACCGTGTCCATGCTAACCCCTTAAGAGAATTCAGCTTACTCCCTTTTGATTTAAAGTTGGACTTGAATATTATCCTCTTACCTTCGGGGTTGTGAGTGAAATATGATTTGCACAATCTAGTACTCCCTTATACTTAGTCATCCAATCCATTCCCAAAATCACATCCAATCCTTGGGAATTTAGGATTATTAGGTTCACTGGGAACTTATGTTTTCCAAACTCTATGACTAGGTCATGGCATCCTGAGTTTACTATCATTTCTCCACCAGAACTTACTCTTATAGGACACCCAATGGTTTCTACGGTAGTTCATTTCTTTACAAATGCTTTAGATATGAATGAATGAGATGCACCAGTGTCAAAGAGTACAAATGCTGAGATGGAATTGAGTCTGAACTTACCAAAGCAACAGATCGTGCTCTTCAAAGACCTCCTCCACATTGATGTGGTTAACCTGTCCTTTCTGAAAAGGATTTGGCTTGTTAGGTCCTTCAACTTTCTTTTCGTGGCACTTATTAGCATAATGCCCCAACTTCTTGCATTTGTAGCATTCGACCGGTGATGTCCGTCTTAGGTGACTTCCACTTCCTTGTGGTGGCTCTTATATCCACTCTTGTGGTTCTTGTACTTATCATTTTCATGATCGCGATGATGCTTGTTGTCATGATTTGTGATTGTGGTGTTTGTTAAACTTCTCATGCTTGTGGGATCTGGTGACACTATCATCATGGTGAGATCGTTTATGAGATGATCCCGAGCTGTGCTTGTCGGAGTGTTTCCTCTTCTTACTCTCGACTTGCTTCATTTTATTCTCCACAATAACAGCCTTGTCACACAAATGGTCGTAAGTTGGAACATACGCAAAGACAATGCAGATTTAGCTCATCATTCAAGCCTTCTAGAAACTTTTCCTTCCTTTTGGCATCGATGTCAACCTCATCCGGTGCATAAGCGCGCCAGATTGTTGAACTCTTCGATGTATTCAGCCACTGGTGGTGGCCGCTTCAGTTGTGAAATTCCTTCTTTTTCGTGCTCATCATACCGTGAGATATGAGTAATCTGAAGCCATCTTCAAATATAGCCCAAGTCACCTCATCAATAGGCGTGGTAATCTGAAATTGTCCCACCATGCGGCTGGTCCTTCCAACAGATGTCTTGCAAACTGACCTTTTCAGCATCTGTGCATCCAACGGTCACTAAGTCTTTGTTCACAGAACGTAGCCAATCATTGGCCACCATGGGATCAGTCGTTCCTGAAAACTTAGCTGGCCTCAGACGCAGAAACCTGGTGAGCATATCAAAACCTGGAGGGTTGTTGTTGTTGTTGTTATTATTGTTGTTATTGTTGTTGTTGGGGTTGTTGTTGTTGTTCTGGTTCTGGATGAACGTCGTCATCATTTGCATAAGCTGTGTCTGCGCATTCATCATTTGTTGCATTTCCGGGGTAATGTTGGGGTTGGGGTTGGTGTTTGCGCGACGGGGAGGCATCTGTGGTTTATTCATATAGAGATAAGAATGAGATACCCTTACATGATTTATGCACAATACATTACACAAGCAAACACATAGCAAGCAACACTAGGATAAAAGCTAAACAACAAGATAACAAAAAGTCTCAAGGTACAAACACACAAGTGGCAAGCCATCCACATGTCGGATGGTCCAACAATAAGTTCATAAATAACAAGTACGGAAAATAAAGATAACTGAGTAGTCAAATCTACTCGTCGGCATCAATCTCCTCCTCGACAAAGGTAAGACCTGCGTTCTCCATTGCGGTCTTGTTCTCCTCGATGGTAGTGGTCAAAGAGTCGATCTTGGCCTTGAGAGCCCTCTTCTAGGAACGAAGCCTCTCAATCACTGTCTGCTGCTGCTCTAACTCGAAGTCCTTGGACTGCAGTTCCTCGGTCATATCACGAATCCTCTTGTTCCTATCCTGGACACGCTTCTCTTGACTCTTGAACTTACGGTCTTGGGTCTCGAACTTTGCCTCCATCTTCTTGACTATCTCGTCCTGCTGCGCGAAGAGCTTGTCCTTCTCGCGAAGCTGCACCTGGAGCTCGTCATTACTAAGCATGACGTTGGTCCTATAGGTATCCACGTGCCTAATAAGAGTCTCTAAGTCCTGGAGGTACAGGCGTATCGGCTCTGCTGTGACCCTCGAGTCGTCCTCAAAGTCAATGGACTCTCCGTCATCATCACGCCTTCCGAAGGCGTGGAAGTGAGTGCCTCTAACCTGTCGGGAGTGACGGCCTAACAGTCGTCCTATCAGATCCTGCATGACAACCTCCATGCCTCTCTCCCTGTCATCGTGCATAAGCTTGAAGACGATGGCCTCCGTAGTAGGCTCTGTCTGGCGTCCTGGCTGGTTCACCTTGAAGCCCCAAAGGTCCTTCCTCTCAAACTTGGTGAGTGGGTGCACCGTAATGATAGGAAGAGGGAGATCGAGTAAAGTAGTAAGCTCTACGATACGAGGACCAAAAGCGGGTAACTGGAACTCCTCAACAGTCTTGATGGCAACAGCATCTATTTATAAGATTGAAAAAGTTAGAACAACACAATTTGAATTAAACAAGACAAGCATTCAAGCATAATCACACCATGCATACATAAATCCATTACATCAACCAAGGTTCAAACTTTTAGGGTATCATTTTGGAAAATAAGGTGATAGGTGGTGGTCCAACTAACGAAGTGCGCTTACAATCCTATCTCATTGGATCTGGTGGCTAACACAATGTTCCTAGTGGCAATCACCCTATCTCCTCTTAAGGATTGGTTGGTGACTTCCAACTCTTGGGTATGTTCCTTCTCTTTCTCTAAGTCTTTTTGGAGGTTGAGCATCCTGCACTTGACTCTAGCACTTAGTTCCTTGATAGTCTTCAAGCTGCTTCTTTTCTGACTCAAAGAATGTGGTGTGCATAAAAGTGTTGGTGTACATGCGAAGCCCTTTTCTTTGTGGTTGTCTTCCTTATTCTTGTACAGTGAAGTTGCACCCACCAATACTCCACTCCATCCTCCTTCCTTTGGAAAGCCCTTGTACACAGCTGCACCATGTACTCCCATGGTCTCCATGAGGTCCTTGAGAATCTTGGGAAACTCAGTCTCACACTCCAAGGTCATGTTCATGAGTGGTCCTTTCTTCACGGCTTCGTTGACGGAGTTCATCTACAAATAGAGATGAGAATGAGAAGATTAGAAAAGTTCTGAGAAGAATAGACAAGTGTAGAAGAAGTTAAAATTTTCCTTAGTGGTTTCCAATCCTAGGGTCATAATCCTACAGCAACACAGTGCTCGATACCATCTGTAAGATCCCTCCTTTGTAAAGGAAAAGATCCTGTGATTGCAATGCTAGTCCACTGGATCAATGCTAGCATCCACGCTTAAGATGAAGTACAGATACAAAGGTCGTTTATTACAGTCATTCAGAGATAAAACATAGTCTTTTACAACTCATGGCCAAAGGCCTAGTACAAGAGTTTATGGAATAAGTAAATAAACATAAGTCTTCATCTTCATGTGCCACAGCAAGCATGTTGAGTGTAGACTCATGACTCCTAATCATCATCGAGTAACGCAACATCATAAGTTACACCACAAGGGTCAATACTTTGGAATAGTATTGGCAAGTGATACCTTAATATATAATTAAGTGGACTATAATACTATATGCTTTTGGCTGGTGGAGCTTAGGCTTGCATTGCTCAAAATAGATTTTTCCTTAACTTTTGAAAATACTAAGTTTTTGTTTGGTAAAAACTTTCCAAGACATCTTCCAATCCAAGACTGAAGATCCACTCAGGGCATCTACTAATCAAGGACTGAAGATCTACTTGGCAAAAACACCCAAGGCATCTATCAACAAAGACTCTAGATCCACTCAGGGCATCTAGCAATCAATGAAGATCCTTTTATCCCTTTGTTCACCCACAAGTTTTATTTAGAAATTGGAGTGATGAGATTTTTGAAGTTTCCATGTCTTGATGCTCAAATTGTCCTTTACCAGGGACATGGCTAAGTACTTAGGTTTTACACTCTGCAGAGGTGGTGCACTTTCCCCACAAGCCTTGGTTTCCCAAGGATGATCCTTCAGTAGCCTTTCCTTAGTCAAATGGACGCGTTCCAACCTATCATCCCATCTACCACCCACTGTCCAAAAGACTAAGTTCCAGCATCCTAAGATCATGGCAGAGCCCATATTGCCAAGTGGTTGCACTTGAAGCTTCTCAACATTAGACATCTCAAATCTCTTTGTTTCCTGGGTGGCCATCCACAAGTGAGATACACAAGCCAGTCCCAGGCCTTGTGAACCACTCAACATAAGCCATTCCTTCCATTCCACCCAGGTGGTTCATTAACTTAGTTGTTTTATTCTACAAAAACATAAGTCCTTAGACTTAGAAATTTTTCCATAGTGAATATATAACCACCCTTGTTTTCTAGTAGCTAGGCTAAGCATGATAGTAATAGGAATCTGGACTTAGGAAAGTTTCACTAAGGCTTCACCTAATAGGTTTTCCCAAAGCATAGCTTGTTCTTAGCAAATAACCATGCAAGTCCTATACTTAGAAAAATATTACTAATGCATAAATAAAATATAGGAATGGAATATTCATGATGATATCACTTGCCTTGGTAGTGTGGAGAGTAGCACTCGTCACAATCGCAATCACTAGCAAAATCTACACACAAAGTTGTAGCACACAATTACACACAAATATATACAAACAAGAAATAGTATGAATGCATGCATGCATGATTCTACCAAGTGATGATTTTTGAAAACTCAACCAAGCAAGTACATGAATACAGAAACTTAGCAAGCCACTAGTTTACCAACTAAACAAAATTTAACCCTAAACAAAAATACTAAACTAAATCTATACTTAAAAAGGCCTCAAACAAGTCTCTGCAATTTAAGCCAATCAAAAGGTTACTATTTGCTAAACAAAATAGATAGGCAGAAAGGTCTTGTTTTTCTGAATCCAACGGTATAAAGTTTGCAAAATTCCAACGTGGAATTCAAAAGATATAGGCATTTGAATTTGGATCAAATTTCTGGTTTTAAATCTATTTTCAGATCTAACCTAGCCCACGTCATGTTCTTATTCGCCTGCATCGTTCGCCGGATCGAGCTCCAGCCGTGGATCTAAATGAAATCTGGCTCAGATCGCATCGCCGGGTTAAGTGATCTATCGTAGGCGTTCGATCCAGATCTAACGGTGCTCTTGCGCCACAGATGGCGGCGGCCGTGGCTACCGCGGCGAACTGTCGGTCGACGTTGCTGACGATGCACGAGGAGAGGGAGAAAGAGGTAGCTCACGGGCTCGGGAGGTCACGAAGCTCGTCGTACGGCGGTTGGTCAAGGGCGCCGCACGGCTGCGATTGCTCACCGGAGTTCGTGGCGGCGGTGCGTCGGGTGGTCGTGGACGCCGCTGTGGATCACCCAAGGCAGGCGAGGACACGTTAGATTCCTGAGTCGAGGCGGTAGTGAGCATGAACGGAAGGCAGGCGGTCAGACCTACCCGGGAAAACTCGTCGGAGTTAATGTCGCGTCGGTGCTCGCGGTGTCGGGGAACCGCGACTGGGGCAGTACTGAGACGGACTAGTGAGGTCGAGATGCGCAAAGACACGCTAAGTCAGTTAGAACGAGGCGGGGGACACTAGGCTCACCGGAATCGATCGCGGAGAGGCTCATCCGTGGCGGTGCAAAGTTGATTGAGAACCTGGTGGCGGAGCGAGCGAGGTGTTTGGGGGAAAATGATCGCGAGGCGTAGGGGTGTTATAGCGATGCTCGACAGAAACGCCGTCGATTAATGCCCAATTACTCCGGCATCACTGCGGCAACAGCGTGGCGGAGATCGTCTGGAGACAGGGAAGACGATCTTGACGTGGAAGGCCCGCTTTGTCGGTGAGAGCGCGAGTGTAGGTGGGTCGGTGTCTATCTGCGTGTGCTTTCGGCGTGTGAGAAGAAAAGGAGATCCCGGTGGGCTTGTTGGCTTCATCCGCTTTGGGCTGACTCTGGCGCTGACCTTTTCTTTTCTTTAAGCTTTTTCTTTTTCTAAATTCATTTTCTGGATAGAATTTGATATGAATTCAAATCCTTTTGAATTCAAACTTCTTTGGGGATTTTTGCAGGGTTCTGTGGGTTCACAAACAATCAAATAACCTAGTGGTTACCTTGCAAAGGCTTGGTCAAGCTTGGGTTTCAAAATAACAGAGATTTGCTCTAGTTGCAAATATTTGGTATAGGGTTTAGAAAATATTTCTAAATTGGAATTTTGGGTTTAAATGCTACTCCTATTCTTTCTAACCATGGAGGCAAGCAACCAAGTACCTAAGCATTCAAATCTCAAAGGGTGATGGCCAAATGAGATAAAATGCCCACATGAAATCATAGCTCAAACTTCTGTTTCTAAATGATTTTGAGAAAAACCCTATATGAATGAATGATGCAAAGATGATATGAATGAGTTTTTGAAACAAGATTTTTGGGATGTTACAATATAAGACACATGCAATGACTCTAATGTTGGTTTAGGAAAGGAACACTCATGCAATAACACTAGTGGATCCATGTGGTTTAGGAAAAGAACACACATGCAAGGACTCTGGTGGTGTTTTTCGAAAGGAACACACATGCAATGAATCTGGTGGTGGTTTAGGAAAGGAAGATAGATGCAATGACTCTGGTGGTGGTTTAGGAAAGGAACACACATGCAACGACTCTGGTGGTGGTTTAGGAAAGAAAGACACATGCAATGACTCTGGTGCATCCATGTGGTTTAGGAAAAGAAGACACATGTAATGAATCTGGTGGTGGTTTAGGAAAAGGAACACACATGCAATGACTCTGGTGGTGGTTTAAGAAAGGAACACACATGCAATGACACTGCTGGATCCATGTGGTTTAGGAAAACAAGAGGCATGCAATGACTCTGGTGGTGGTTTTAGAAATGAACACACATGCAATGACTCTGGTTGTGGTTTAGGAAAGGAAGACACATGCAATGACTCTGGTGGTGGTTTAGAAAAACAAGACACATGCAATGACTCTGGTGGATCCATGTGGTTTAGGAAAACAAGACACATGCAATGACTTTGGTGGTGGTTTAGGAAAGGAACACACATGCAATTACTATAGTTGTGGTTTAGGAAAAGAACACACATTCAATGACTCTGATGGTGGTTTAGCAAATGACCACACATGCAATGACTCTGGTGGTGGTTTAGGAACTGGAACACACATGCAATGACTCTGGTGGTGGTTTAAGAAGGAACACACATGCAATGACACTGGTGGATGCATGTGGTTTAGGAAACAAAGACACATGCAATGATTCTGTTGGTGGTTTAGGAAAATAAGACACATGCAATCACTCTGGCGGTGGTTTAGGAAAGGAACACACATGCCATGACTCCGGTGGTGGTTTACGAAAAGGAACACACATGCAATGACATTGTTTGATCCATATGGTTTGTGTAAAGAAGACACATGCAATGACTCTGGTGGTGTTTTAGGAAAGGAACACACATGCCTTGACTCTGGTTGTGGTTTAAGAAAGGAACAGACATGCAATGACTCTGGTGGTGGTTTAGGAAAGGAAGACACATGCTATGGTTCTGATGGTGGTTTAGGAACAGAAGACACATGCAATTACTCTAATGTTGGTTTAGGAAAGGAACACTCATGCAATAACACTAGTGGATCCATGTGGTTTAGGAAAAGAACACACATGCATTGACTCTGGCGGTTGTTTTCGAAAGGAACACACATGCAATGAACCTGGTGGTGGTTTAGGAAAGGAAGACACATGCAATGACTCTGGTGGTGGTTTAGGAAAGGAACACACATTCAATGACTCTGGTGGTGGTTTAGGAAAGGAAGACACATGCAATGACTCTGGTGGTGGTTTAGGAAAGGAACACACATGCAATGACTCTGGTGGTGGTTTAGGAAAGAAAGACACATGCAATGACTCTAGTGCATCCATGTGGTTTAGGAAAAGAAGACACATGTTATGAATCTGGTGGTGGTTGAGGAAAATGAACACACATGTAATGACTCTTGTGGTGGTTTAAGAAAGGAACACACATGCAATGGCACTGGTGGATCCATGTGGTTTAGGAAAATAAGACACATGCAATGACTTTGGTGGTGGTTTAGGAAAATAACACACATGCCTTGACTCTAGTTGTGGTTTAGGAAAATAACACACATATAATGACTCTAGTGGTGGTTTAGGAAAGGAAGACACATGCAATGACTCTAGTGGATCCATGTGGTTTAGGAAAAGAAGACACATGCAATGACTCTGCTGGTGGTTTAGGAAAATAAGACACATGCAATGACTCTAGCGGTGCTTTAGGAAAGGAACACACATGCAATGACTATGGTGGTGGTTTACAAAAAGGAACACACATGCAATGACACTGGTGGGTCCATATGGTTTGTGAAAAGAAGACACATGCAATGACTCTGGTGGTGGTTTAGGAAAGGAAAACACATGCAATGACTCTGGTGGTGGTTTAGGAATATAAGACACATGCAATGACTCTAATGTTGGTTTAGGAAAGGAACACTCATGCAATAACACTAGTGGATCCATGTGGTTTAGGAAAAGAACACACATGCAATGACTCTGGTGGTGTTTTTCGAAAGGAACACACATGCAATGAATCTGGTGGTGGTTTAGGAAAGGAAGATAGATGCAATGACTCTGGTGGTGGTTTAGGAAAGGAACACACATGCAACGACTCTGGTGGTGGTTTAGGAAAGAAAGACACATGCAATGACTCTGGTGCATCCATGTGGTTTAGGAAAAGAAGACACATGTAATGAATCTGGTGGTGGTTTAGGAAAAGGAACACACATGTAATGACTCTGGTGGTGGTTTAAGAAAGGAACACACATGCAATGACACTGCTGGATCCATGTGGTTTAGGAAAACAAGAGACATGCAATGACTCTGGTGGTGGTTTTGGAAATGAACACACATGCAATGACTCTGGTTGTGGTTTAGGAAAGGAAGACACATGCAATGACTCTGGTGGTGGTTTAGAAAAACAAGACACATGCAATGACTCTGGATCCATGTGGTTTAGGAAAACAAGACACATGCAATGACTTTGGTGGTGGTTTAGGAAAGGAACACACATGCAATTACTATAGTTGTGGTTTAGGAAAAGAACACACATTCAATGACTCTGATGGTGGTTTAGCAAATGACCACACATGCAATGACTCTGGTGGTGGTTTAGGAACTGGAACACACATGCAATGACTCTGGTGGTGGTTTAAGAAGGAACACACATGCAATGACACTGGTGGATGCATGTGGTTTAGGAAACAAAGACACATGCAATGATTCTGTTGGTGGTTTAGGAAAATTAGACACATGCAATCACTCTGGCGGTGGTTTAGGAAAGGAACACACATGCCATGACTCCGGTGGTGGTTTACGAAAAGGAACACACATGCAATGACATTGTTTGATCCATATGGTTTGTGAAAAGAAGACACATGCAATGACTCTGGTGGTGTTTTAGGAAAGGAACACACATGCCTTGACTCTGGTTGTGGTTTAAGAAAGGAACACACATGCAATGACTCTGGTGGTGGTTTAGGAAAGGAAGACACATGCTATGGTTCTGATGGTGGTTTAGGAACAGAAGACACATGCAATTACTCTAATGTTGGTTTAGGAAAGGAACACTCATGCAATAACACTAGTGGATCCATGTGGTTTAGGAAAAGAACACACATGCATTGACTCTGGTGGTTGTTTTCGAAAGGAACACACATGCAATGAACTTGGTGGTGGTTTAGGAAAGGAAGACACATGCAATGACTCTGGTGGTGGTTTAGGAAAGGAACACACATTCAATGACTCTGGTGGTGGTTTAGGAAAGGAAGACACATGCAATGACTCTGGTGGTGGTTTAGGAAAGGAACACACATGCAATGACTCTAGTGGTGGTTTAGGAAAGAAAGACACATGCAATGACTCTAGTGCATCCATGTGGTTTAGGAAAATAAGACACATGTAATGAATCTGGTGGTGGTTGAGGAAAACGAACACACATGTAATGACTCTTGTGGTGGTTTAAGAAAGGAACACACATGCAATGGCACTGGTGGATCCATGTGGTTTAGGAAAATAAGACACATGCAATGACTTTGGTGGTGGTTTAGGAAAATAACACACATGCCTTGACTCTAGTGGTGGTTTAGGAAAATAACACACATATAATGACTCTAGTGGTGGTTTAGGAAAGGAAGACACATGCAATGACTCTGGTGGATCCATGTGGTTTAGGAATAGAAGACACATGCAATGACTCTGCGGGTGGTTTATGAAAATAGGACACATGCAATGACTCTGGCCATGGTTTAGGAAATTAACACACATGCAATGACTCTGGTGGTGGTTTAGGAAAGGAAGACACATGCAATGACTCTGGTGCATCCATGTGGTTTAGGAAAAGAAGACACATGTAATGACTCTGGTGGTGGTTTAGGAAAAGGAACACACATACAATGAATCTGGTGGTGGTTTAAGAAAGGAACACACATGCAATGACACTGGTGGATCCATGTGGTTTAGGAAAAGAAGACACATGCAATGACTTTGGTGGTGGTTTAGGAAAATAACACACATGCCTTGACTCTAGTTGTGGTTTAGGAAAATAACACACATATAATGACTCTAGTGGTGGTTTAGGAAAGGAAGACACATGCAATGACTCTAGTGGATCCATGTGGTTTAGGAAAAGAAGACACATGCAATTACTCTGCTAGTGGTTTAGGAAAATAAGACACATGCAATGACTCTAGCGGTGCTTTAGGAAAGGAACAGACATGCAATGACTATGGTGGTGGTTTACAAAAAGGAACACACATGCAATGACACTGGTGGGTCCATATGGTTTGTGAAAAGAAGACACATGCAATGACTCTAGTGGTGGTTTAGGAAAGGAACACACATGCCTTCACTCTGGTGCTGGTTTAATAAAGGAACACACATGCAATGACTCTTGGGTGGTTTAGGAAAGGAAAACACATGCAATGACTCTGGTGGTGGTTTAGGAATATAAGACACATGCAATGACTCTAATGTTGGTTTAGGAAAGGAACACTCATGCAATAACACTAGTGGATCCATGTGGTTTAGGAAAAGAACACACATGCAATGACTCTGGTGGTGGTTTTCGAAAGGAACACACATGCAATGAATCTGCTAGTGGTTTAGGAAAGGAAGACACATGCAATGACTCTGGTGGTGGTTTAGGAAAGGAACACACATGCAACGACTCTGGTGGTGGTTTAGGAAAGAAAGACACATGCAATGACTCTGGTGCATCCATGTGGTTTAGGAAAAGAAGACACATGTAATGAATCTGGTGGTGGTTTAGGAAAAGGAACACACATGCAATGACTCTGGTGGTGGTTTAAGAAAGGAACACACATGCAATGACACTGCTGGATCCATGTGGTTTAGGAAAACAAGAGACATGCAATGACTCTGGTGGTGGTTTTGGAAATGAACACACATGCAATGACTCTGGTGGTGGTTTAGGAAAGGAAGACACATGCAATGACTCTGGTGGTGGTTTAGAAAAACAAGACACATGCAATGACTCTGGTGGATCCATGTGGTTTAGGAAAACAAGACACATGCAATGACTTTGGTGGTGGTTTAGGAAAGGAACACACATGCAATTACTATAGTTGTGGTTTAGGAAAATAACACACATTCAATGACTCTGATGGTGGTTTAGCAAATGACCACACATGCAATGACTCTGGTGGTTGTTTAGGAACTGGAACACACATGCAAAGACTCTGGTGGTGGTTTAAGAAGGAACACACATGCAATGACACTGGTGGATGCATGTGGTTTAGGAAACAAAGACACATGCAATGACTCTGTTGGTGGTTTAGGAAAATAAGACACATGCAATCACTCTGGCGGTGGTTTAGGAAAGGAACACACATGCAATGACTCCGGTGGTGGTTTACGAAAAGGAACACACATGCAATGACATTGTTTGATCCATATGGTTTGTGAAAAGAAGACACATGCAATGACTCTGGTGGTGTTTTAGGAAAGGAACACACATGCCTTGACTCTGGTGGTGGTTTAAGAAAGGAACACACATGCAATGACTCTGGTGGTGGTTTAGGAAAGGAAGACACATGCTATGGTTCTGATGGTGGTTTAGGAACATAAGACACATGCAATTACTCTAATGTTGGTTTAGGAAAGGAACACTCATGCAATAACACTAGTGGATCCATGTGGTTTAGGAAAAGAACACACATGCATTGTCTCTGATGGTGGTTTTCGAAAGGAACACACATGCAATGAATCTGGTGGTAGTTTAGGAAAGGAAGACACATGCATTGACTCTGGTGGTGGTTTAGGAAAGGAACACACATTCAATGACTCTGGTGGTGGTTTAGGAAAGGAAGACACATGCAATGACTCAGGTGCATCCATGTTGTTTATGAAAAGAAGCCACATGTAATGACTCTGGTGGTTTAGGAAAAGGAACACACATGCAATGACTCTAGTGGATCCATGTGGTTTACGAAAAGAAGACACATGCAATGACTCTGGTGGTGGTTTAGGAAAGCAACACACATGCAATGACTCTGGTGGTGGTTTTGGAAAGGAACACACATGCAATGACTCTAGTGGTGGTTTAGGAAAGGAACACACATGCAATGACTCTGGTGGTGGTTTAGAAAAAGAAAACCAATGACCTCGGGTGGATACATGTGGTTTAGGAAAAGAAGGCACATGCAATGACTCTGGTGGTGGTTTAGGAAAGGAACACACATGCAATTACTCTAGTGGTGGTTTAGGAAACGAAGACACATGCAATGACTCTGGTGGTGGTTTATGAAAGGAACACACATACAATGACTCTGGTGGTGGTTTAGGAAAAGAACACACATATAATGACTCTGGTGGTGGTTTAGGAAAAGGAACACACATGCAATGACTCTAGTGGATCCATGTGGTTTAGGAAACCAAGACACATGCAATGACTCTGGTGGTGGTTTAGGAAAGCAACACACATGCAGTGACTCTGGTGGTGGTTTTGGAAAGAAAGACACATGCAATGACTCTAGTGGTGGTTTAGGAAAGGAACACACATGCAATGACTCTAGTGGTGGTTTAGAAAAAGAAAACCAATGACCTCGGGTGGATCCATGTGGTTTAGGAAAAGAAGGCACATGCAATGACTCTGGTGGTGGTTTAGGAAAGGAACACAATGCAATCACTCTAGTGGTGGTTTAGGAAAATAAGACACATGCAATGACTCTGGTGGTGGTTTACGAAAAGGAGCACACATGCAATGATACTGGTGGATCCATATGGTTTTGGAAAAGTAGACACATGCAATGACTCTAGTGGTGGTTTAGGAAAGGAACACACATGCCTTGACTCTAGTGGTGGTTTAAGAAAGGAAAACAGATGCAATGACTCTGGTGGTGGTTGAGGAAAGGAAGACACATGCAATGACTCTGGTGGTGGTTTAGGAAAAGCAGACACATGCAATGACTCTGCTGGTGGTTTAGGAAAATAAGAGACATGCAATGACTCTGGTGGTAGTTTAGGAAAGGAACACACATGCAATGACTCTAGTGGTGGTTTAAGAAAGAACACACATGCAATGAAACTGGTGGATCCATATGGTTTTGGAAAACAAGACACATGCAATGACTATGGTGGTGGTTTAGGAAAGGAACACACATGCCTTGACTCTGGTGGTGGTTTAAGAAAGGAACACACATGCAATGACTCTGGTGGTGGTTTCGGAAAGGAAGACACATGCAATGACTCTGGTGCATCCATGTTGTTTATGAAAAGAAGACACATGTAATGACTCTGGTGGTGGTTTAGGAAAAGGAACACACATGCAATGACTCCATGTGGTTTAGGAAAAGAAGACACATGCAATGACTCTGTTGATGGTTTAGGAAAGCAACACACATGCAATGACTCTGGTGGTAGTTTTGGAAAGGAACACACATGCAATGACTCTAGTGGTGGTTTAGGAAAGGAACACACATGCAATGACTCTGGTGGTGGTTTAGAAAAAGAAAACCAATGACCTCGGGTGGATCCATGTGGTTTAGGAAAAGAAGGCACATGCAATGACTCTTGTGGTGGTTTGGGAAAGGAACACACATGCAATTACTCTAGTGGTGGTTTAGGAAAAGAAGACACATGCAATGACTCTGGTGGTGGTTTCCAAAAGGAACACACATGCAATGACTCTGGTGGTGGTTTAGGAAAAGAACACACATATAATGACTCTAGTGGTGGTTTAGGAAAGGAAGACACATGCAATGACTCTGGTGGATCCATGTGGTTTAGGAAAAGAAGACACATGCAATGACTCTACTGGTGGTTTAGGAAAATAAGACACATGCAATGACTCTGGTGGTGGTTTAGGAAAGGAACACACATGCAATGACTCTGGTGGTGGTTTACTAAAAGGAGCACACATGCAATGACACTGGTGGATCCATATGGTTTTGGAAAAGTAGACACATGCAATGACTCTAGTGGTGGTTTAGGAAAGGAACACACATGCCTTGACTCTAGTGGTGGTTTAAGACAGGAAAACACATGCAATGACTCTGGTCGTGGTTGAGGAAAGGAAGACACATGCAATGACTCTGGTGATGGTTTAGCAAAGGAACACAGATGCATTGACTCTAGTGGTGGTTTAGGAAAGGAACACACATGCAATGACTCTGGTGGTGGTTTAGAAAAATAAGACCAACGAACTCTGGGGGATCCATGTGGTTTAGGAAAAGAAGGCAAATGCAATAACTCTGGTGGTGGTTTAGGAAAGGAACACACATTGAATTATTCTAGTGGTGGTTTAGGAAAAGAAGACACATGCAATGACTCTTGTGGTGGTTTAGGAAAGGAACACATATGCAATGACTCTGGTGGTGGTTTAGGAAAATAACACACATAGAATGACTCTAGTGGTGGTTTAGGAAAGGAAGACACATGCAATGACTCTGGTGGATCCATGTGGTTTAGGAAAACAAGACACATGCAATGACTCTGTTGGTGGTTTAGGGAAAAAAGACACATGCAATCACTCTGGCGGTGGTTTAGGAAAGGAACACACATGCAATGACTCTGGTGGTGGTTTAAGAAAGGAACAGACATGCAATTACACTGGTGGATCCATATGGTTTTGGAAAAGAAGACACATGCAATGACTATGGTGGTGGTTTAGGAAAGGAACACACATGCCTTGACTCTGGTGGTGGTTTAAGAAAGGAACACACATGCAATGACTCTGGTGGTGGTTTAGGAAAGGAAGACACATGTAATGACTCTGGTGGTGGTTTAGGAAAATAAGACAAATGCAATGACTCTAATGTTGGTTTAGGAAAGGAAAACTCATGCAATAACCCTAGTGGATCCATGTGGTTTAGGAAAAGAACACACATGCAATGACTCTGGTGGTGGTTTCCGAAAGGAACACACATGCAATGAATCTGGTGGTGGTTTAGGAAAGGAAGACACATGCAATGACTCTGGTGCATCCATGTTGTTTATGAAAAGAAGCCACATGTAATGACTCTGGTGGTGGTTTAGGAAAAGGAACACACATGCAATGACTCTAGTGGATCCATGTGGTTTAGGAAAAGAAGACACATGCAATGACTCTGGTGGTGGTTTAGGAAAGCAACACACATGCAATGACTCTGGTGGTGGTTTTGGAAAGGAACACACATGCAATGACTCTAGTGGTGGTTTAGGAAAGGAACACACATGCAATGACTCTGGTGGTGGTTTAGAAAAAGAAAACCAATGACCTCGGGTGGATCCATGTGGTTTAGGAAAAGAAGGCACATGCAATGACTCTGGTGGTGGTTTAGGAAAGGAACACACATGCAATTACTCTAGTGGTGGTTTAGGAAACGAAGACACATGCAATGATTCTGGTGGTGGTTTACGAAAGGAACACACATACAATGACTCTGGTGGTGGTTTAGGAAAAGAACACACATATAATGACTCTAGTGGTGGTTTAGGAAAGAAAGACACATGCAATGACTCTGGTGGTGGTTTAGGAAAGGAACACACATTCAATGACATTGGTGGTGGTTTAGGAAAGGAAGACACATGCAATGACTCTGGTGCATCCATGTTTATGAAAAGAAGCCACATGTAATGACTCTGGTGGTGGTTTAGGAAAAGGAACACACATGCAATGACTCTAGTGGATCCATGTGGTTTAGGAAAAGAAGACACATGCAATGACTCTGGTGGTGGTTTAGGAAAGCAACACACATGCAATGACTCTGGTGGTGGTTTTGGAAAGGAACACACATGCAATGACTCTAGTGGTGGTTTAGGAAAGGAACACACATGAAATGACTCTGGTGGTGGTTTAGAAAAAGAAAACCAATGACCTCGGGTGGATCCATGTGGTTTAGGAAAAGAAGGCACATGCAATGACTCTGGTGGTGGTTTAGGAAAGGAACACACATGCAATTACTCTAGTGGTGGTTTAGGAAACGAAAACACATGCAATGATTCTGGTGGTGGTTTACGAAAGGAACACACATACAATGACTCTGGTGGTGGTTTAGGAAAAGAACACACATATAATGACTCTAGTGGTGGTTTAGGAAAGGAAGACACATGCAATGACTCTGGTGGATCCACGTGGTTTAGGAAAATAAGACACATGCAATGACTCTACTGGTGGTTTAGGAAAATAAGACACATGCAATGACTCTGGTGGTGGTTTAGGAAAGGAACACACATGCAATGACTCTGGTGGTGGTTTACGAAAAGGAACACACATGCAATGACTCTGGTGGTGGTTTAGAAAAATAAGACCAACGAACTCTGGTGGATCCATATGGTTTTGGAAAAGTAGACACATGCAATGACTCTAGTGGTGGTTTAGGAAGGGAACACACATGCCTTGACTCTAGTGGTGGTTTAAGAAAGGAAAACACATGCAATGACTCTGGTGGTGGTTGAGGAAAGGAAGACACATGCAATGACTCTGGTGGTGCTTTAGGAAAAGCAGACACATGCAATGACTCTGCTGGTGGTTTAGGAAAATAAGACACATGCAATGACTCTAGCGGTGGTTTAGGAAAGGAACAGACATGCAATGACTCTGGTGGTGGTTTAAGAAAGAACACACACGCAATGACACGGGTGGATCCATATGGTTTAGGAAAGGAAGACACATACAATGACTCTGGTGGATCAATGTGGTTTAAGAAAGGAAAACACATGCAATGACTCTGGTGGTGGTTTAGGAAAGGAACACACATGCAATGACTCTGGTGGATGCATCTGGTTTAGGAAAAGGAACACACATGCAATGACTCTGGTGGATGCATGTGGTTTAGGAAAAGAAGACACATGCAATGACTCTAGCGGTGGTTTAGGAAAGGAACACACATGCAATGACTCTGGTGGTTGTTTAGGAAAGGAAGACACATGCAATGACTCTGGTGGTGGTTTAGGAAAAGCAGACACATGCAATGACTCTCCTGGTTGTTTAGGAAAATAAGACACATGCAATGACTCTGGCGGTGGTTTAGGAAAGGAACACACATGCAATGACTCTGGTGGTGGTTTAAGAAAGAACACACATGCAATGACACTGGTGGATCCATATGGTTTTGGAAAACAAGACACATGCAATGACTATGGTGGTGGTTTAGGAAAGGAACACACATGCCTTGACTCTGGTGGTGGTTTAAGAAAGGAACACACATGCAATAACTCTGGTGGTGGTTTAGGAAAGGAAGACACATGCAATGACTCTGGTGCATCCATGTTGTTTATGAAAAGAAGACACATGTAATGACTCTGGTGGTGGTTTAGGAAAAGCAACACACATGCAATGACTCTAGTGGATCCATGTGGTTTAGGAAAATAAGACACATGCAATGACTCTGGTGGTGGTTTAGGAAAGCAACACACATGCAATGACTCTGATGGTGGTTTTGGAAAGAAACACACATGAAATGACTCTAGTGGTGGTTTAGGAAAGGAACACACATGCAATGACTCTGGTGGTTGTTTAGAAAAAGAAAACCAATGACCTCGGGTGGATCCATGTGGTTTAGGAAAAGAAGGCACATGCAATGACTCTAGTGGTGGTTTAGGAAAGGAACACACATGCAATCACTCTAGTGGTGGTTTAGGAAAATAAGACACATGCAATGACTCTGGTGGTGGTTTACGAAAAGGAGCACACATGCAATGACACTGGTGGATCCATATGGTTTTGGAAAAGTAGACACATGCAATGACTCTAGTGCTGGTTTAGGAAAGGAACACACATGCCTTGACTCTAGTGGTGGTTTAAGAAAGGAAAACAGATGCAATGACTCCAGTGGTGGTTGAGGAAAGGAAGACACATGCAATGAATCTGGTGGTGGTTTAGGAAAAGCAGACACATACAATGACTCTGCTGGTGGTTTAGGAAAATAAGAGACATGCAATGAATCTGGCGGTGGTTTAGGAAAGGAACACACATGCAATGACTCTAGTGGTGGTTTAAGAAAGAACACACATGCAATGACACTGGTGGATCCATATGGTTTTGGAAAACAAGACACATGCAATGACTATGGTGGTGGTTTAGGAACGGAACACACATGCCCTGACTCTGGTGGTGGTTTAAGAAAGAAACACACATGCAATGACTCTGGTGGTGGTTTAGGAAAGGAAGACACATGCAATGACTCTGGTGCATCCATGTTGTTTATGAAAAGAAGACACATGTAATGATCCTGGTGGTGGTTTAGGAAAAGGAACACACATGAAATGACTCTAGTGGATCCATGTGGTTTAGGAAAAGAAGACACATGCAATGACTCTGGTGGTGGTTTACGAAAAGGAGCACACATGCAATGACACTGGTGGATCCATATGGTTTTGGAAAAGTAGACACATGTAATGACTCTAGTGGTGGTTTAGGAAAGGAACACACATGCCTTGACTCAAGTGGTGGTTTAAGAAAGGAAAACAGATGCAATGACTCTGGTGGCGGTTGAGTAAAGGAAGACACATGCAATGACTCTGGTGGTGGTTTAGGAAAAGCAGACACATGCAATGACTCTGTGGTGGTTTAGAAAATAAGAGACATGCAATGACTCTGGCGGTGGTTTAGGGAAGGAACACACATGCAATGACTCTAGTGGTGGTTTAAGAAAGAACACACATGCAATGACACTGGTGGATCCATATGGTTTTGGAAAACAAGACACATGCAATGACTATGGTGGTGGTTTAGGAAAGGAACACACATGCCTTGACTCTGGTGGTGGTTTAAGAAAGGAACACACATGCAATGACTCTGGTGGTGGTTTAGGAAAGGAAGACACATGCAATGACTCTGGTGCATCCATGTTGTTTATGAAAAGAAGACACATGTAATGACTCTGGTGGTGGTTTAGGAAAAGGAACACACATGCAATGACTCTAGTGGATCCATGTGGTTTAGGAAAATAAGACACATGCAATGACTCTGTTGGTGGTTTATGAAAGCAACACACATGCAATGACTCTGATGGTGGTTTTGGAAAGAAACACACATGCAATGACTCTAGTGGTGGTTTAGGAAAGGAACACACATGCAATGACTCTGGTGGTTGTTTAGAAAAAGAAAACCAATGACCTCGGGTGGATCCATGTGGTTTAGGAAAAGAAGGCACATGCAATGACTCTAGTGGTGGTTTAGGAAAGGAACACACATGCAATCACTCTAGTGGTGGTTTAGGAAAATAAGACACATGCAATCACTCTGGTGGTGGTTTACGAAAAGGAGCACACATGCAATGACACTGGTGGATCCATATGGTTTTGGAAAAGTAGACACATGCAATGACTCTAGTGCTGGTTTAGGAAAGGAACACACATGCCTTGACTCTAGTGGTGGTTTAAGAAAGGAAAACAGATGCAATGACTCCAGTGGTGGTTGAGGAAAGGAAGACACATGCAATGAATCTGGTGGTGGTTTAGGAAAAGCAGACACATACAATGACTCTGCTGGTGGTTTAGGAAAATAAGAGACATGCAATGAATCTGGCGGTGGTTTAGGAAAGGAACACACATGCAATGACTCTAGTGGTGGTTTAAGAAAGAACACACATGCAATGACACTGGTGGATCCATATGGTTTTGGAAAACAAGACACATGCAATGACTATGGTGGTGGTTTAGGAACGGAACACACATGCCCTGACTCTGGTGGTGGTTTAAGAAAGAAACACACATGCAATGACTCTGGTGGTGGTTTAGGAAAGGAAGACACATGCAATGACTCTGGTGCATCCATGTTGTTTATGAAAAGAAGACACATGTAATGACTCTGGTGGTGGTTTAGGAAAAGGAACACACATGCAATGACTCTAGTGGATCCATGTGGTTTAGGAAAAGAAGACACATGCAATGACTCTGGTGGTGGTTTACGAAAAGGAGCACACATGCAATGACACTGGTGGATCCATATGGTTTTGGAAAAGTAGACACATGTAATGACTCTAGTGGTGGTTTAGGAAAGGAACACACATGCCTTGACTCAAGTGGTGGTTTAAGAAAGGAAAACAGATGCAATGACTCTGGTGGCGGTTGAGTAAAGGAAGACACATGCAATGACTCTGGTGGTGGTTTAGGAAAAGCAGACACATGCAATGACTCTGCTGGTGGTTTAGAAAAATAAGAGACATGCAATGACTCTGGCGGTGGTTTAGGGAAGGAACACACATGCAATGACTCTAGTGGTGGTTTAAGAAAGAACACACATGCAATGACACTGGTGGATCCATATGGTTTTGGAAAACAAGACACATGCAATGACTATGGTGGTGGTTTAGGAAAGGAACACACATGCCTTGACTCTGGTGGTGGTTTAAGAAAGGAACACACATGCAATGACTCTGGTGGTGGTTTAGGAAAGGAAGACACATGCAATGACTCTGGTGCATCCATGTTGTTTATGAAAAGAAGACACATGTAATGACTCTGGTGGTGGTTTAGGAAAAGGAACACACATGCAATGACTCTAGTGGATCCATGTGGTTTAGGAAAATAAGACACATGCAATGACTCTGTTGGTGGTTTATGAAAGCAACACACATGCAATGACTCTGGTGGTGGTTTTGGAAAGAAACACACATGCAATGACTCTAGTGGTGGTTTAGGAAAGGAACACACATGCAATGACTCTGGTGGTGGTTTAGAAAAAAAAACCAATGACCTCGGGTGGATCCATGTGGTTTAGGAAAAGATGGCACATGCAATGACTCTGGTGGTGGTTTGGGAAAGGAACACACATGCAATTACTCTAGTGGTGGTTTAGGAAAAGAAGACACATGCAATGACTCTGGTGGTGGTTTACGAAAGGAACACACATGCAATGACTCTGGTGGTGGTTTAGGAAAAGAACACACATATAATGACTCTAGTGGTGGTTTAGGAAAGGAAGACACATGCAATGACTCTGGTGGATCCATGTGGTTTAGGAAAAGAAGACACATGCAATGACTCTACTGGTGGTTTAGGAAAATAAGACACATGCAATGACTCTGGTGGTGGTTTAGGAAAGGAACACACATGCCTTGACTCTAGTGGTGGTTTAAGAAAGGAAAACACATGCAATGACTCTGGTGGTGGTTTAGGAAAAGAAGACACATGCAATGACTCTGGTGGTGGTTTAGGAAAAGGAGACACATGCAATGACTCTGCTGGTGGTTTAGGAAAATAAGACACATGCAATGACTCTGGCGGTGGTTTAGGAAAGGAACACACATGCAATGACTATTGTGGTGGTTTAAGAAAGAACACAAATGCAATGACACTGATGGATCCGTAAGGTTTTGGAAAAAAAGACACATGCAATGACTCTGGTGGTGGTTTACGAAAAGCAGCACACATGCAATGACTCAGGTGGTGGTTTACGAAAAGGAGCACACATGCAATGACACTGGTGGAACCATATGGTTTTGGAAAAGTAGACACATGCAATGACTCTGGTTGTGGTTTAGGAAAATAAGACCCATGCAATGACTCTGGTGGTGGTTTACGAAAGGAACACACATACAATGACTCTGGCGGTGGTTTAGGAAAAGAACACACATATAATGACTCTTGTGGTGGTTTAGGAAAGGAAGACACATGCAATGACTCTGGTGGATCCATGTGGTTTAGGAAAAGAAGACACATGCAATGACTCTACTGGTGGTTTAGGAAAATAAGACAAATGCAATGACTCTGGTGGTGGCTTAGGAAAGGAACACACATGCAATGACTCAGGTGGTGGTTTACGAAAAGCAGCACACATGCAATGACACTGGTGGATCCATATGGTTTTGGAAAAGTAGACACATGCAATGACTCTGGTTGTGGTTTAGGAAAGGAACACACATGCCTTACTCTAGTGGTGGTTTAAGAAAGGAAAACACATGCAATGACTCTAGTGGTGGTTTAGGAAAGGAACACACATGCAATGACTCTAGTGGTGGTTTAGGAAAAGAACACACATATAATGATTATAGTGGTGGTTTTGGAAAGGAAGACACATGCAATGACTCTGGTGGATCCATGTGGTTTAGGAAAAGAAGACACATGCAATGACTCTACTGGTGGTTTAGGAAAATAAGACAAATGCAATGACTCTGGTGGTGGTTTAGGAAAGGAACACACATGCAATGACTCAGGTGGTGGTTTACGAAAAGGAGAACACATGCAATGACACTGGTGGATCCATATGGTTTTGGAAAAGTAGACACATGCAATGACTCTGGTGGTGGTTTAGGAAAGGAACACACATGCCTTGACTCTAGTGGTGGTTTAAGAAAGGAAAACACATGCAATGACTCTGGTGGTGGTTGAGGAAAGGAAGAAACATAAAATGACTCTAGTGGTGGTTTAGGAAAGGAACACAGATGCATTGACTCTAGTGGTGGTTTAGGAAAGGAACACACATGCAATGACCCTGGTGGTTTAGGAAAGGAACACACAGGCAATGACTCTGGTGGTGGTTTAGGAAAGGAACACAGATGCATTGACTCTAGTGGTGGTTTAATAAAGGAACACACATGCAATGACTCTGGTGGTTTAGGAAAGGAACACACATGCAATGACTCTGGTGGTGGTTTAGAAAAATGAGACCAACGAACTCTGGTGGATCCATGTGGTTTAGGAAAAGAAGGCAAATGCAATAACTCTGGTGGTGGTTTAGGAAAGGAACACACATGCAATTATTCTAGTGGTGGTTTTGGAAAAGAATACACATGCAATGACTCTTGTGGTGGTTTAGGAAAGGAACACACATGCAATGACTCTGGTGGTGGTTTAGGAAAGGAAGACACATGCAATGATTCTAGTGGTGGTTTAGGAAAATAAGACACATGCAATGACTCTAATGTTGGTTTAGGAGAGGAACACTCATGCAATAACCCTAGTGTATCCATGTGGTTTAGGAAAAGAACACACATGCAATGACTCTGGTGGTGGTTTTCGAAAGGAACACACATGCAATGAATCTGGTGGTGGTTTAAGAAAGGAAGACACATGCAATGACTCTAGTGGTGGTTTAGGAAAGGAACACACATTCAATGACTCTGGTGGTGGTTTAGGAAAGGAAGACACATGCAATGACTATGGTGCATGCATGTTGTTTATGAAAAGAAGACACATGTAATGACTCTGGTGGTGGTTTAAGAAAAGGAACACACATGAAATGACTCTAGTGGATCCATGTGGTTTAGGAAAAGAAGACACATGCAATGACTCTGGTGGTGGTTTTGGAAAGGAACACACATGCAATGACTCTAGTGGTGGTTTAGGAAAGGAACACACATGCAATGACTCTGGTGGTGGTTTAGAAAAAGAAAACCAATGACCTTGGGTGGATCCATGTGGTTTGGGAAAAGAAGGCACATGCAATGACTCTGGTGGTGAATTAGGAAAGGAACACACATGCAATTACTCTAGTGGTGGTTTAGGAAAAGAAGACACATTTAATGACTCTGGTGGTGGTTTACGAAAGGAACACACATACAATGACTCTGGTGGTGGTTTAGGAAAAGAACACACATATAATAACTGTAGTGGTCGTTTAGGAAAGGAAGACACATGCAATGACTCTGGTGGTGGTTTTGGAAAGGAACACACATGCAATGAATCTAGTGGTGGTTTAGGAAAGGAACACACATGCAATGACTCTGGTGGTGGTTTAGAAAAAGAAAACCAATGACCTCGGGTGGATCCATGTGGTTTAGGAAAAGAAGGCACATGCAATGACTCTGGTGGTGGTTTAGGAAAGGAACACACATGCAATTACTCTAGTGGTGGTTTAGGAAAATAAGACACATGCAATGACTCTGGTGGTGGTTTACGAAAGGAACACACATACAATGACTCGGGTGGTAGTTTAGGAAAAGAACACACATATAATGACTGTACTGGTCGCTTAGGAAAGGAAGACACATGCAATGACTCTACTGGTGGTTTAGGAAAATAAGACACATGCAATGACTCTGGTGGTGGTTTAGGAAAGGAACACACATGCAATGCCTCTGGTGGTGGTTTATGAAAAGGAGCACACATGCAATGACACTGGTGGATCCATATGGTTTTGGAAAAGTAAACACATGCAATGACTCTAGTGGTGGTTTAGGAAAGGAACACACATGCCTTGACTCTAGTGGTGGTTTAAGAAAGGAAAACACATTCAATGACTATGGTGGTGGTTTAGGAAAGGAAGACACATGCAATGACTCTGGTGGTGGTTTAGGAAAGCAACAAACATGCAATGACTCTGGTGGTTGTTTTGGAAAGGAACAGACATGCAATGACTCTAGTGTTGGTTTAGGAAAGGAAGACACATGCAATGACTCTGGTGGTGGTTTAGATAAAGAAAACCAATGACCTCGGGTGGATCCATGTGGTTTAGGAAAAGAAGGCACATGCAATGACTCTGGTGGTGGTTTAGGAAAGGAACACACAAGCAATTACTCTAGTGGTGTTTTAGGAAAAGAAGACACATGCAATGACTCTGGTGGTGGTTTAGGAAAGGAACACACATGCAATGACTCTAGTGGTGGTTTAGGAAAAGAACACACATATAATGATTATAGTGGTGGTTTAGGAAAGGAAGACACATGCAATCACTCTGGTGGATCCATGTGGTTTAGGAAAAGAAGACACATGCAATGACTCTACTGGTGGTTTAGGAAAATAAGACACATGCAATGACTCTGGTGGTGGTTTAGGAAAGGAACACACATGCAATGACTTTGGTGGTGGTTTACGAAAAGGAACATACATGCAATGACACTAATGGATCCATATGGTTTTGGAAAAGAAGACACATGCAGTGACTATGGTGGTGGTTTAGGAAAGGAACACACATTCCTTGACTCTAGTGGTGGTTTAAGAAAGGAACACACATGCAATGACTCTGGTGGTGGTTTAGGAAAGGAAGACACATGGAATTATTCTGGTGGTTGTTTAGGAAAAGGAACACACATGCAATGACTCTGGTGGTGGTTTGAGAAAGGAACACACATGCAATGACACTGGTGTATCCATTGTGGTTTAGGAAAACAAGACACATGTAATGACTCTGGTGGTGGTTTTGGAAAGGAACAAACATGCAATGACTCTGGTGGTGGTTTAGGAAAGGAAGACATATGCAATGACTCTGGTGGTGGTTTAGAAAAACAAGACACATGCAATGACTCTGGTGGATCCATGTGGTTTAGGAAAAGAAGACACATGCAATGACTTTGGTTTTGGTTTAGGAAAGGAACACACATGCAATTACTATAGTTGTTGTTTAGTAAAAGAAGACACATTCAATGACTCTGATGGTGGTTTAGCAAAGGAACACACATGCAATGACTCTGGTGGTGGTTTAGGAAACGGAAAACACATGCAATGACTCTGGTGGTGGTTTAAGAAAGGAACACACATGCAATGACACTGGTGGATCCATGTGGTTTAGGAAAAGAAGACACATGCAATGACTCTGGTGGTGGTTTTGGAAAGGAACACACATGCAATGACTCTGGTGGTGGTTTAGGAAAGGAAGACACATGCAATGACTTTGGTGGTGGTTTAGAAAAACAAGACACATGCCAAGACTCTGGTGGATCCATGTGGTTTAGGAAAAGAAGACACATGCAATATCTTTGGTGGTGGTTTACGAAAAGAACACACATGCAATTACTATAATTGTGGTTTAGGAAAAGAACACACATTCAATGACTCTGGTGGTGGTTTAGGAAAGGAACACACATGCAATGACTCTGTGGTGGTTTAGGGAAGGAAGGTAGATGCAATGACTCTGGTGGATCCATGTGGTTTAGGAAAAAAAGACACATGCAATGACTCTGGTGGTGGATTAGGAAAGGAACACACATGCAATAATTCTGGTGGTGGTTTAGGAAAGGAAGACACGGGCAATGACTCTAGTGGATTCATCTGGTTTAGGAAAACAAGACACATGTAATGACTCTGGTGGTGGTTTAGGATAGATACGCACATGCAATGACTCTGGTGGTGGTTTAAGAAAGGAACACACATGCAATGACACTGGTGGATCCATGTGGAAACAAGACACATGCAATGACATCGGTGGTGGTTTAGGAAAGGAACACACATGCAATGACTCTGGTGGATCCATGTGGTTTAGGAAAAGAACACAAATGCAATGACTCTAGTGGTGGTTTCAGAAAGGAACACCCATGCAATGACACTCGTGGACACATGTGGTTTAGGAAAAGAAGACACATGCAATGACTCTGATGGTGGTTTTGGAAAGAAGCACACATGCAATGACTCTGGTGGATCCCTGTGGTTTAGGAAAAGAAGACACATGCAATGACTCTGGTGGTGGTTTAGAAAAGGAAGATACATGCAATGACTCTGATGGTTGTTTTGGAAAGGAGCACACATGCAATGACTGTGGTGGATCCATGTGGTTTAGGAAAAGAAGACACATGCAATGACTTTGGTGGTGGTTTACGAAAAGAACACACATGCAATTACTATAATTGTGGTTTAGGAAAAGAACACACATTCAATGACTCTGGTGGTGGTTTAGGAAAGGAACACACATGCAATGACTCTGTGGTGGTTTGGGGAAGGAAGATAGATGCAATGACTCTGGTGGATCCATGTGGTTTAGGAAAAAAAGACAAATGCAATGACTCTGGTGGTGGATTAGGAAAGGAACACACATGCAATAATTCTGGTGGTGGTTTAGGAAAGGGGCAATGACTCTAGTGGATTCATCTGGTTTAGGAAAACAAGACAAATGTAATGACTCTGGTGGTGGTTTAGGAAAGATACGCACATGCAATGACTCTGGTGGTGGTTTAAGAAAGGAACACACATGCAATGACACTGGTGGATCCATGTGGTTTAGGAAAACAAGACACAAGCAATGACATCGGTGGTGGTTTAGGAAAGGAACACACATGCAATGACTCTGGTGGATCCATGTGTTTTAGGAAAAGAACACAAATGCAATGACTCTAGTGGTGGTTTCAGAAAGGAACACCCATGCAATGACACTCGTGGATACATGTGGTTTAGGAAAAGAAGACACATGCAATGACTCTGATGGTGGTTTTGGAAAGGAGCACACATGCAATGACTCTGGTGGATCCCTGTGGTTTAGGAAAAGAAGACACATGCAATGACTCTGGTGGTGGTTTAGGAAAGGAAGACACATGCAATGACTCTGATGGTGGTTTTGGAAAGGAGCACACATGCAATGACTGTGGTGGATCCCTGTGGTTTAGGAAAAGAAGACACATGCAATGACTCTAGTGGTGGATTAGGAAAGGAACACACATGCAATGACTCAGGTGGTGGTTTAGGAAAAGAAAACACATTCAATGACTCTCGTGGTAGTTTAGGAAAGGAACACACATACAATGACTTTGGTGGATCCATGTGGTTTAGGAAAATAAGACACATGCAATGACTCTGGCGGTGGTTTAGGAAAGGAACACACATGCAATGACACTGGTGGATCCATGTGGTTTAGGAAAAGAAGACACATGCAATGACTCTGGTGGTTGTTTAGGAAAGGAACATACATGCAATGACTCTGGTGGTGGTTTTGGAAAGGAACACACATGCAATGACTCTGGTGGTGGTTTAGGAAAGGAAGAGACATGCAATGACTCTGGTGGTGTTTTACGAAAAGGAACACACATGCAATGACTCTGGTGGTTGTTTCAGAAAGGAACACACATGCAATGACACTGGTGGAGCCATGTGGTTTAGGAAAAGAAGACACATGCAATGACTCTGGTGGTGGTTTAGGAAAGGACCACACATGCAATGACTCTAGTGGTGGTTTTGGAAAGGAACACACATGCAATGACTCTGGCGGTGATTTAGGAAAGGAAGACACATGCAATGGCTCTGGTGGTGGTTTAGAAAAAGAAGACCAATGAACTCTGGTGGATCCATGTGGTTTAGGAAAAGAAGGAAAATGCAATAACTCTGGTGGTGGTTTAGGAAAGGAACACACATGCAATTACTCTAGTGGTGGTTTAGGAAAAGAAGACACATGCAATGACTCTGGTGGTTGTTTAGGAAAGGAACACACATGCAATGACTCTGGTGGTGGTTTAGGAAAGGAACACACATGCCTTGACTCTAGTGGAGGTTTAAGAAAGGAACACACATGCAATGACTCTGGTGGATCCATGTGGTTTAGGAAAAGCAGACACATGCAATGACTCTGCTGGTGGTTTAGGAAAATAAGACACATGCAGTGACTTTGGAGGTGGTTTAGGAAAGGAACACACATGCAATGACACTGGTGGATCCATATGGTTTTGGAAAATAAGAGACATGCAATGACTATGGTGGTGGTTTAGGAAAGGAACACACATGCCTTGACTCTGGTGGTGGTTTGAGAAAGGAACACACATGCAATGACTCTAGTGGTGGTTTAGGAAAGGAAGACACATACAATGACTCTGGTGGTGGTTTAGGAAAAGAAGACACATGCAATGACTCTAATGTTGGTTTAGTAAAGGAACACTCATGCAATAACCCTAGTGGATCCATGTGGTTTAGGAAAAGAACACACATGCAATGACTCTGGTGGTGGTTTTCGAAAGGAACAAACATGCAATGAATCTGGTGGTGGTTTAGGAAAGGAAGACACATGCAATGACTCTGGTAGTGGTTTAGGAAAGGAACACACATGCAATGACTCTGGTGGTGGTTTAGGAAAGGAAGACACATGCAATGACTCTGGTGCATCCATGTGGTTTAGCAAAAGAAGACACATGTAATGACCCTGGTGGTGATTTAGGAAAAGGAACAGACATGCAATGACTCTGGTGGTGGTTTAAGAAAGAAACACACATGCTATGACACTGGTGGATCCATGTGGTTTAGGAAAACAAGACACATGCAATGAGTCTGGTGGTGGTTTAGGAAAGGTACACACATGCAATGACTATGGTGGTGGTTTTGGAATGGAGCACACATGCAATGACTCTGGTGGTGGTTTAGGAAAGGAAGACACATGCAATGACTCTGGTGGTGGTTTAGAAAAATAAGACCAATGAACTCTGGTGGATCCATGTGGTTTAGGAAAAGAAGGAAAATGCAATGACTCTGGTGGTGGTTTAGGAAAGGAACACACATGCAATCACTCTAGTGGTGGTTTAGAAAAAGAAGGCAAATGCAATGACTCTGGTGGTGGTTTAGGAAAGGAACACACATGCAATGACTCTGGTGGTGGTTTAAGAAAGGAACACACATGCAATGACACTGGTTGATCCATATGGTTTTGGAAAAGAAGACACATGCAATGACTATGGTGGTGGTTTAGGAAAGGAAAACACATGCCTTGACTCTGGTGGTGGTTTAAGAAAGGAACACACATACAATTACTCTAGTGGTGGTTTAGGAAAGGAAGACACATGCAATGACTCTGGTGGTGGATTAGGAAAAGAAGACACATGCAATGACTCTAATGTTGGTTTAGGAAAGGAACACTCATGCAATAAACCTAGTGGATCCATGTGGTTTAGGAAAAGAACACATATGCAATGCCTCTGGTGGTGGTTTTCGAAAGGAACACACATGCAATGAATCTAGTGGTGGTTTAGGAAAGGAAGACACATGCAATGACCCTGATGGTGGTTTAGGAAAGGAACACACATGCAATGACTCTGGTGGTGGTTTAGGAAAGGAAGAAACATGCAATGACTCTGGTGCATCCATGTGGTTTAGCTAAAGGAACACACATGCAATGACTCTGGTGGTGGTTTAAGAAAGGAACACACATGCAATGACTCTGGTGGTGGTTTAAGAAAGGAACACACATGCAATGACACTGGTGGATCCATGTGGGTTAGGAAAAGAAGACACATGCAATGACTCTGGTGGTGGTTTAGGAAAATAATACACACGCCTTGACTCTAGTGGTGGTTTAGGAAAACAACACACATACAATGACTCTAGTGGTGGTTTAGGAAAGGAAGACACATGCAATGACTCTGGTGGATCCATGTGGTTTAGGAAAAGAAGACACATGCAACGACTCTGCTGGTGGTTTAGCAAAATAAGACACATGTAATGACTCTGGCCATGGTTTAGGAAAGCAACACACATGCAATGACTCTGGTGGTGGTTTAAGAAAGGAACACACATGCATGACTCTAGTGGTGGTTTAGGGAAGGAAGATAGATGCAATGACTCTAGTGGATCCATGTGGTTTAGGAAAAAAGACACATGCAATGACACTGGTGGTGATTTAGGAAAGGAACACACATGTAATGATTCTGGTGGTGGTTTAGGAAAGGAAGACACAGGCAATGACTCTGGTGGATCCATGTGGTTTAGGAAAAGAAGACACATGCAATGACTCTGGTGCTGGTTTACGAAAAGAAACACACATGCAATGACTCTGGTGGTGGTTTAAGAAAGGAACACAGATGCAATGACACTGGTGGATCCATGTGGTTTAGGAAAAGAAGACATATGCAATGACTCTGGTGGTGGTTTAGGAAAGGAACACACATGCAATGAATCTGGTGGTGGTTTTGGAAAGGAACACACATGCAATGACTCTGGTTGTGGTTTAGCAAAGGAAGACACATGCAATGACTCTGGTAGTGGTTTAAGAAAGGAACACACATGCAATGACTATGGTGGTGTTTTACGAAAAGGAACACACATGCAATGACTCTAGTGGTGGTTTAAGAAAGGAACACACATGCAATGACACTGGTGGATCCATGTGGTTTAGGAAAAGAAGACATATGCAATGACTCTGGTGGTGGTTTAGCAAAGGAACACACATGCAATGACTCTGGTGGTGGTTTTGGAAAGGAGCACACATGCAATGACTCTGCTGGTGGTTTAGGAAAATAAGACACATGCAATGACTCTGGCAGTGGTTTAGGAAAGGAACACACATGCAATGACCCTGGTGGTGGTTTAAGAATGGAACACACATGCAATGACACTGGTGGATCCATTTGGTTTTGGAAAAGAAGACCCATGCAAAGACTATGGTGGTGGTTTTGGAAAGGAACACACATGCCTTGACTCTGGTGGTGGTTTAAGAAAGGAACACGCAAGCCATGACTCTGGTGGTGGTTAAGAAAAGGAAGACACATGCAATGACTCTGGTGGTGATTTAGGAAAAGAATACACATGCAATGACTCTAATGTTGGTTTAGGAAAGGAACCCTCATGCAATAACCCTAGTGGATCCAAGTGGTTTAGGAAAAGAACAGACATGCAATGACTCTGGTGGTGGTTTTAAAGGAACACACATGCAATGAATCTGGTGGTGGTTTAGGAAAGGAAGACACATGCAATGACTCTGGTGGTGGTTGAGGAAACGAACACACACGTAATGATTCTGGTGGTGGTTTAGGAAAGGAAGACACATGCAATGACTCTGGTGCATCCATGTGGTTTAGGAAAATAAGACACATGTAATGACTCTGGTGGTGGTTTAGGAAAAGGAACACACATGCAATGACTCTGGTGGATCCATTTGGTTTTGGAAAAGAAGACCCATGCAAAGACTATGGTGGTGGTTTTGGAAAGGAACACACATGCCTTGACTCTGGTGGTGGTTTAAGAAAGGAACACGCAAGCCATGACTCTGGTGGTGGTTAAGAAAAGGAAGACACATGCAATGACTCTGGTGGTGATTTAGGAAAAGAATACACATGCAATGACTCTAATGTTGGTTTAGGAAAGGAACCCTCATGCAATAACCCTAGTGGATCCATGTGGTTTAGGAAAAGAACAGACATGCAATGACTCTGGTGGTGGTTTTAAAGGAACACACATGCAATGAATCTGGTGGTGGTTTAGGAAAGGAAGACACATGCAATGACTCTGGTGGTGGTTGAGGAAACGAACACACACGTAATGATTCTGGTGGTGGTTTAGGAAAGGAAGACACATGCAATGACTCTGGTGCATCCATGTGGTTTAGGAAAATAAGACACATGTAATGACTCTGGTGGTGGTTTAGGAAAAGGAACACACATGCAATGACTCTGGTGTTGTTTAAGAAAGGAACACACATGCAATGACACTAGTGGATCCAAGTGGTTTAGGAAAAGAAGACACATGCAATGACTCTGGTGGTGGTTTAGGAAAGGAAGACACCGGAAATAACTTTGGTGGTGGTTTAGAAAAAAAAGACACATGCAATGACTCTGGTGGATCCATGTGGTTTAGGAAAAGAAGACACATGCAATGACTTTGGTGGTGGTTTATGCAAGGAACACGCATGCAATTACTATAGTTGTGGTTTAGGAAAAGAACACACATTCAATTACTCTGGTGGTGGTTTAGGATAGGAACACACATGCAATGACTCTGGTGGTGGTTTAGGGAAGGAAGATAGATGCAATGACTCTGGTGGATCCATGTGGTTTAGGAAAAAAGACACATGCAATGACTCTGGTGGTGATTTAGGAAAGGAACACACATGTAATGATTCTGGTGGTGGTTTAGGAAAGGAAGACACATGCAATGACTCTGGTAGATCCATGTGGTTTAGGAAAATAAGACACATGCAATGACTCTAGCCTTGGTTTAAGAAAGGAACACACATGCAATGCCTCTGGCCTTGCTTTAGGAAAGGAACACACATGCAATGACTCTGATGGTGGTTTAAGAAAGGAACACACATGCAATGACTCTGGTGGTGGTTTAGGGAAGGAAGATAGATGCAATGACTGTAGTGGATCAATGTGGTTTAGTAAAAAAATACACATGCAATGTCTAGTGGTGATTTAGGAAAGGAACACACATGCAATGATTCTGGTGGTGGTTTAGGAAAGGAAGACACATGCAATGACTCTGGTGGATCCATGTGGTTTAGGAAAAAAGACACATGCAATGACTCTGGTGGTGATTTAGGAAAGGAACACACATGTAATGATTCTGGTGGTGGTTTAGGAAAGGAAGACACATCCAATGACTCTGGTAGATCCATGTGGTTTAGGAAAATAAGACACATGCAATGACTCTAGCGTTGGTTTAAGAAAGGAACACACATGCAATGCCTATGGCCTTGCTTTAGGAAAGGAACACACATGCAATGACTCTGATGGTGCTTTAAGAAAGGAACACACATGCAATGGCTCTGGTGGTGGTTTAGGGAAGGAAGATAGATGCAATGACTGTAGTGGATCCATGTGGTTAAGGAAAAAAATACACATGCAATGACTAGTGGTGATTTAGGAAAGGAACACACATGCAATGATTCTGGTGGTGGTTTAGGAAAGGAAGACACATGCAATGACTCTGGTGGATCCATGTGGTTTAGGAAAAGAAGACACATGCATTGACTCTGGTGGTGCTTTACGAAAATGAACACACATGCAATGACTCTGGTGGTGGTTTAAGAAAGAAACATACATGCAATGACTCTAGTGGTGGTTTAGGAAAGGAACACACATGCAATGACTCTGGTTGTGGTTTAGAAAAAGAAAACCAATGACCTCGGGTGGATCCATGTGGTTTAGGAAAATAAGGCACATGCAATGACTCTGGTGGTGGTTTAGGAAAGGAACACACATGCAATTACTCTAGTGGTGGTTTAGGAAAAGAAGACACATGCAATGACTCTGGCCTTGGTTTAGGAAAGGAATACACATGCAATGACTCTGATGGTGGTTTACGAAAAGGAACACACATGCAATGACTCTGGTGGTGGTTTAAGAAAGAAACACACATGCAATGACACTGGTGGATCCGTGTGGTTTAGGAAAAGAAGACACATGCAATGACTTTGGTGGTGGTTTAGGAAAGGAACATACATACAATGACTCTGGTGGTGGTTTTGGAAAGGAACACACATGCAATGACTCTGATGGTGGTTTAGGAAAGTAAGTCACATGCAATGACTCTGGTGGTGGTTTAGAAAAAGAAGACCATAGAACTCTGGTGGATCCATGTGGTTTAGGAAAAGAAGGCACATGCAATGACTCTGGTGGTGGTTTAGGAAAGGAACACACATGCAATTACTCTAGTGGTGGTTTAGGAAAAGAAGACACATGCAATGACTCTGGCCTTGGTTTAGGAAAGGAATACACATGCAATGACTCTGATGGTGGTTTAAGAAAGGAACACACATACAATGACTCTGCGGGTAGTTTAGGGAAGGAAGATAGATCCAATGACTCTGGTGGATCCATGTGGTTTACGAAAAAAAGACACATTCTGATAGGTTCGTAGCATGGAAAACAAAAAATTTCTACCGCAAGAACAAACAAAACCCAGATCTAATCTAGATAAAAGCCAAGATCTAATCTATTAGACATGAGCAACGAGATAGATCGGTACTAACCCTCGTAGAACCGAAAGTGTTACGAGATTGGATCTCATGGTTGATGTAGTCGGTCACTTTCCGATCTCAAGATCGTGTGGACGATCCTTCCGGCGCCGCGTTCCGGCAGCACTTCCGCAGTCGGTCACACGTGCGGAGTCGAAGCAGACCTTCCTCTCCCCATTCCAGCGAGCAGCGGAGGTAGTAGATCTTCTCCACGGAATCTCAGCAGCACGACGGTGTGGTGGTTGTGGTGGAGGAGAGAATTCTGCAGGGCATCGCCTAAGCCGGAGTAGAGCGAAGGTAGAGGAGAGAGGCGGCGGCTAGAGCTTGTTATGAGAGAGAGCTAGGAGGGGGCGCCCCTCCCTTCTATTTAAAGGAGGGAGGCGCTGAGGGGAGTCCTAGTAGGACTCCTCCTATGGCCGGCGGGTTGGGAAGGGGGAGGAGCCTCCTCCCCCACGAATCCGTGTCTCACCCCACAAGGTTTCCTTTGACCCTTTCTTGGTTTTCAAGCAAACACCAAGAACTCTTCTAGAACCTTCCAGAACATTCCGAAACCTTCTAGAATCTCCATACAAACACTCCGGAACATTTCCTAACTTAGAAAATGATCCCCAATATATGAATCTTATTCTCCGAACAATTCCGGATCTCCTCGTGATGTCCTGGATCCAATCCGAGACTCCGAACAACATTTGGTCTCCAACGCACATTCCATATCTACCCAAAACAACTTCGAACCTTAAGTGTGTCACCCTACGGTTCGTGAATATGCAGACATGATGGAGACACCTCTCCGATCAATAACCATCAGCGGGATCTGGAGATCCATAACGGCTCCCACATACTCAACGATGACTTCGTGATCGATAGAACCATTTACATACGAAACCAATTCCCTTTGTCATGCGATATTCTACTTATCCGAGGTTTGATCGTCGGTATCTCCATACCTAGTTCTACCTCGTTACTGATAAGTACTCTTTAATCGTTCCATGTTATGTCATCCCTTGTGACCTAGTCACATGCTTGCAAGCTAACTAGATGACATTCCACCGAGAGGGCCCAGAGCATATCTATCCGTCATATGGATGGACAAATCCCAATCTTGGTCTATGCGCTTCAACAGATACTTTCAGAATACCCAATGACACCTTTATAACCACCCAGTTACGAAGCGGTGTTTGATGTTATCAAAGTACCCATCCGGTGATGGTGATTAACATAACCTCATGGTCGAAGGATTAGGTTACTATGCATTTGAAAGCTTACAACCATACGAACTTAATGACTTGATCTTATGATACGCTTACTATGGGTGTGTGTCCATCACATCATTCTCCTAATGATATAACCTTGTTATTAATGACATCCAATGTCCATGATCAGGAAACATGATCATCATTTAATCAACAAGCTAGTTTAACAAGAGGCTTACTAGGGACTCTTTTATGTTTACAAAACACACAAGTATTAATGTTTCCTGTTAATACAATTATAGCATGGGATGTAAACATTTATCATAAACATAAAGATATAATAATAACCACTTTATTATTCCCTCTTGGGCATATCTCCAACAGTCTCCCACTTGCACTAGAGTCAATAATCTAGTTAAAAATTTTATGCATTCAACACCTATGGCTTTCTGGTGTTGTATAGACACTATTGCTAGTGGTAAACATAATCTTCGGATCTGACACTTCCAGGTCCGTGTGTATTTGCATTTCCTTGCGTCTCTACGCATTACTCATTCTCCAATGAGATGGCATTGTATAAATTTGGTCCTTTGGTGAGACCTTTAGTTCCTTGGGATTAAATCATGTTGATACAATTGTCATACAATGTATCTTCATAGTATTATCCCGCTATGAACCACACCTAGTTTGATAACAAACTACTTGACGCAAATGCCCTCATTTGCTGCTACAATAACAGTCTTATACTTAGCCTTTTCTTGTAATATCTGTCACAATGTTTTAATTTTGGTACTCAACCAAATCCGTTATGGAACTTCCTTTCCATTACATTGTGCCACCCATAGTTTAAATTGAGATAAACTAAATTTGTGACAAAACTAGTATCAATGTAACAATTTACAATGAACTATTTGTCACCACTATATAAGTAATATATTCTTAGTTCTTCCAAAGATCATAGGAATATCCCTACTATTTGTCCAATGATCATCTTATGAGTCATTCTGGTATATGCTCATAACATTTAGAGCATAAGACATGTCGGGATGTGTACATATCAAAGAATGATTGATCAAAATATTCTTGTGATTTCACCAAGTGTCAAAACACTTGAATCTCGTGTCAACACACTTGAATCTTGATTCAGTCCTTTCCGTGCGTCAAGAACCTTTCTTGTTGTTTCCATATTGAACTCATTCAACATCTTATCTATGTACATTTGGCAAAACCATATTAGCGCCTCAATCTATCCATATAGACATTGATGCCTAATTCTTGAGTTATGCCTAAGTCTTTCATCGAAATGAAATTCTTAACCTGTGTCAATAAAAGATACATCATTTCTAATCAACAATATGTCTTTCACATAATGTATTAGAAATATGTCTTAGCGCTCCCACTTAATTTCTTGCAAAATACAAGCATCTTCATCGTCTCTAATGAAATTAAACCTTTTAACGGTTTCATTACGGTGAAGATTCCAACTCCGCGATGCTCACTTCAACCATTGAAGTTTTGCATACTCTTTTAGCATCCTTTGAATTAACAAAACCCTTTGGATCGTGTCATGTACACGTCCTAGGTAACCATTATATTAGAAGAACTTGTTTTGTTTGTTCAACTACCATATACCAAAATATATGTAGTGGTTGCTACATTAATCCGTCCAGACTAAATATCGCTATGAAAGATCAAATCTTATCATAGTCAATTCCTTGAACATTGTCGCAAACTCTTTCCGACATGTCGACTATTTCATAGATGTGAAACATCCATGTCTATTTCTTTATAGATCCATATACAACTGTAAGGTCTTGCACCTTTCCAGAGGGTCTTTCAAATTCAAAGCTTGATTTCTCGTGTATGGAATTATCACGGATTTTATGGCTTCAAGCCACTTAACAAAGTCAGGGCCCATCATTGCTTCTTTGCATGTAATCGGTTCATCATTGTCAAACAACAATGATTTAACTCTCAAATCTTGGCATTTGATTACTTACCCAACCTACTTGGTTCAATAGGAACTTAGATCTCCGTGACCACAACTTTTGAGGCACGTGAGCCATGAACATTGTTGCTGCCTCCGAGACACTTACCGATGCTGCGCAACTCAGCACATATTAGCCAAGGTTCAACAACCTTGTCAAAGTTCTATTGTCCTCCCACTTAACTTTTCACCAAAAAATTCCTTCTCAAGAAACTTGATATTCTAAGCGACAAACACTTTTGTCTTAGGTGTTATGGAGGAATACCCAATGGTTATTCAAAATAACCTACAAAGACATGCTTATCTGACTTTGGTTGTAAACATTTTGCTTGTGCCTAGCATACCAAAAATTTAAGAAAGGACAACCTGGGTTTTATCCCAAACCATGACTTATATGGTGTCATTTCAACGGATCACGATGGAGCTCTTTTCAGTGTAAAAGCGGTAGTCACTAAAGATTTAATCTTTAAAATATAATGGTAGTTTTATAAATGACACCTTTGATCTTACCATGTCAAACAAGGTTTCATTACATATCTCGAACGCTCCATACTCCTATGGTGTTTTGGGAAATGCAAATCCATGGAACGATTCCTCAAATCTTGGGTGTTTTGCTAAACTTGTAACTCAAACATCTTTCTTTATGATCCAATCATAAACTTTTAATTTTCTTGTTAAAATAATTTTCCACTTCATCTTGAAAGTCTTTGAACATTTTCAAATGTTTCATACTTCTTCCTTATTGAGTAAGTATATACATATACTCACTCAAATCTTCGGAGAAATCATATGAAGTTGAAATCCATCGCCCATGACTACACATAATGGACTATATACATCAATATGTACAAATTCCAATCAGTTAGTCGTCCGTTCCTCTTTTGGCCTATGAACAGAGTTTTAATTATCTCAAGGAAAGTATCACAAGCGTCATTTGATCAAAATCAAAGACTCCAAAAATCCATCAACATGGATTTTCTTCATGTATCCCTATCAATATAATTTAAACGGCGATGTCACTTTGCAAGTGATCTTTCAATCATTTGTCTTGCGACATTTTAGCATTTAGTTTTATGGTCGTTATTTCTCCAACCAGACTTGTATATCATCCATCTATTATGGAATATGGTAATTATTTGAACAACCTTTTGTCGTCATAATTCCTGATCAAAATAACAATTATTGAAACAAATCTTGAAGGCAAGCTTTGATGTTTAACGAGTAACACAACAACCCTTTGTTTGTTTTCGATGAACATCATCACATATTCTCTTGCTAGTTACTTAGGCCATTGCAGTTCATGAATTGTGTTGTCCTGTATGACACTTCATACCAACCAATTCGGTATCCAATACTGCAGAACCACATTGTTTAACAACCAAGGAATACAGCCATAACATGTATCTTCTATATACCTAAATTGGATATCTCCAATCTTTTCTTTTCTGCTAAATATTTTATAGATTCTCTTTCAACAATTCCTTTTCTTTTAAAAGAATCTATCAACATCAATAGTGCTGTCATTCACATGACACATAGTACAAAGTGTGTATAGTCAAATACTAATACCTTTGGACTTGCACTTTGAAGTGGATCACCTTAATCAAATGTTTGGCATTATTTCAAAATTCCATTCTTTAGTAATCTTTTAGTGTAGTAAACATTTTACTTACATCTTCTATTCATCCTTATCATGACAACTTTCATGATCAAGCGGCTATAGCTTATAAAGGTGAATTGCGAGTATAATGTTTCTTTTCCAAAACCTTTTGGAGGATTAGGACGACTAGCGTCTCCAACCTTCACAAATTCTCATCAAATATGAGGACATATACTCTGTCATGTTGTAACCAACACATTGTTTAAGATATCGCAATACCTTTCACATATGATGGTTTTTGAAACATTGCTTTCAGCTCTTAGATAAACTTGATATTAAAAACAATCTTTTGATTATCAAGAATCATGGAGGCAAACATGATACATTAGATACTAACACTGGAATTGTTACTCGTGATTTAATACTATTTATTAAACTTCACAGAGTAAACGGAGTTTGCTGAAAGTTTGAAATATGACTTTTAAACTTTAGATTGACACTCAAAACTATACGATACCAGTTCGTAAAGCAAATATCCAGAATTTCTATAGTTCCACTATCTCAACTATAACTAAAGCGTAAGGTGGTGAACGGATGCCAATGACTACAACAAACTATGCAAATTCACTTTGATTGTGTTTATGATAAATTGAGTTTGACTAATCCAAATTACAAATGAACTCCCACTCAAAACAACATCCCTCGAGTTGTTTTAGTGATTACACGAACCAAATCCACTACACCAAGTCCGATCATCACGTGAGATGATGTAGCTTCATCGGCGAACAATCTTCATGTTCATCATATCACTCATATGATTCATGCTCTACCTTTCGGTATTCCGTGTTCCGAGACCATGTCTGTACATGCTAGGCTCGTCAAGGTTAACCTTAGTTTCCGCATGTGCAAATCTGGCTTGCACCCGTTGTATGCACACGTAGAATCTATCACATCCGACCATCACGAGATGCTTCGAAACGACGAGTCTTACAAACGGTGCCAACTAAGGACGAACACTTTATTACTTGATATTTAGTGAGAGGGATCATATTATAATGCTACCATCGCGTTCTAAGCAATACAAGATGCATAAAGGATTAACATCACAGGCAATTCATAATTAGTGTGATATGATATGGCCCTTTCTTCTTATGCCTTCGATCTCCATCTCCAAAGCACGGACATGATCTCCATCATCACCAGCATTGCGTCAAGGTCCGTGGCGCCGCTTCATGGTTGTCCATCATCACCAGCAACTATTACAACTACTTGGAATAAAGCTATTACAAGATGAATAGACACGCATGTCTTAACAGAATTAAAGACAACCATTAGGCTCCTGCCGGTTGCCATATTACAACAAGGATCATTGCATACATCAAATATAATCACAATCACATGATGGCCATATCACATCACAAAACCCTTGCAAAAACAAGTTAGACGCCTCTAGTTTTCTTTGCAAGTTTTACGTGGTTTGGGCTTTCAAATAAGAACGGATCCTACCTACGAAAATGAACCACAACGTTGATACAAGTGCTATTAAGTGCAAAGTGTAGATTGGATCTATACTATGATGGGAGAGACAGACACCCGCAAAGCCACTTGTGCAAAACAAGTTACACGTCAAGCGTGGAGCAAGTCTAATGTGCGATGACATGTAATGTTAGCCCGAGCTGCTTCATCCCACCATACCGCAAGATGCAAAGTACACACAGCAAAAGACGGCAGGAGCACCAACGCCCATAAAACCATTGTGTTCTACTCGTGCAACAGATCTACGCATAGACGTGGCTCTGATACCACTGATAGGTTCGTAGCATGGAAAACAAAAATTTTCTACCGCAATAACGAACAAAACCCAGATATAATCTAGATAAAAGCCAAGATCTAATCTATTAGACATGAGCAACGAGATAGATCGGTACTAACCCTCATAGAACCGAAAGCGTTATGAGATTGGATCTCGTGGTTGATGTAGTCGATCACTTGCCGATCTCAAGATCGTGTGGACGATCCTTCTGGCGCCGCTTTCAGCGCCTGGTCACACGCAGTGAGTCGGGCAGACCTTCCTCTCCTGCTCCAAATGAGCAGCGGAGGTAGTAGATCTTATCCACGGAATCCCAGCAGCACGACGGTGTGGTGGTGGTGGTGGAGGAGAGAATTCTGCAGAGCTTCGCCTAAGCCGGAGCAGAGCGAAGGTAGAGGAGAGAGGCCGCGGCTAGAGCTTGTTATGAGAGAGAGCTAGGAGGGGACTCCCCTCCTATGGCCGGCGGGTTGGGAAGGGGGGAGGAGTCCTCCTCCCCCACGAATCCGTGTCTCACCCCACAAGGTTTCCTTTGACCCTTTCTTGGTTTTCAAGCAAACACCAAGAACTCTTCTAGAACCTTCCAGAACATTCCGAAACCTTCTATAATCTCCATACAAACACTCCGGAACATTTCCTAACTTAGAAAATGATCCCCAATATATGAATATTATTCTCCGGACAATTCCGGATCTCCTCGTGATGTCCCGGATCCAATCCGAGACTCCGAACAACATTTGGTCTCCAACGCACATTCCATATCTACCCAAAACAACTTCGAACCTTAAGTGTGTCACCCTACGGTTCGTCAATATGCAGACATGATGGAGACACCTCTCCGATCAATAACCATCAGCGGGATCTGGAGATCCATAACGGCTCCCACATACTCAACGATGACTTTCTGATCGATAGAACCATTTACATACGAAACCAATTCCCTTTGTCACGTGATATTCTACTTATCCAAGGTTTGATCGTCGGTATCTCCATACCTAGTTCTACCTCGTTACCGATAAGTACTCTTTACTTTTTCCATGTTATGTCATCCCTTGTGACCTAGTCACATGCTTCCAAGCTAACTAGATGACATTCCACCGAGAGGGCCCAGAGCATATCGCTCTGTCATATGGATGGACAAATCCCAATCTTGGTCTATGCGCTTCAACACATACTTTCAGAATACCCAATGACACCTTTATAACCACCCAGTTACGAAGCGGTGTTTGATGTTATCAAAGTACCCATCCGGTGATGGTGATTAACATAACCTCATGGTCGAAGGATTAGGTTACTATGCATTTGAAAGCTTACAGCAATACGAACTTAATGACTTGATCTTATGCTATGCTTACTATGGGTGTGTGTCCATCACATCATTCTCCTAATGATATAACCTTGTTATTAATGACATCCAATGTCCATGATCAGGAAACATGATCATCATTTAATCAACAAGCTTGTTTAACAAGAGGCTTACTAGGGACTCTTTTATGTTTACAAAACACACAAGTATTAATGTTTCCTGTTAATACAATTATAGCATGGGATGTAAACATTTATCATAAACATAAAGATATAATAATAACCACTTTATTATTGCCTCTTGGGCATATCTCCAACACATTCAATGACTAGTGGTTATTTAGGAAAGGAACACACATGCAATGATTCTGGTGGTGGTTTAGGAAAGGAAGACACATGCAATGACTCTGGTGGATCCATGTGGTTTAGAAAAAGAAGACACATGCAATGACTCTGGTGGTGGTTTACGAAAATGAACACACATGCAATGACTCGGGTGGTGGTTTAAGAAAGAAACACACATGCAATGACACTTGTGGATCCATGTGGTTTAGGAAAAGAAGACACATGCAATGACTCTGGTGGTGGTTTAGGAAAGGAACACACATGCAATGACTCTGGTGGTGGTTTGGAAAGGAACACACATGCAATGACTCTGGTGGTGGTTTAGGAAAGGAAGTCAGATACAATGACTCTGGTGGTGGTTTGGAAAAATAAGACCAAGGAACTCTACTGGATCCATGTGGTTTAGGAAAATAAGGCACATGCAATGACTCTAGTGGTGGTTTAGGAAAGGAACACACATACAATTGCTCTAGTGGTGGTTAGGAAAAGAAGACACATGCAATGACTCTAGTGGTGGTTTAGGAAAGGAACACACATGCAATGAATCTGGTGGCGGTTTAAGAAAGGAAAACACATGCAATGACTCTCGTGGATCCATGTGGTTTAGGAAAAGAAGACACATGCAATGACTCTAGTGGTGGTTTAGGAAAGAAACACACATGCAATGTCTCTAGTGGTGGTTTAGGAAAATAACACACATACAATGACTCTGGTGGTGGTTTAGGAAAGGAAGACACATGCAATGACTCTGGTGGATCCATATGGTTTAGGAAAAGAAGACACATGCAATGACTCTGCTGGTGGTTTTGGAAAATAAGACACATGCAATTACTCTGGCCTTGGTTTAGGAAAGGAACACACATGCAATGACTCTGATGGTGGTTTAAGAAAGGAACACACATGCAATGACTCTAGTGGTGGTTTAGGGAAGGAAGATGGATGCAATGACTCAGGTGGATCAATGTGGTTTAGGAAAAAAAGACACATGCAATGACTGGTGGTGATTTAGGAAAGGAACACACATGCAATGATTCTGGTGGTGGTTTAGGAAAGGAAGACACATGCAATTACTCTAGTGGATCAATGTGGTTTAGGAAAATAAGACACATGCAATGACTCTGGTGGTGGTTACGAAAAGGAACACACATGCAATGACTCTGGTGGTGGTTTAGGAAAGGAACACACATGCAATGACTCTGGTGGTGGTTTAAGAAAGAAACACACATGCAATGACACTGGTGGATCCATGTGGTTTAGGAAAAGAAGACACATGCAATGACTCTGGTGGTGGTTTAGGAAAGTAACATACATACAATGACTCTGGTGGTGGTTTTGGAAAGGAACACACATGCAATGACTCTGATGGTGGTTTAGGATAGTAAGTCACATGCAATGACTCTGGTGGTGGTTTAGAAAAAGAAGACCACAGAACTCTGGTGGATCCATGTGGTTTAGGAAAAGAAGGCACATGCAATGACTCTACTGGTGGTTTAGGAAAATAAGACAAATGCACTTACTCTAGTGGTGGTTTAGGAAAAGAAGACACATGCAATGACTCTAGTGGTGGTTTAGGAAAGAAACACACATGCAATGTCTCTAGTGGTGGTTTAGGAAAATAACACACATACAATGACTCTGGTGGTGGTTTAGGAAAGGAAGACACATGCAATGACTCTGGTGGATCCATATGGTTTAGGAAAAGAAAACACATGCAATGACTCTGCTGGTGGTTTTGGAAAATAAGGCACATGCAACGACTCTGGCCTTGTTTTAGGAAAGGAACACACATGCAATGACTCTGATGGTGGTTTAAGAAAGGAACACACATGCAATGACTCTAGTGGTGGTTTAGGGAAGGAAGATGGATGCAATGACTCAGGTGGATCAATGTGGTTTAGGAAAAAAAGACACATGCAATGACTGGTGGTGATTTAGGAAAGGAACACACATGCAATGATTCTGGTGGTGGTTTAGGAAAGGAAGACACATGCAATTACTCTAGTGGATCAATGTGGTTTAGGAAAATAAGACACATGCAATGACTCTGGTGGTGGTTACGAAAAGGAACACACATGCAATGACTCTGGTGGTGGTTTAAGAAAGAAACACACATGCAATGACACTGGTGGATCCATGTGGTTTAGGAAAAGAAGACACATGCAATGACTCTAGTGGTGGTTTAGGAAAGAAACACACATGCAATGTCTCTAGTGGTGGTTTAGGAAAATAACACACATACAATGACTCTGGTGGTGGTTTAGGAAAGGAAGACACATGCAATGACTCTGGTGGATCCATATGGTTTAGGAAAAGAAGACACATGCAATGACTCTGCTAGTGGTTTTGGAAAATAAGACACATGCAATTACTCTGGCCTTGGTTTAGGAAAGGAACACACATGCAATGACTCTGATGGTGGTTTAAGAAAGGAACACACATGCAATGACTCTAGTGGTGGTTTAGGGAAGGAAGATGGATGCAATGACTCAGGTGGATCAATGTGGTTTAGGAAAAAAAGACACATGCAATGACTGGTGGTGATTTAGGAAAGGAACACACATGCAATGATTCTGGTGGTGGTTTAGGAAAGGAAGACACATGCAATTACTCTAGTGGATCAATGTGGTTTAGGAAAATAAGACACATGCAATGACTCTGGTGGTGGTTACGAAAAGGAACACACATGCAATGACTCTGGTGGTGGTTACGAAAAGGAACACACATGCAATGACTCTGGTGGTGGTTTAAGAAAGAAACACACATGCAATGACACTGGTGGATCCATGTGGTTTAGGAAAAGAAGACACATGCAATGACTCTGGTGGTGGTTTAGGAAAGGAACATACATACAATGACTCTGGTGGTGGTTTTGGAAAGGAACACACATGCAATGACTCTGATGGTGGTTTAGGATAGTAAGTCACATGCAATGACTCTGGTGGTGGTTTAGAAAAAGAAGACCACAGAACTCTGGTGGATCCATGTGGTTTAGGAAAAGAAGGCACATGCAATGACTCTACTGGTGGTTTAGGAAAATAAGACAAATGCACTTACTCTAGTGGTGGTTTAGGAAAAGAAGACACATGCAATGACTCTAGTGGTGGTTTAGGAAAGAAACACACATGCAATGTCTCTAGTGGTGGTTTAGGAAAATAACACACATACAATGACTCTGGTGGTGGTTTAGGAAAGGAAGACACATGCAATGACTCTGGTGGATCCATATGGTTTAGGAAAAGAAAACACATGCAATGACTCTGCTGGTGGTTTTGGAAAATAAGGCACATGCAACGACTCTGGCCTTGTTTTAGGAAAGGAACACACATGCAATGACTCTGATGGTGGTTTAAGAAAGGAACACACATGCAATGACTCTAGTGGTGGTTTAGGGAAGGAAGATGGATGCAATGACTCAGGTGGATCAATGTGGTTTAGGAAAAAAAGACACATGCAATGACTGGTGGTGATTTAGGAAAGGAACACACATGCAATGATTCTGGTGGTGGTTTAGGAAAGGAAGACACATGCAATTACTCTAGTGGATCAATGTGGTTTAGGAAAATAAGACACATGCAATGACTCTGGTGGTGGTTACGAAAAGGAACACACATGCAATGACTCTGGTGGTGGTTTAAGAAAGAAACACACATGCAATGACACTGGTGGATCCATGTGGTTTAGGAAAAGAAGACACATGCAATGACTCTGGTGGTGGTTTAGGAAAGGAACATACATACAATGACTCTGGTCGTGGTTTTGGAAAGGAACACACATGCAATGACTCTGATGGTGGTTTAGGATAGTAAGTCACATGCAATGACTCTGGTGGTGGTTTAGAAAAAGAAGACCACAGAACTCTGGTGGATCCATGTGGTTTAGGAAAAGAAGGGACATGCAATGACTCTACTGGTGGTTTAGGAAAATAAGACAAATGCACTTACTCTAGTGGTGGTTTAGGAAAAGAAGACACATGCAATGACTCTGCCCTTGGTTTAGGGAAGGAATACACATGCAATGACTCTGATGGTGGTTTAAGAAAGGAACACACATACGATGACTCTGGTGGTGGTTTAGGGAAGGAAGATAGATCCAATGACTCTGGTGGATCCATGTGGTTTAGGAAAAAAGACACATGCAATGACTGGTGGTGATTTAGGAAAGGAACACACATGCAATGATTCTGGTGGTGGTTTAGGAAAGGAAGACACAGTCAATGACTCTGGTGTATCCATGTGGTTTAGGAAAGTAAGACACATGCAATCACTCTAGTGGTGGTTTAGGAAAAGGAACACACATGCAATGACTCTGGTGGTGGTTTAAGAAAGAAACATACATGCAATGACACAGGTGGATCCATGTGGTTTAGGAAAAGAAGACACATGCAATTACTCAAGTGGTGGTTTAGGAAAAGAAGACACATGCAATGACTCTAGTGGTGGTTTTGGAAAAGAAGGCACATGCAATGACTCTGGTGGTGGTTTAGAAAAGGAAGTCACATGCAATGACTCTGGTGGTGGTTTAGGAAAAGAAGACACATGCAATGACTCTGGCCTTGGTTTAGGAAAGGAATACACATGCAATGACTCTGATGGTGGTTTAAGAAAGGAACACACATATAATGACTCTGGTGGTGGATTAGGGAAGGAAGATAGATGCAATGACTCTGGTGGATCCATGTGGTTTAGGAAAAAAAAGACACATGCAATGACTGGTGGTGATTTAGGAAAGGAACACACATGCAATGATTCTGGTGGTGGTTTAGGAAAGGAAGACATAGGAAATGACTCTGGTGGATCCATGTGGTTTAGGAAAACAAGACACATGCAATGACTCTGTGGTGGTTTACGAAAAGGAACACACATGCAATGACTCTGGTGGTGATTTAAGAAAGAAACACACATGCAATGACACTGGTGGATCCATGTGGTTTAGGAAAGGAAGACACATGCAATGATTCTGGTGGTGGTTTAGGAAAGGAACATACATACAATGACTCTGGTGGTGGTTTTGGAAAGGAACACACATGCAATGACTCTAGTGGTGGTTTAGGAAAGTAAGTCACATGCAATGACTCTGGTGGTGGTTTAGAAAAAGAAGACAACAGAACTCTGGTGGATCCATGTGGTTTAGGAAAAGAAGGCACATGCAATGACTCTGGTGGTGGTTTAAGAAAGGAACACACATGCAATTAGTCTAGTGGTGGTTTAGGAAAAGAAGACACATGCAATGACTCTGGCCTTGGTTTAGGAAAGGAATACACATGCAATGACTCTGATGGTGGTTTAAGAAAGAACACACATACAATGACTCTGGTGGTGGTTTAGGGAAGGAAGATAGATCCAATGACTCTGGTGGATCCATGTGGTTTATAAAATAAAGACACATGCAATGACTGGTGGTGATTTAGGAAAGGAACACACATGCAATGATTCTGGTGGTGGTTTAGGAAAGGAAGACACAGTCAATGACTCTAGTGTATCCATGTGGTTTAGGAAAATAAGACACATGCAATCACTCTAGTGGTGGTTTACGAAAAGGAACACACATGCAATGACTCTGGTGCTGGTTTAAGAAAGAAAAATACATGCAATGACACAGGTGGATCCATGTGGTTTAGGAAAAGAAGACACATGCAATTACTCTAGTGGTGGTTTAGGAAAAGAAGACACATGCAATGACTCTAGTGGTGGTTTTGGAAAGGAACACACATGCAATGACTCTGGTGGTGGTATTGAAAAAGAAGACCACAGAACTCTGGTGGATCCATGTGGTTTAGGAAAAGAAGGCACATGCAATGACTCTGGTGGTGGTTTAGGAAAGGAACACACATGCAATTACTCTAGTGGTGGTTTAGGAAAAGAAGACACATGCAATGACTCTGGCCTTGGTTTAGGAAATGAATACACATGCAATGACTCTGATGGTGGTTTAAGAAAGGAACACACATACAATGACTCTGGTGGTGGTTTAGGGAAGGAAGATAGATGCAATGACTCTGGTGGATCCATGTGGTTTAGGAAAAAAAGACACATGCAATGACTGGTGGTGATTTAGGAAAGGAACACACATGCAATGATTCTGGTGGTGGTTTAGGAAAGGAAGACACAGGAAATGACTTTGGTGGATCCATGTGGTTTAGGAAAACAAGACACATGCAATGACTCTGGTGGTGGTTTACGAAAAGGAACACACATGCAATGAGTCTGGTGGTGATTTAAGAAAGAAACACACATGCAATGACACTGGAGGATCCATGTGGTTTAGGAAAAGAAGACACATGCAATGACTCTGGTGGTGGTTTAGGAAAGGAACACACATGCAATGACTCTGGTGGTAGTTTTGGAAAGGAACACACGTGCAATGACTCTGGTGGTGGTTTAGGAAAGTAAGTCACATGCAATGACTCTGGTGGTGGTTTAGAAAAAGAAGACCAATGAACTCTGGTGGATCCATGTGGATTAGGAAAAGAAGGAACATGCAATGACTCTGGTGGTGGTTTAGGAAAGGAACACACATGCAATTACTCTAGTGGTGGTTTAGGAAAAGAAGACACATGCAATGACTCTGGTGGTGGTTTAGGAAAGGAACACACATGCAATGACTCAGGTGGTGGTTTACGAAAATAACACACATACAATGACTCTGGTGGTGGTTTAGGAAAGGAAGACACATGCAATGACTCTGGTGGATCCATATGGTTTAGGAAAAGAAGACACAATGAATGACTCTGCTGGTGGTTTAGGAAAATAAGACACATGCAATGACTCTGGCCATGTTTTAGGAAAGGAACACATATGCAATGACTCTGGTGGTGGTTTAAGAAAGGAACACACATGCAATGACACTGGTGGATCCATATGGTTCTGGAAAAGAAGACACATGCAATGACTATGGTAGTGGTTTAGGAAAGGAACACAGATGCCTTGACTGTTGTGGTGGTTTAAGAAAGGAACACACATGCAATGACTCTGGTGGTGGTTTAGGAAAGGAAGACACATGCAATGACTCTGGATTTGGTTAGGAAAATAAGACACATGCAATGACTCCAATGTTGGTTTAGGAAAGGAACACTCATGCAATAACCCTAGTGGATCCATGTGGTTTAGGAAAAGAACATACATGCAAAGACTCTGGTGGTGGTTTTCGAAAGGAACACACATGTAATGAATCTAGTGGTGGTTTAGGAAAGGAAGACACATGCAATGACTCTGGTGGTGGTTTAGGAAAGGAACACACATGCAATGACTCTAGTGGTGGTTTAGGAAAGGAAGACACATGCAATGACTCTGGTGTATCCATGTGGTTTACGAAAATAAGACACATGTAATGACTCTGGTGGTGGTTTAGGAAAAGGAACATACATGCAATGACTCTGGTGGTGGTTTAAGAAAGGAACACACATGCAATGACACTGGTGGATCCAAGTGGTTTAGGAAAACAAGACACATGCAATGACTCTGGTGGTTTTGGAAAGGAACACACATGCAATGACTCTGGTGGTGGTTTAGGAATGGAAGACACAGGAAATTACTTTGGTGGTGGTTTATAAAAACAAGACACATGCAATGACTCTGGTGGATCGATGTGGTTCAGGAAAAGAAGACACATGCAATGACTTTGGTGGTGGTTTATGAAAGGAACACACATGCAATTACTATAGTTGTGCTTTAGGAAAAGAACACGCATTCAATGACTCTGGTGGTGGTTTAGGATAGGAACACACATGCAATGACTCTGGTGGTGGTTTAGGGAAGGAAGATAGATGCAATGACTCTGGTGGATCCATGTGGTTTAGGAAAAAAAGACATATGCAATGACTCTTTTTTTTGAGGTCAAACAGTAGGGAAAATCCCCACTGCAATTTTTTTATTATATGGGTATGAGTATGTTACAAAGATAAATACAGATAGTCTATTGATCTAAGGCAGATCAAAATAAGAAAGATAAAGCCACCTCTAAGGTGGGAAATCTACTCTATCTCTGATCTAAGTGTTGATTCAGCCAGGTTTTGAATTTCTCCTTGTATTTTCCTTTGATTCTGAACTGAATCCATCTCATATCTTGATAGAAGATTGCTTTCCATCTTTCTAGTGTGGGTCTTTTGTCATTGAAAATCTTCTCATTTCTACAGATCCAGATACCCTAGGTAGCCATGACAATGATTTCCATTGCAAATGGTAGGTGTAACTTTTCTTTGATGTCTGAAATAGCTTCCAACCTAGTTAAGTTTGTAGTTCTGTTTCTGTAAATACGGTCCCAGCATTTGTTTGCAAAAGAACATTCCCAGAATAAATGGTTAACTGATTCTTCCAAGTAACAGTTGGAAGTTACACAATTGTAGTCAGGCAGGATGAATTGTTTTCTTTTCATAAGATTCCTTGTATTCAGTCTGTCCAGAAGCAAAATCCAGAAGAAATTTTTTTGTTTATTCTAGCAAGAGGATGTCCAAAGCAAAGAGAAGTGAGGTGGTGATGGGGAGTATCCAATCATGGATGAGTATGCCTTTTTTACTTCAAATTTACCTGACCCTCAAATGCAACTCTAGTTATCATGGATGTCCTCATGAGTGGGTGGCATGATTTCCTGGCATATTTCTTCCATGATTAAAAACTCAGAGTAGGCTTGTTGAGAAAGAGGTAGGTGAAAATTATCCTTCAAGAAATCAGCATGTAAGAAGTCATGAACACTGATATTTGAGGACTTAGCATAGGACAGGAGATGTGGGAATTTATTCTTAAAGCACTCATCTTGCCAAAGGTCAGACCAAAAATATGCAGATTTTCCAGAATTCAGATTGCACTTAGCCATGCCTTTAAAATTATCAATTAACTTGATATGAGTTTTCCACCAGAATGATCCTTCCATGCTTATTCCAGGTAATTTTCCATTTTTGTAGTAGGTTTCCTAGATGAGATGAACCCAAGGGATGTCATGGTGGTTGTAGAATTTGTCTAGGTTCTTTAAAAGGAGGGCAGTATTTTGAATCTGGATATTCAGGACTCCTAGACCCCCTTGATTTTTAGGACGACAAATTTTATCCCAAGATACCAGTGCTTTTCCTTTGGCTTGAACATCTTCAGTCTTTTTTCTCCAAAGACAGTGTCTCATATATTTTATAATTTGATACTTGATGACAATTGGTACCTCCAGAAAACTCATGAAGAATAGAGTGAGTGAGGAAAGTACAGATTTTACCAGTTGTAGTTTTCCTCCATAGTTCAAGAAATCAGCTATACCACAAAGTCTTCTTTCAACTCTCTGAAAAATAGGCAGAAAGTGTTCCATGGATGGCTTTGCTATGCTTAGCGGCAATCCAAGATAGGTGAAAGGGAGGCTGCCAGTTTGACAATTGATTGACAGAGCAAAATGCATCAACCTATCATTACATAAATATATTGGCATCATACTTGACTTCAAGTAGTTGACTTTGAGTCCTATGGAGTTTGCAAAAGTTTGAAGAAGGGCTTTCAAGCACAACAATTGGGAAGCATCTGCCTTAAGTACCACCAATGTATCATCATCATATTGAATTACAGGGAAATCACTGTTGGGAGGTCCATCAATTGGGGGGGGTCAGAAGATTCATGTGCATAGCCTTATTCAGGACAGATTAAAGGAGGTCTGCAGCAAGAACAAAAAGGAGTGGTGAAAGGGGGTCTCCTTGTCTCACACCTCTCCTGCAGTAGAATTTTTTCCCAGGCACCCCATTTAGAAGGGTTTCAGAGGATCTAGATTAAAAAATCATTCCTATCCATTTGATCCATTTCCTGCCAAATCCTCTAGCTTTGAGTATATTTATGATGGCAGAGTGATCAACTGTATCAAATGCCTTCTCAAAGTCAAGTTTTAGAATTAGGATTTCCTCCTTTGATTTGTGGCATTGGAAAAGGTATTCAAATGCCCATCCAAGGCAATCCTGAATAGATCTATTATTGAGAAAACCATATTGATTTTTATGTACCAATTCCAGAATAACAGATTGCAGTCTGTTTGCAAGAAGTTTGGTGATGATTTTGAACACACGGTTCAATAAGGATATTGGTCTAAAATCAACAAAGGTAGAAGGGCATGTAATTTTAAGAATGAGAGTAATGTAGGACGAGTTGATGCTTTCAAGAGAGACCTTTTCATTGTAGAAGTCATCGATCCGCAGTTTGATATCATTTCCAATGATTGACCAGCAGCTTTTGATAATTTCATTGTGAAAACCATCAGGCCCAGGGGACTTGTCATTTGCCAAATCAGATATAACCTCCTCAATTTCTTTGTCAAGAAGAGGCCTTTCAATTGAATTCTTCATCTCATCAGTCATACCATTTCCATAGAAATCTTCAAGGTTGAAAAGCATCTTAGTTTTGTTTGATGTACCCATTCTAGCTTTGAAGTCATTCCATAGAATGTCAGCCTTGTCATAGTGATTAATGAATTCATGCCCACTATCATTCTTGATCAATGATATATAATTGTGCCTATAGCTGATGGTGGCTTTAGAGTGGAAAAACTTTGTGTTTTCATCACCTAGTTTTACCCATTTAATTTTTCCTCTTTGTTTCCAATAGGTGTTTTGATTATGGAGCAGAGAGATTATATGGGATTTCAGAATATCTCTGAGGTGCCATTCATTGATGGTTAAGGTTCTAGACTCTTCAAGTAGATCCAGAAGGTCAATTGTGTCATTCACCTTATTTATTTGGTCTTTTAAGCATGGTAACTGCTTGGCCCAAATCTTAACGCCTCTCCTCACATTTTTCAACTTGGCACAATTCCTTTTTGCCATGTCCTGGTGATTCACTGGTATATTCCAGGCATTTTGCACAATCTGTCGAAAATTAGAATGATGAAGCCAGTAATTTTCAAATCTAAATATTTGTGCCTTGGGAATGTTTGTTCCAATTGAGATGACACAAGGTAGGTGATCAGAAGTAGGCTTGGATAGGGGGGTAACCAATGTATAAGGATATTTGGTTGTCCATGAGCTAGAAGTAAAAAACCAATCTTGTCTTTCTAGAAGGGGATCTTTCTGCATGTTACTCCAAGTGAATTTCCTTCCTTTCAGTGGTAATTCAACAAGTCCCAAGTTGCTGATAGCTTCATTAAAAAGCCTAGTGTCATTAACATCACCCCACTTTTATTTCTATCAGTAAGTCTTCTGATAAGATTAAAATATCCTAAGACAAGCCAATCCACATTATCAGGCATCATGATGTTGGAAAACCAGTCCAAAAAGTCAATTTTCTTATCAGCTTGACATGGGCCATAGATATTTGTAAGAGTCCAGGAGTCAATAGATAGTTGGAAGGAGAAAGTGACAGAAGTGGAGAATTCATTTTGGAATGCTCTGGTTCCATTAAACAATGAACTGTTCCATATGATGATGATCCCTCCAGAAGCACCAATTGAAGGAAGAAAGTCAAAGCTATCAAATTTATTTGGACAAAATTTCTTTAAATAATTTATATCAAAGATTTCTCCCTTGGTTTCTTGGAGACAAATGATATCACATTCAGATTCAATGATTTTACTTTTTAATGCCAACCACTTCTTCTCAGAGTTAATTCCTCTGAGATTCTAGTTCAGAATCTTCCAATTTCTGTTGTTAATCATTGATAATCAGGTTGAGATAACATTGGGGTGACACAAGATTTGTAGTCATACAAAGAAACTTGTAAACATCATAAGGTACTGAAGTCATAAACATGCATAGCAGCATCATGATTCTAAACAAACCATAACAGATTCCAAGGGTAATTGATCCAGACACAAAAGGATAATATTGTGCAGACATTAAAACATTTATTTAGGTGCTTTCTTCTTAGACTGCTGTCCTTAAGATTCAGTAGCTCCTCCCTTATTCTTGCTTGAAAGGTTTGTGTCAGAACCAATCTTCTTTGGTCCAGGTTTTCCAGGTGGTTTGATGGTCAGATCATTGACCCTGCTCTTCTTCAGCAGCCTTTTCTTAAGTACACCCTCCTTAACCTTGCAAAACAAATCAGCAAGGTTTTAACAACTTTATTGTTGAGACAAGGAGGAGCAGCATTGCAAGAGAGACAATTAAAATCAGAGTAATTCACATGACTTTTAAATCCCCCATTAAGTTCCACAATTCTGGGGCTCCTTCTCACCTCAGTGTCCACAAAAGGTTCTTTTCCCCTCCTTTTTTTTGCTGGAGCATTTGGCACCATCAGGTTTGATGGAGAATCATTTAGGCAGTGAGGAGGCATCTGTCCAACACATTCATCAGGGATAATGAAAGTAAAGGTATTTTCTTCTACAATTGGCTCTTTAATAATATCCCAAAGAGGATAAGTAAGGAAATGTCTTGCCCAACTGAATTTTTCAGAAGTGATGAGCATGAGGGTGATAAAGTTAAACCAACTTACAGGAATATCACATTGCAGTCTGCCTTTGCCAGGTGAGGAGTTGTTGATGTGTGGAGAAAAGAATCTGTCCTAGAGTTCTAGTCCTTGCTTGGAGAAGGACTGCTTAGCAGATAGCACCTCAGAGGAGTTGACAAACGGAGTGAGGACCATCCCAACTTGCAGATGTGCCTCATTGGGAGAGAGAAGGTTTGTTTTCAATCATCTAGTCATCCTGCTGATTCCCCTCATTAGCATGATGGCTTTCCTCCTCATCATCCAGGTAATTCTGTAGTATATTAAGCAGTCCCTCACCCATGCCCACATCCTGGTTAGCTTCAACAGTCTGCTGTTCTACTTCAATATCATCAGCTCCATGGACAGAAGCATTGTCATTGTCAGAAGAAACATTTGCCACAGGAATGGAACTAGTAACAGCACTGTCAGCCTCCTGAGGTGGCAAATCCAGGTTATCAATAGGCATGTCTACACCCTCAGCAAACACAGGTCCCTGAACTGCATTCCAATTACCCCAACCAACATTATTCTATTGGAGAGCTGGATCAACCCATTGGTCCCATCCACCAATGTCCCCTTCAGGCTGTGGAGGTGGTGGTGGAGAGGGGGGGGGCAAAAATGGGTCCCACCACAGGCAAGGGATGAGGGTCAGCATCATCATCAGGTAGTGGGTCCTCATCTGGTGGCCCCCCCCCAGGAGGTTGCTATTTAAAAGTTCCACAGAGAAAGTCCATGATTCTATTTCCACAAGGTCCCCAATGGTGAATCTAACACTTTTAGGCACATCCAAAAGGACAGTGACTCTGAGTTTAGCAATGATCCTGCCTTTGTGCTCAGGGTCCCTTTCCCATAGAAACACCTTTCCAATGTCAGAGAAAACAACATTTAGATCATCAGTATGCCAATGATCAAGTGGAGGACCCAGAAGCATGACCCAACATTCATTGTTAAACTGAGTTCTACGTCAGTTAATGCCCTCATTGTGCCTAGCAAAAGAGATAGCAACATCCTGGAAAGGGATTAGACCCGCAACGATTAAATGGTCCTGGTCACTAACATTGGTGAATTGAACATATGTAGAGACAAATGGACGGTCTTCAATATCACGGAAATCAACACGAGCCTCATTGAAAAAGAAATCTTGCAACACATCTCCGATATTATGAAATGGAACAGGACCAAGGGGAGGGGATGAATGTTCGCAATAGCATACAGTTCATGAGCCCTCGGTCCATGAGGAACCACCGCCCTCTTGACACGATTCCGGCCAGCCACCTGCAAAATCTCAAAGCCATGGGGTAGGAAAGGCTGAGGGTCAAGCGGAATGTTTTCCATTACGGAAACGGTTGTCGCCGGCGACGAGCGGAGCAAGGCAGTTGGGGTTTCTGCAAGCGTGGGAGTTGAGGAGGTGGGGGGGGGGGGTCGGGAATTTTCTTTTTTTGGGCGAGGGCAAAATCTTTAAGACAGTCGAACAACCTGGGCCGCGACACTTGCGACGAGACATGGGCCTTGAACCAATTAAGGTAAGATTTATCGGGCCAAGGACAAGAAGGGAAGGTTGGGAATTTCAAAAATGGTAAAAGACCAGGCAGATTAATTAAGGATGATTTGTTGTCTGCAGGAGATTTCGCACCCTCATTTACATTCCCATTAACCATGATTTCCGCAAATGACGTGCTCGGTACAACTCGTTTAATATCACCTTTGATTTGACCGTTATTGCATGGGACCGTTGACGAGGAAATCGGTGATCCAATATGATAAAAATCCAAAGCATTTTTTTCTTATTGTATGAAACAATAATCCAATCCTTGTCCAATTCTTTGTAGTATTATTTCTCTTCAAATCTCCAATTTTGACCTCCATCACCCCAAAGGTTGATCTTCAAGACAAAAAATTCATCCGAGAATGTACCAGAATTATATATTTCAAAGCCCACAGCACGTGATGCGACAGAGAATCTAAATGTTCTATATTGGAGGATCTTGACTTGAAATTTTGATGCTAGGCCACCAAAACAAGCTTGGAGTGCAATCCCAATAGTATGAACATCAATTTTAAAATTGGCACGACCAAATGAGCCAACCAGGAAGAAAGGTCTTCTGCGTAATCCTCCAGAGAAATTGATGTGATGACCAAAATTTTTGAACATATTTGTCTCAAAAATCTTCCCTTTAGAGAAATCCAATGAAATGCATTTGTTGATCTTCTCTGATGATTCTTGTGTCATGTCGGCAATTTGAGCACCCACCACCACTCTTTCAATCACAAGATCCAAAGTCACTCTAGAGAAGATCTTTTCATTTTGAAGAAGGAACCTAGCATCAATCACCACCTTATCTTGATTAAGCAACACAACTCGCTTAGCAAGGGAATAAAGGACCAAAAACCAGGAGCTTTGTCCAAATCATCAGAAGGTAAGGAAGAACTTGTAACGTGCCACATAAGTTGATCTTCAACCTTTTCATCCTTAACATGAGAAATCCCAAGAAAACCAGAAGATGGTGTCGAAAAATCATTGATTCTTGCAAGATGAGAGGGGAACCTCACCACTGATCCAATCGAGAGCACCTCCCCATTTTCCATGCATCTACCCTCTAGTGGAAAGCCGTTGGCATTGAGAATGACCAGCCAACGATTAGCCGAGAGAAACAGAGATCCAACTAGGAACTTACCATCGGTGGAACTTCCAGAATAGGTGATTTTCCAATCACCACCAGAAGAAACAAGTGAAGAGGAGCCCATGATATGGTGTGTGACGGCGCCGGAGTGACGCCGATGAGAGCCGGAGGGAGGGGCCTCAGAGAGGCATGCCTCAGAAATCGTGCGGGTTCATGCGACTCCTGGCTCAATTTTTTTTGCCTCATGCAATGACTCTGGTGGTGATTCAGGCAAGGAACACACATGCAATGATTATGGTGGTGGTTTAGGAAAGGAAGACATAGGCAATGACTCTGGTGGATCCATGTGGTTTAGGAAAGAAGACACATGCAATAACTTTGGTGGTGGTTTAGGAAAGGAACACACATGCAATGACTCTGGTGGTGGTTTAAGAAAGGAACACACATGCAATGACACTGGTGGATCCATGTGGTTAAGGAAAACAAGACACATGCAATGACTCCGGTGGTGGTTTAGGAAAGGAACACACATGCAATGACTCTGGTGGATCCATGTGATTTAGGAAACGAACAGCAATGCAATGACTCTAGGGGTGCTTTAAGAAAGGAACACCCATGCAATAACACTGGTGGATCCATGTGGTTTAGGAAAAGAAGACACATGCAATGACTCTGGTGGTGCTTTAGGAAAGGAACACACATGCAATGACTCTGGTGGTGGTTTAGGAAAAGAAAACACATTCAATGACTTTGGTGGTGGTTTAGGAAAGGAACACACATACAATAACTCTGGTGGATCCATGTGGTAGGAAAATAAGACACATGTAATGACTCTGGTGGTGGTTTAGGAAAGGAACACACATGCAATTACTCTAGTGGTGGTTTAGGAAAATAAGACACATGTAATGACTCTGGCGGTGGTTTAGAAAAGGAACACACATGCAATTACTCTAGTGGTGGTTTAGGAAAAGAAGACACATGCAATGACTCTGGTGGTGGTTTAGGAAAGGAACACACATGCAATGACTCTGGTGGTGCTTTAGGAAAATAACACACATACAATGACTCTAGTAGTGGTTTAGGAAAGGAAGACACATGCAATGACTCTGGTGGATCCATGTGGTTTAGAAAAAGAAGACACATGCAATGACACTGGTGGATCCATCTGGTTTAGGAAAACAAGACACATGCAATGACTCCGGTGGTGGTTTAGGAAAGGAACACACATGCAATGACTCTGGTGGATCCATGTGGTTTAGGAAAAGAAGACACATGCAATGACTCTGGTGGTGGTTTAGGAAAGGAACACACATGCAATGACTCTGGTGGTGGTTTTGGGAAATAAAACACATACAATGACTCTGGTGGTGGTTTAGGAAAGGAAGACACATGCAATGACTCTGGTGGATCCATGTGGTTTAGGAAAAGAAGACACATGCAACGACTCTGCTGGTGGTTTAGGAAAATAAGACACATGTAATGACTTTGGCCGTGGTTTAGGAAAGGAACATGCATGCAATGACTCTAGTGGTGGTTTAAGAAAGGAACACACATGCAATGACACTGGTGGATCCATATGGTTTTGGAAAAGAAGACACATGCAATGACTATGGTGGTGGTTTAGGAAAGGAACACACATGCCTTGACTCTTGTGGTGGTTTAAGAAAGGAACACATATGCAATGACTCTGGTGGTGGTTTAGGAAAGGAAGACGCATGCAATGACTCTAATGTTGGTTTAGGAAAGGAACACTCATGCAATAACCCTAGTGGATCCATGTGGTTTAGGAAAATAACACACATGTAATGACTCTGGTGGTAGTTTTCGAAAGGAACACACATGCAATGAATCTGGTGGTGGTTTAGGAAAGGAAGACACATGCAATGACTCTGGTGGTGGTTTAGGAAAGGAACACACATGCAATGACTGTAGTGGTGGTTTAGGAAAAGAAGACACATGCAATGACTCTGGTGGTGGTTTAGGAAAGGAACACACATGCAATGACTCTGCTGGTGGTTTACGAAAATAACACACAAACAATGACTCTAGTGGTGGTTTAGGAAAGGAAGACACATGCAATGACTCTGGTGGATCCATGTGGTTTAGGAAACGAAGACACATGCAATGGTTTGCTGGTGGTTTAGGAAAATAAGACACATGCAATGACTCTGGCCGTGGTTTTGGAAAGGAACACACATGCAATGACTCTGGTGGTGGTTTAAGAAAGGAACACACATGTAATGACTCTGGTGGTGGTTTAGGAAAGGAAGACACAGACAATGACCCTGGTGGTGGTTTAGAAAAATAAGGCACATGCAATGACTCTGGTGGATCCATGTGGTTTAGGAAAAGAACACACATGCAATGACTTTGGTCGTGGTTTAGGAAAGGAACACACATGCAATTACTATAGTTGTGGTTTAGGAAAAGAACACACATTCAATGACACTGGTGGTGGTTTAGGATAGGAACACACATGCAATGACTCTGGTGGTGGTTTAGGGAAGGAAGATAGATGCAATGACTCTGGTGGATCCATGTGGTTTAGGAAAAAATACACATGCAATGACTCTGGTGGTGATTTAGGAAAGGAACACACATGCAATGATTTTGGCGGTGGTTTAGGAAAGGAAGACACAGGCAATGACTCTGGTGGATCCATGTGGTTTAGGAAAAGAAGACACATGCAATGACTCTGGTGGTGGTTTAGGAAAGGAACACACATGCAATGACTCTGGTGGTGGTTTTGGAAAATAACACACATACAATGACTCTACTGGTAGTTTAGGAAAGGAAGACATATGCAATGACTCCGGTGGATCCATGTGGTTTAGGAAAAGAAGAAACATGCAATGACTCTGCTGGTGGTTTAGGAAAATAAGACACATGTAATGACTCTGGCCGTGGTTTAGGAAAGGAACATGCATGCAATGACTCTGGTGGTGGTTTACGAAAAGGAGCACACATGCAATGACACTTTTGGATCCATATGGTTTTGCAAAAGTATACACATGCAATGACTCTAGTGGTGGTTTAGGAAGGGAACACACATGCCTTGACTCTAGTGGTGGTTTAGGAAAGGAACACACATGCAATGACACTTGTGGATCCATATGGTTTTGGAAAACAAGACACATGCAATGACTATGGTGGTGGTTTAGGAAAGGAACACACATGCAATGAATCCCGTGGTGGTAAGGAAAAGAAGACACATGCAATGACTCTAATGTTGGTTTAGGAAAGGAACACTCATGCAATAACCCTAGTGGATCCATGTGGTTTAAGAAAAAAAAACACATGTAATGACTCTGGTGGTGGTTTTCGAAAGGGACACACATGCAATAAATCTGGTGGTGGTTTAGGAAAGGAAGACACATGCAATGACTCTGGTGGTGGTTTAGGAAAGGAACAAACATGCAATGAGTCTGGTGGTGGTTTAGGAAAGGAAGACACATGCAATGACTCTAGTGGTGGTTTTGGAAAGGAACACACATGCAATGACTCTGGTGGTGGTTTAGGAAAGGAAGACACATGCAATGACTCTAGTGGTGGTTTTGGAAAGGAACACACATGCAATGACTCTGGTGGTGGTTTAGGAAAGGAAGACACAGACAATGACTCTAGTGGTGGTTTAGAAAAATAAGACACATGCAATGACTCTGGTGGATCCATGTGGTTTAGGAAAAGAACACACATGCAATGACTTTGGTACTGGTTTAGGAAAGGAACACACATGCAATTACTATAGTTGTGGTTTAGGAAAAGAACACACATTCAATGACTCTGGTGGTGGTTTAGGATAGGAACACACATGCAATGACTCTAGTGGTGGTTTAGGGAAGGAAGATAGATGCAATGACTCTGGTGGATCCATGTGGTTTTGGAAAAAAATACACATGCAATGACTCTGGTGGTGATTTAGGAAAGGAACACACATGCAATGATTCTGGTGGTGGTTTAGGAAAGGAAGACACAGGCAATGACTCTGGTGGATCCATGTGGTTTAGGAAAAGAAGACACATGCAATGACTTTGGTGGTGGTTTAAGAAAGGAACACACATGCAATTACACAGGTGGATCCATGTGGTTTAGGAAAACAAGACACATGCAATGACTCCGGTGGTGGTTTAGGAAAGGAACACCCATGCAATGACTCTGGTGGATCCATGTGGTTTAGGAAAAGAACACAAATGCAATGACTCTAGTGGTGGTTTAAGAAAGGAGGACACATGCAATGACTCTGGTGGATCCCTGTGGTTTAGGAAAAGAAGACACATGCAATGACTCTGGTGGTGGTTTAGAAAAGGAAGACACATGCAATGACTCTGGTAGATCCATGTGGTTTAGGAAAAGAAGACACATGCAATGACTCCGCTGGTGGTTTAGGAAAGGAACACACATGCAATGACTCTGGTGCTGGTTTAGGAAAGAAACACACATACTATAACTCTGGTGGATCCATGTGGTTTAGGAAAATAACACACATGCAATGACTCTGGCGGTAGTTTAGGAAAGGAACACACATGCAATTAATCTAGTGGTGGTTTAGAAAATAACACACATGCAATGACTCTGGTGGTGGTTTAGGAAAGGAACACACATGCAATGACTGTAGTGGTGGTTTAGGAAAAGAAGACACATGCAATGACTCTGGTGGTGGTTTAGGAAAGGAACACACATGCAACGACTCTGCTGGTGGTTTACGAAAATAACACACAAACAATGACTCTAGTGGTGGTTTAGGAAAGGAAGACACATGCAATGACTCTAGTGGATCCATGTGGTTTAGGAAACGAAGACACATGCAATGGTTTGCTGGTGGTTTAGGAAAATAAGACACATGCAATGACTCTGGCCGTGGTTTTGGAAAGGAACACACATGCAATGACTCTGGTGGTGGTTTAAGAAAGGAACACACATGCAATGACACTTGTAGATCCATATGGTTTTGGAAAAGAAGACACATGCAATGACTATGGTGCTGGTTTAGGAAAGGAACACACATGCCTTGACTCTTGTGGTGGTTTAAGAAAGAAATACACATGCAATGACTCTAGTGGTGGTATAGGAAAGGAAGACACATGCAATGACTCTGGTGGTGGTTAGGAAAAGAAGACACATGCAATGACTCTAATGTTGGTTTAGGAAAGGAACACTCAAGTAATAAAACCTAGTGGATCCATGTGGTTTAGGAAAAGAAGACGCATGCAATGACTCTAGTGGTGGGTTTGGAAAGGAACACACATGCAATGACTCTGGTGGTGGTTTGTAAAAACAAGACACATGCAATGACTCTGGTGGATCCATGTGGTTTAGGAAAATAAGACACATGCAATGACTTTGGTGGTTGTTTAGGAAAGGAACACACATGCAATTACTATAGTTATGGTTTATGAAAATAACACACATTCAATGACTCTGGTGGTTGTTTAGGATAGGAACACACAGGCAATGACTCTGGTGGTGGTTTATGGAAGGAAGATAGATGCAATGACTCTGGTGGATCCATGTGGTTTAGGAAAAAAAGACACATGCAATGACTTTGGTGGTGATTTAGGAAAGGAACACACATGCAATGATTCTGGTGGTGTTTTAGGAAAGGAAGACACAGGCAATGACTCTGGTGGATCCATGTGGTTTAGGAAAAGAAGACACATGCAATGACTCTGATGGTGGTTTTCGAAAGGAGCACACATGCAATGACTCTGGTGGATCCCTTTGGTTTAGGAAAAGAAGACACATGCAATAACTCTGGTGGTGGTTTAGGAAAGGAACACCCATGCAATGAAACTCGTGGATCCATGTGGTTTAGGAAAAGAAGACACATGCAATGACTCCGATGGTGGTTTTCGAAAGGAGCACACATGCAATGACTCTGGTGAATCCCTTTGGTTTAGGAAAAGAAGACACATGCAATAACTCTGGTGGTGGTTTAGGAAAGGAACACCCATGTAATGACACTCGTGGATCCATGTGGTTTAGGAAAAGAAGACACATGCAATGACTCCGATGGTGGTTTTCGAAAGGAGCACACATGCAATGACTCTGGTGGATCCCTGTGGTTTAGGAAAAGAAGACACATGCAATGACTCTGGTGGTGGTTTAGAAAAGGAAGACACATGCAATGACTCTGGTAGATCTATGTGGTTTAGGAAAAGAAGACACATGCAATGACTCCGCTGGTGGTTTAGGAAAGGAACACACATGCAATGACTCTGGTGCTGGTTTAGGAAAGAAACACACATACAATAACTTTGGTGGATCCATGTGGTTTAGGAAATTAACACACATGCAATGACTCCGGCGGTAGTTTAGGAAAGGAACACACATGCAATTAATCTAGTGGTGGTTTAGAAAATAACACACATGCAATGACTCTGGTGGTGGTTTAGGAAAGGAACACACATGCAATGACTCTAGTGGTGGTTTAGGAAAAGAAGACACATGCAATGACTCTGGTGGTGGTTTAGGAAAGGAACACACATGCAATGACTCTGCTGGTGGTTTACGAAAATAACACACAAACAATGGCTCTAGTGGTGGTTTAGGAAAGGAAGACACATGGAATGACTCTGGTGGATCCATGTGGTTTAGGAAACGAAGACACATGCAATGGTTTGCTGGTGGTTTAGGAAAATAAGACACATGCAATGACTCTGGCCGTGGTTTTGGAAAGGAACACACATGCAATGACTCTGGTGGTGGTTTAAGAAAGGAACACACATGCAATGACACTTGTAGATCCATATGGTTTTGGAAAAGAAGACACATGCAATGACTATGGTGCTGGTTTAGGAAAGGAACACACATGCCTTGACTCTTGTGGTGGTTTAAGAAAGAAATACTCATGCAATGACTCTAGTGGTGGTTTAGGAAAGGAAGACACATGCAATGACTCTGGTGGTGGTTAGGAAAAGAAGACACATGCAATGACTCTAATGTTGGTTTAGGAAAGGAACACACATGCAATGACTCTGGTGGTGGTTTATGAAAGGAAGACACATGCAATGACTCTGGTGGTGGTTTGTAAAAACAAGACACATGCAATGACTCTGGTGGATCCATGTGGTTTAGGAAAATAAGACACATGCAATGACTTTGGTGGTTGTTCAGGAAAGGAACACACATGCAATTACTATAGTTATGGTTTATGAAAATAATACACATTCAATGACTCTGGTGGTTGTTTAGGATAGGAACACACAGGCAATGACTCTGGTGGTGGTTTATGGAAGGAAGATAGATGCAATGACTCTGGTGGATCCATGTGGTTTAGGAAAAAAAGACACATGCAATGACTCCGGTGGTGATTTAGGAAAGGAACACACATGCAATGATTCTGGTGGTGTTTTAGGAAAGGAAGACACAGGCAATGACTCTGGTGGATCCATGTGGTTTAGGAAAAGAAGACAAATGCAATGACTCTGATGGTGGTTTTCGAAAGGAGCACACATGCAATGACTAGTGGATCCCTTTGGTTTAGGAAAAGAAGACACATGCAATAACTCTGGTGGTGGTTTAGTAAAGGAACACCCATGCAGTGACACTCGTGGATCCATGTGGTTTAGGAAAAGAAGACACATGCAATGACTCCGATGGTGGTTTTCGAAAGGAGCACACATGCAATGACTCTGGTGAATCCCTTTGGTTTAGGAAAAGAAGACACATGCAATAACTCTGGTGGTGGTTTAGGAAAGGAACACCCATGCAATGACACTCGTGGATCCATGTGGTTTAGGAAAAGAAGACACATGCAATGACTCCGATGGTGGTTTTTGAAAGGAGCACACATGCAATGACTCTGGTGGATCCCTGTGGTTTAGGAAAAGAAGACACATGCAATGACTCTGCTGGTGGTTTAGAAAAGGAAGACACATGCCATGACTCTGGTAGATCCATGTGGTTTAGGAAAAGAAGACACATGCAATGACTCCGCTGGTGGTTTAGGAAAGGAACACACATGCAATGACTCTGGTGCTGGTTTAGGAAAGAAACACACATATAATAACTCTGGTGGATCCATGTGGTTTAGGAAAATGACACACATGCAATGACTCTGGCGGTAGTTTAGGAAAGGAACACACATGCAATTAATCTAGTGGTGGTTTAGAAAATAACACACATGCAATGACTCTGGTGGTGGTTTATGAAAGGAAGACACATGCAATGACTCTGGTGGTGGTTTGTAAAAACAAGACACATGCAATGACTTTGGTGGATCCATGTGGTTTAGGAAAATAAGACACATGCAATGACTTTGGTGGTTGTTTAGGAAAGGAACACACATGCAATTACTATAGTTATGGTTTACGAAAATAACACACATTCAATGACTCTGGTGGTTGTTTAGGATAGGAACACACATGCAATGACTCTGGTGGTGGTTTATGGAAGGAAGATAGATGCAATGACTCTGGTGGATCCATGTGGTTTAGGAAAAAAAGACACATGCAATGACTCTAATGGTGATTTAGGAAAGGAACACACATGCAATGATTCTGGTGGTGTTTTAGGAAAGGAAGACACAGGCAATGACACTGGTGGATCCATGTGGTTTAGGAAAAGAAGACACATGCCATGACTTTGGTGGTGGTTTAGGAAAGGAACATACATGCAATGACTCTGGTGGTGGTTTAAGAAAGGAACACACATGCAATGACACTGGTGGATCCATGTGGTTTAGGAAATCAAGACACATGCAATGACTTCGGTGGTGGCTTAGGAAAGGAACACACATGCAATGACTCTAGTGGATCCATGTGGTTTAGTAAAATAACACAAATGAAATGACTCTAGTGGTGGTTTAAGAAAGGAACACCCATGCGATGACACTCGTGGATCCATGTGGTTTAGGAAAAGAAGACACATGCAATGACTCTGATCTTGGTTTTTGAAAGGAGCACACATGCAATGACTTTGGTGGATCCCTGTGGTTTAGGAAAAGAAGACACATGCAATGACTCTGGTGGTGGTTTAGGAAAGGAAGACACAGGCAATGACTCTAGTGGATCCATGTGGTTTAGGAAAAGAAGACACATGCAATGACTTTGGTGGTGGTTTAGGAAATGAACACACATGCAATAACTCTGGTGGTGGTTTAAGAAAGGAACACACATGCAATGACACTGGTGGATCCATGTGGTTTAGGAAAACAAGACACATGCAATGACTCCGGTGGTGGTTTACGAAAGGAACACACATGCAATGACTCTGGTGGATCCATGTGTCTTAGGAAAAGAACACAAATGCAATGACTCCGGTGGTGGTTTAAGAAAGGAACACCCATGCAATAACACTCGTGGATCCATGTGGCTTAGGAAAAGAAGACACATGCAATGACTCTGATGGTGGTTTTCGAAAGGAGCACACATGCAATGACTCTGGTGGATCCCTTTGGTTTAGGAAAAGAAGACACATGCAATAACTCTGGTGGTGGTTTAGGAAAGGAACACCCATGCAATGACACTCGTGGATCCATGTGGTTTAGGAAAAGAAGACACATGCAATGACTCCGATGGTGGTTTTCGAAAGGAGCACACATGCAATGACTCTAGTGGATCCCTGTGGTTTAGGAAAAGAAGACACATGCAATGACTCTGGTGGTGGTTTAGGAAAGGAAGACACATGCAATGACTCTGGTGGATCCATGTGGTTTAGGAAAAGAAGACACATGCAATGACTCTGTTGGTGGTTTAGGAAAGGAACACACATGCAATGACTCTGGTGGTGGTTTAGGAAAAGAAAACACATTCAATGACTCTGGTGGTGGTTTAGGAAAGAAACACACATACAATAACTCTGGTGGATCCATGTGGTTTAGGAAAATAACACACATGCAATGACTCTAGCGGTGGTTTAGGAAAGGAACACACATGTAATTAATCTAGTGGTGATTTAGTAAAATAAGACACATGCAATGACTCTGGTGGTGGTTTAGGAAAGGAACACACATGCAATTACTCTAGTGGTGGTTTAGGAAAAGAAGAAACATGCAATGACTCTGGTGGTGGTTTAGGAAAGGAACACACATGCAATGACTCTGGTGGTGGTTTACGAAAATAACACACAAACAATGACTCTAGTGGTGGTTTAGGAAAGGAAGACACATGCAATGACTCTGGTGGATCCATGTGGTTTAGGAAAAGAAGACACATGCAATGGCTTTGCTGGTGGTTTAGGAAAATAAGACACATGCAATGACTCTGGCCGTGGTTTAGGAAAGGAACACACATGCAATGACTCTGGTGGTGGTTTAAGAAAGGAACACACATGCAATGACACTTGTGGATCCATATGGTTTTCGAAAAGAAGACACATGCAATGAATATGGTGGTGGTTTAGGAAAGGAACACACATGCAATTACTCTAGTGGTGGTTTAGGAAAAGAAGACACATGCAATGACTCTGGTGGTGGTTTAGTAAAGGAACACACATGCAATGACTCTGGTGGTGGTTTACGAAAATAACACACAAACAATGACTCTAGTGGTGGTTTAGGAAAGGAAGACACATGCAATGACTATCGTGGATCCATGTGGTTTAGGAAACGAAGACACATGCAATGGCTTTGCTGGTGGTTTAGGAAAATAAGACACATGCAACGACTCTGGCCGTGGTTTAGGAAAGGAACACACATGCAATGACTCTGGTGGTGGTTTAAGAAAGGAACACACATGCAATGACTCTGGTGGTGGTTTAGGAAAGGAAGACAGATGTAATGACTCTGGTACATCCATGTCGTTTAGGAAAAGACGACACGTGTAATGACTTTGGTGCTGGTTTAGGAAAAGGAATACACATGCAATGACTCTGGTGGTGGTTTAAGAAAGGAACACACATGCAATGACACTGGTGGATCCATGTGGTTTAGGAAAAGAAGACACATGCAATGACTCTTGTGGTGGTTTTGGAAATAAACACACATGTAATGACTTTGGTGGTGGTTTAGGAAAGGAAGACACATGCAATGACTCTGGTGGTGGTTTCGAAAAACAAGACACATGCAATGACACTGGTGGATCCATGTGGTTTAGGAAAAGAAGACACATGCAATGACGTTGGTGGTGGTTTAGGAAAGGAACACACATGCAATTACTATAGTTGTGGTTTAGGAAAAGAACACACATTCAATGACTATGGTGGTGGTTTAGGATAGGAACACACATGCAATGACTCTGGTGGTGGTTTAGGGAAGGAAGATAGATGCAATGACTCTGGTGGATCCATGTGGTTTAGGAAAAAAGACACATGCAATGACTCTGGTGGTGATTTAGGAAAGGAACACACATGCAATGATTCTGGTGGTGGTTCAGGAAAGGAAGACACATGCAATGACTCTTGTGGTGGTTTAGGAAAAGAAGACACATGCAATGACTTTGGTGGTGGTTTAGGAAAGTAACACACATGCAATGACTCTGGTGGTGGTTTAAGAAAGGAACACACATGCAATGACACTAGTGGATCCATGTGGTTTAGGAAAACAAGACACATGCAATGACTCCGGTGGTGGTTTAGGAAAGGAACATACATGCAATGACTCTGGTGGATCCATGTGGTTTAGGAAAAGAACACAAATGCAATGACTCTAGTGGTGGTTTAAGAAAGGAAAACCCATGCAATGACACTCGTGGATCCATGTGGCTTAGGAAAAGAAGACACATGCAATGACTCTGATGGTGGTTTTGGAAAGGAGCACACATCCAATGACTCTGGTGGATCCCTGTGGTTTAGGAAAAGAAGACACATGCAATGACTCTGGTGGTGGTTTAGGAAATCAAGAAACATGCAATGACTCTGGTGGATCCATGTGGTTTTGGAAAAGAAGACACATGCAATGACTCTGGTGGTGGTTTAGGAAAGGAACGCACATGCAATGACTCTGGTCGTGGTTTTGGAAAGGAGCACACACGCAATGACTCTGGTGGATCCCTGTGGTTTAGGAAAAGAAGACACATGCAATAACTCTGGTGGTGGTTTAGGAAAGGAAGACACAGGCAATGACTCTGGTGGATCCATGTGGTTTAGGAAAAGAAGACACATGCAATGACTTTGGTGGTGGTTTAGGAAAGGAACACACATGCAATGACTCTGGTGGTGGTTTAAGAAAGGAACACACATGCAATGATACTGGTGGATCCATGTGGTTTAGGAAAACATGACACATGCAATGACTCCCGTGGTGGTTTAGGAAAGGAACACACATGCAATGACTCTGGTGGATCCATGTGGTTTAGGAAAAGAACACAAATGCAATGACTCTAGTGGTGGTTTAAGAAAGGAACACCCATGCAATGACACTCGTGGATCCATGTGGCTTAGGAAAAGAAGACACATGCAATGACTCTGATGGTGATTTTGGAAAGGAGCACACATGCAATGACTCTGGTGGATCCATGTGGTTTAGGAAAAGAAGACACATGCAATGACTCTGGTGGTGGTTTAGGAAATCAAGACACATGGAATGACTCTGGTGGATCAATGTGGTTTGGGAAAAGAAGACGCATGCAATGACTCTGGTGGTGGTTTAGGAAAGGAACAGACATGCAATGACTCTGGTGGTGGTTTCAGAAAAGAAAACACATTCAATGACTCTGATGGTGGTTTAGGAAAGGAACACACATACAATAACTCTGGTGGATCCATGTGGTTTAGGAAAATAAGACACATGCAATGACTCTGGCGGTGGTTTAGGAAAGGAACACACATGCAATGACACTGGTGGATCCATGTGTTTTAGGAAAATAACACACATGCAATGACTCTGGTGGTGGTTTAGGAAAGGAACACACATGCAATGACTCTGGTGGTGGTTTTGGAAAGGAACACACATGCAATGACTCTGGTGGTGGTTTAAGAAAGGAACACCCATGCGATGACACTCATGGATCCATGTGGTTTAGGAAAAGAAGACACATGCAATGACTCTGATCGTGGTTTTGGAAAGGAGCACACACGCAATGACTCTGGTGGATCCCTGTGGTTTAGGAAAATAAGACACATGCAATAACTCTGGTGGTGGTTTAGGAAAGGAAGACACATGCAATGACTCTGGTGGATGCATGTGGTTTAGGAAAAGAAGATACATGCAATGACTTTGGTGGTGGTTTAGGAAAGGAACACACATGCAATGACTCTGGTGGTGGTTTAAGAAAGGAACACACATGCAATGACACTGGTGGATCCATGTGGTTTAGGAAAACATGACACATGCAATGACTCCCGTGGTGGTTTAGGAAAGGAACACGCATGCAATGACTTTGGTGGATCCATGTGGTTTAGGAAAAGAACACAAATGCAATGACTCTAGTGGTGGTTTAAGAAAGGAACACCCATGCAATGACACTCGTGGATCCATGTGGCTTAGGAAAAGAAGACACATGCAATGACTCTGATGGTGGTTTTGGAAAGGAGCACACATGCAATGACTCTGGTGGATCCCTATGGTTTAGGAAAAGAAGACACATGCAATGACTCTGGTGGCGGTTTAGGAAATCAAGACACATGCAATGACTCTGGTGGATCAATGTGGTTTGGGAAAAGAAGACACATGCAATGACTCTGGTGGTGGTTTAGTAAAGGAACATATATGCAATGACTCTGGTGGTGGTTTCGGAAAAGAAAACACATTCAATGACTCTGGTGGTGGTCTAGGAAAGGAACACACATACAATAACTCTGGTGGATCCATGTGGTTTAGGAAAATAAGACACATGCAATGACTCTGGCAGTGGTTTAGGAAAGGAACACACATGCAATGACACTGGTGGATCCATGTGGTTTAGGAAAATAACACACATGCAATGACTCTGGTGGTGGTTTAGGAAAGGAACACACATGCAATGACTCTGGTGGTGGTTTTGGAAAGGAACACACATGCAATGACTCTGGTGGTGGTTTAAGAAAGGAACACCCATGCGATGACACTCATGGATCCATGTGGTTTAGGAAAAGAAGACACATGCAATGACTCTGATCGTGGTTTTGGAAAGGAGCACACACGCAATGACTCTGGTGGATCCCTGTGGTTTAGGAAAAGAAGACACATACAATAACTCTGGTGGTGGTTTAGGAAAGGAAGACACAGGCAATGACTCTGGTGGATCCATGTGGTTTAGGAAAAGAAAACACATGCAATGACTTTGGTGGTGGTTTAGGAAAGGAACACACATGCAATGACTCTGGTGGTGGTTTAAGAAAGGAACACACATGCAATGACACTGGTGGATCCATGTGGTTTAGGAAAACATGACACATGCAATGACTCCCGTGGTGGTTTAGGAAAGGAACACGCATGCAATGACTTTGGTGGATCCATGTGGTTTAGGAAAAGAACACAAATGCAATGACTCTAGTGGTGGTTTAAGAAAGGAACACCCATGCAATGACACTCGTGGATCCATGTGGCTTAGGAAAAGAAGACACATGCAATGACTCTGATGGTGGTTTTGGAAAGGAGCACACATGCAATGAATCTGGTGGATCCCTATGGTTTAGGAAAAGAAGACACATGCAATGACTCTGGTGGCGGTTTAGGAAATCAAGACACATGCAATGACTCTGGTGGATCAATGTGGTTTGGGAAAAGAAGACACATGCAATGACTCTGGTGGATCAATGTGGTTTGGGAAAAGAAGACACATGCAATGACTCTGGTGGTGGTTTCGGAAAAGAAAACACATTCAATGACTCTGGTGGTGGTCTAGGAAAGGAACACACATACAATAACTCTGGTGGATCCATGTGGTTTAGGAAAATAAGACACATGCAATGACTCACGGAGTGGTTTAGGAAAGGAACACACATGCAATGACACTGGTGGATCCATGTGGTTTAGGAAAATAACACACATGCAATGACTCTGGTGGTGGTTTAGGAAAGGAACACACATGCAATGACTCTGGTGGTGGTTTTGGAAAGGAACACACATGCAATGACTCTGGTGGTGGTTTAAGAAAGGAACACCCATGCGATGACACTCATGGATCCATGTGGTTTAGGAAAAGAAGACACATGCAATGACTCTGATCGTGGTTTTGGAAAGGAGCACACACGCAATGACTCTGGTGGATCCCTGTGGTTTAGGAAAAGAAGACACATGCAATAACTCTGGTGGTGGTTTAGGAAAGGAAGACACAGGCAATGACTCTGGTGGATCCATGTGGTTTAGGAAAAGAAGACACATGCAATGACTTTGGTGGTGGTTTAGGAAAGGAACACACATGCAATGACTCTGGTGGTGGTTTAAGAAAGGAACACACATGCAATGACACTGGTGGATCCATGTGGTTTAGGAAAACATGACACATGCAATGACTCCCGTGGTGGTTTAGGAAAGGAACACGCATGCAATGACTTTGGTGGATCCATGTGGTTTAGGAAAAGAACACAAATGCAATGACTCTAGTGGTGGTTTAAGAAAGGAACACCCATGCAATGACACTCGTGGATCCATGTGGCTTAGGAAAAGAAGACACATGCAATGACTCTGATGGTGGTTTTGGAAAGGAGCACACATGCAATGAATCTGGTGGATCCCTATGGTTTAGGAAAAGAAGACACATGCAATGACTCTGGTGGCGGTTTAGGAAATCAAGACACATGCAATGACTCTGGTGGATCAATGTGGTTTGGGAAAAGAAGACACATGCAATGACTCTGGTGGTGGTTTAGGAAAGAACGGACATGCAATGACTCGTGGTGGTTTGGAAAAGAAACACATTCAATGACTCTGGTGGTGGTTTAGGAAAGGAACACACATACAACTCGTGGATCCATGTGGTTTAGGAAAATAAGACACATGCAATGACTCTGGCAGTGGTTTAGGAAAGGAACACACATGCAATGACACTGGTGGATCCATGTGGCTTAGGAAAATAACACACATGAAATGAGTACGGTGGTGGTTTAGGAAAGGAACACACATGCAATGACTCTGGTGGTGGTTTGGAAAGGAACACACATGCAATGACTCGTGGTGGTTTAAGAAAGGAACACCCATGCGATGACACTCATGGATCCATGTGGTTTAGGAAAAGAAGACACATGCAATGACTCTGATCGTGGTTTTGGAAAGGAGCACACACGCAATGACTCTGGTGGATCCCTGTGGTTTAGGAAAAGAAGACACATGCAATAACTCTGGTGGGGGTTTAGGAAAGGAAGACATGTGCAATGACTGTGGATCCATGTGGTTTAGGAAAAGAAGACACATGCAATCACTTTGGTGGTGGTTTAGGAAAGGAACACACATGCAATGACTCGTGGTGGTTTAAGAAAGGAACACACATGCAATGACACTGGTGGATCCATGTGGTTTAGGAAAACATGACACATGCAATGACTCCCGTGGTGGTTTAGGAAAGGAACACGCATGCAATGACTTTGGTGGATCCATGTGGTTTAGGAAAAGAACACAAATGCAATGACTCTAGTGGTGGTTTAAGAAAGGAACACCCATGCAATGACACTCGTGGATCCATGTGGCTTAGGAAAAGAAGACACATGCAATGACTCTGATGGTGGTTTTGGAAAGGAGCACACATGCAATGAATCTGGTGGATCCCTATGGTTTAGGAAAAGAAGACACATGCAATGACTCTGGTGGCGGTTTAGGAAATCAAGACACATGCAATGACTCTGGTGGATCAATGTGGTTTGGGAAAAGAAGACACATGCAATGACTCTGGTGGTGGTTTAGGAAAGGAACAGACATGCAATGACTCTGGTGGTGGTTTCGGAAAAGAAAACACATTCAATGACTCTGGTGGTGGTCTAGGAAAGGAACACACATACAATAACTCTGGTGGATCCATGTGGTTTAGGAAAATAAGACACATGCAATGACTCTGGCGGTGGTTTAGGAAAGGAACACACATGCAATGGCACTGGTGGATCCATGTGGTTTAGGAAAATAACACACATGCAATGACTCTGGTGGTGGTTTAGGAAAGCAACACACATGCAATGACTCTGGTGGTGGTTTTGGAAAGGAACACACATGCAATGACTCTGGTGGTGGTTTAAGAAAGGAACACCCATGCGATGACACTCATGGATCCATTTGGTTTAGGAAAAGAAGACACATGCAATGACTCTGATCGTGGTTTTGGAAAGGAGCACACACGCAATGACTCTGGTGGATCCCTGTGGTTTAGGAAAAGAAGACACATGCAATAACTCTGGTGGTGGTTTAGGAAAGGAAGACACAGGCAATGACTCTGGTGGATCCATGTGGTTTAGGAAAAGAAGACACATGCAATGACTTTGGTGGTGTTTTAGGAAAGGAACACAGATGCAATGACTCTGGTGGTGGTTTAAGAAAGGAACACACATGCAATGACACTGGTGGAACCATGTGGTTTAGGAAAACACGACACATGCAATGACTCCCGTGGTGGTTTAGGAAAGGAACACACATGGAATGACTCTGGTGGATCCATGTGGTTTAGGAAAAGAACAAAAATGCAATGACTCTAGTGGTGGTTTAAGAAAGGAACACCCATGCAATGACACTCGTGGATCCATGTGGCTTAGGAAAAGAAGACACATGTAATGACTCTGGTGGTGGTTTAGGAAAATAAATACACATGCAATGACTTTGGTGGTGGTTTAAGAAAGGAACACACATGCAATAACACTGGTGGATCCATGTGGTTTAGGAAAAGTAGACACATGCAATGACTCTGGTGGTGGTTTTGGAAATAAACACACATGTAATGACTCTGGTGGTGGTTTAGGAAAGGAAGACACATGAAATGACTCTGGTGGTGGTTTAGAAAAACAAGACACATGCAATGACTCTGGTGGATCCATGTGGTTTAGGAAAATAAGACACTTGCAATGACGTAGGTGGTGGTTTAGGAAAGGAACACACATGCAATTACTATAGTTGTGGTTTAGGAAAAGAACACACATTCAATGACTATGGTGGTGGTTTAGGATAGGAACACACATGCAATGACTCTGGTGGTGGTTAAGGGAAGGAAGATAGATGCAATCACTCTGGTGGATCCATGTGGTTTAGGAAAAAAGACACATGCAATGACTCTGGTGGTGATTTAGGAAAGGAACACACATGCAATGATTCTGGTGGTGGTTTAGGAAAGGAAGACACATGCAATGACTCTTGTGGTGGTTTAGGAAAAGAAGACACATGCAATGACTTTGGTGGTGGTTTAGGAAAGGAACACACATGCAATGACTCTGCTGGTGGTTTAGGAAAATAAGACACATGCAACGACTCTGGCCGTGGTTTAGGAAAGGAACACACATGCAATGACTCTGGTGGTGGTTTAAGAAAGGAACACACATGCAATGACTCTGGTGGTGGTTTAGGAAAGGAAGACAGATGTAATGACTCTGGTGCATCCATGTGGTTTAGGAAAAGAAGACACATGTAATGACTCTGGTGGTGGTTTAGGAAAAGGAATACACATGCAATTACTCTGGTGCTGGTTTAAGAAAGGAACACACATGCAATGACACTGGTGGATCCATGTGGTTTAGGAAAAGAAGACACATGCAATGACTCTGGTGGTGGTTTTGGAAATAAACACACATGTAATGACTCTGGTGGTGGTTTAGGAAAGGAAGACACATGCAATGACTCTGGTGGTGGTTTAGAAAAACAAGACACATGCAATGACTCTGGTGGATCCATGTGGTTTAGGACAATAAGACACATGCAATGACGTAGGTGGTGGTTTAGGAAAGGAACACACATGCAATTACTATAGTTGTGGTTTAGAAAAAGAACACACATTCAATGACTATGGTGGTGGTTTAGGATAGGAACACACATGCAATGACTCTGGTGGTGGTTTAGGGAAGGAAGATAGATGCAGTCACTCTGGTGGATCCATGTGGTTTAGGAAAAAAGACACATGCAATGACTCTTGTGGTGATTTAGGAAAGGAACACACATGCAATGATTCTGGTGGTGGTTTAGGAAAGGAAGACACATGCAATGACTCTTGTGGTGGTTTAGGAAAAGAAGACACATGCAATGACTTTGGTGGTCGTTTAGGAAAGGAACACACATGCAATGACTCTGGTGGTGGTTTAAGAAAGGAACACACATGCAATGACACTGGTGGATCCATGTGGTTTAGGAAAACAAGACACATGCAATGACTCCGGTGGTGGTTTGGGAAAGGAACATACATGCAATGACTCTGGTGGATCCATGTGGTTTAGGAAAAGAATACAAATGCAATGACTCTAGTGGTGGTCTAAGAAAGGAAAACCCATGCAATGACACTCGTGGATCCATGTGGCTTAGGAAAAGAAGACACATGCAATGACTCTGATGGTGGTTTTGGAAAGGAGCACACCTGCAATGACTCTGGTGGATCCCTGTGGTTTACGAAAAGAAGACACATGCAATGACTCTGGTGGTGGTTTAGGAAATCAAGACACATGCAATGACTCTGGTGGATCAATGTGGTTTGGGAAAAGAAGACACATGCAATGACTCTGGTGGTGGTTTAGGAAAGGAACAGACATGCAATGACTCTGGTGGTGGTTTCGAAAAAGAAAACATTCAATGACTCTGGTGGTGGTTTAGGAAAGGAACACACATACAATAACTCTGGTGGATCCATGTGGTTTTGGAAAATAAGACACATGCAATGACTCTGGCGGTGGTTTAGGAAAGGAACACACATGCAATGACACTGGTGGATCCATGTGGTTTAGGAAAATAACACACATGCAATGACTCTGGTGGTGGTTTAGGAAAGGAACACACATGCAATGACTCTGGTGGTGGTTTTGGAAAAGAACACACATGCAATGACTCTGGTGGTGGTTTAAGAAAGGAACACCCATGCGATGACACTCATGGATCCATGTGGTTTAGGAAAAGAAGACACATGCAATGACTCTGATCGTGGTTTTGGAAAGGAGCACACACGCAATGACTCTGGTGGATCCCTATGGTTTAGGAAAAGAAGACACATGCAATAACTCTGGTGGTGGTTTAGGAAAGGAAGACACAGGCAATGACTCTGGTGGAACCATGTGGTTTAGGAAAAGAAGACACATGCAATGACTTTGGTGGTGGTTTAGGAAAGGAACACACATGCAATGACTCTGGTGGTGGTTTAAGAAAGGAACACACATGGAATGACACTGGTGGATCCATGTGGTTTAGGAAAACAAGACACATGCAATGACTCTCGTGGTGGTTTAGGAAAGGAACCCACATGCAATGACTCTGGTGGATCCATGTGGTTTAGGAAAAGAACACAAATGCAATGACTCTAGTGGTGGTTTAAGAAAGGAACACCCATGCAATGAGACTCGTGGATCCATGTGGCTTAGGAAAAGAAGACACATGCAATGACTCTGATAGTGGTTTTGGAATGGAGCACACATGCAATGACTCTGGTGGATCCCTGTGCTTTAGGAAAAGAAGACACATGCAATGACTCTGGTGGTGGTTTAGGAAATCAAGACACATGCAATGACTCTGGTGGATCAATGTGGTTTGGGAAAAGAAGACACATGCAATGACTCTGGTGGTGGTTTAGGAAAGGAACAGACATGCAATGACTCTGGTGGTGGTTTCGGAAAAGAAAACACATTCAATGACTCTGGTGGTGGTTTAGGAAAGGAACACACATACAATAACTCTGGTGGATCCATGTGGTTTAGGAAAATAAGACAGATGCAATGACTCTGGCGGTGGTTTAGGAAAGCAGCACACATGCAATGACACTGGTGGATCCATGTGGTTTAGGAAAATAACACACATGCAATGACTCTGGTGGTGGTTTAGGAAAGGAACACACATGCAATGACTCTGGTGGTGGTTTTGGAAAGGAACACATGTGCAATGACTCTGGTGGTGGTTTAAGAAAGGAACACCCATGCGATTACACTCATGGATCCATGTGGTTTAGGAAAAGAAGACACATGCAATGACTCTGATCGTTGTTTTGGAAAGGAGCACACACGCAATGACTCTGGTGGATCCCTGTGGTTTAGGAAAAGAAGACACATGCAATAACTCTGGTGGTGGTTTAGGAAAGGAAGACAGAGGCAATGACTCTGGTGGATCCATGTGGTTTAGGAAAAGAAAACACATGCAATGACTTTGGTGGTGGTTTAGGAAAGGAACACACATGCAATGACTCTGGTGGTGGTTTAAGAAAGGAACACACATGCAATGATACTGGTGGATCCATGTGGTTTAGGAAAACATGACACATGCAATGACTCCCGTGGTGGTTTAGGAAAGGAACACATATGCAATGACTCTGGTGGATCCATGTGGTTTAGGAAAAGAAGACAAATGCAATGACTCTAGTGGTGGTTTAAGAAAGGAACACCCATGCAATGACACTCGTGGATCCATGTGGCTTAGGAAAAGAAGACACATGCAATGACTTTGGTGGTGGTTTAGGAAAGGAACACACATGCAATGACTCTGGTGGTGGTTTAAGAAAGGAACACACATGCAATGACACTGGTGGATCCATGTGGTTTAGGAAAACAAGACACATGCAATGACTCCGGTGGTGGTTTGGGAAAGGAACATACATGCAATGACTCTGGTGGATCCATGTGGTTTAGGAAAAGAATACAAATGCAATGACTCTAGTGGTGGTCTAAGAAAGGAAAACCCATGCAATGACACTCGTGGATCCATGTGGCTTAGGAAAAGAAGACACATGCAATGACTCTGATGGTGGTTTTGGAAAGGAGCACACATGCAATGACTCTGGTGGATCCCTGTGGTTTAGGAAAAGAAGACACATGCAATGACTCTGGTGGTGGTTTAGGAAATCAAGACACATGGAATGACTCTGGTGGATCAATGTGGTTTGGGAAAAGAAGACGCATGCAATGACTCTGGTGGTGGTTTAGGAAAGGAATAGACATGCAATGACTCTGGTGGTGGTTTCGGAAAAGAAAACACATTCAATGACTCTGGTGGTGGTTTAGGAAAGGAACACACATACAATAACTCTGGTGGATCCATGTGGTTTAGGAAAATAAGACACATGCAATGACTCTGGCGGTGGTTTAAGAAAGGAACACACATGCAATGACACTGGTGGATCCATGTGGTTTAGGAAAATAACACACATGCAATGACTCTGGTGGTGGTTTAGGAAAGGAACACACATGCAATGACTCTGGTGGTGGTTTTGGAAAGGAACACACATGCAATGACTCTGGTGGTGGTTTAAGAAAGGAACACCCATGCGATGACACTCATGGATCCATGTGGTTTAGGAAAAGAAGACACATGCAATGACTCTGATCGTGGTTTTGGAAAGGAGCACACACGCAATGACTCTGGTGGATCCCTGTGGTTTAGGAAAAGAAGACACATGCAATAACTCTGGTGGTGGTTTAGGAAAGGAAGACACATGCAATGACTCTGGTGGATGCATGTGGTTTAGGAAAAGAAGACACATGCAATGACTTTGTTGGTGGTTTAGGAAAGGAACACACATGCAATGACTCTGGTGGTGGTTTAAGAAAGGAACACACATGCAATGACACTGGTGGATCCATGTGGTTTAGGAAAACATGACACATGCAATGACTCCCGTGCTGGTTTAGGAAAGGAACACGCATGCAATGACTTTGGTGGATCCATGTGGTTTAGGAAAAAAACACAAATGCTATGACTCTAGTGGTGGTTTAAGAAAGGAACACCCATGCAATGACACTCGTGGATCCATGTGGCTTAGGAAAAGAAGACACATGCAATGACTCTGATGGTTGTTTTGGAAAGGAGCACACATGCAATGACTCTGGTGGATCCCTGTGGTTTAGGAAAAGAAGACACATGCAATGACTCTGGTGGCGGTTTAGGAAATCAAGACACATGCAATGACTCTGGTGGATCAATGTGGTTTGGGAAAAGAAGACACATGCAATGACTCTGGTGGTGGTTTAGGAAAGGAACAGACATGCAATGACTCTGGTGGTGGTTTCGGAAAAGAAAACACATTCAATGACTCTGGTGGTGGTCTAGGAAAGGAACACACATACAATAAATCTGGTGGATCCATGTGGTTTAGGAAAATAAGACACATGCAATGACTGACTCTGGTGGTTTAGGAAAGGAACACACATGCAATGACACTGTGGATCCATGTGGTTTAGGAAAATAACACACATGCAATGACTCGTGGTGGTTTAGGAAAGGAACACACATGCAATGACTCGTGGTGGTTTTGGAAAGGAACACACATGCAATGACTCGTGGTGGGTTAAGAAAGGAACACCCATGCGATGACACCTCATGGATCCATGTGGTTTAGGAAAGAAGACACATGCAATGACTCTGATCGTGGTTTTGGAAAGGAGCACACACGCAATGACTCTGTGGATCCCTGTGGTTTAGGAAAAGAAGACACATGCAATAACTCTGGTGGTGGTTTAGGAAAGGAAGACACAGGCAATGACTCTGGTGGATCCATGTGGTTTAGGAAAAGAAGACACATGCAATGACTTTGGTGGTGGTTTAGGAAAGGAACACACATGCAATGACTCTGGTGGTGGTTTAAGAAAGGAACACACATGTAATGACACTGGTGGAACCATGTGGTTTAGGAAAACATGACACATGCAATGACTCCCGTGGTGGTTTAGGAAAGGAACAGACATGCAATGACTCTGGTGGATCCATGTGGTTTAGGAAAAGAACACAAATGCAATGACTCTAGTGGTGGTTTAAGAAAGGAACACCCATGCAATGACACTCGTGGATCCATGTGGCTTAGGAAAAGAAGACACATGCAATGACTCTGATGGTGGTTTTGGAAAGGAGCACACATGCAATGACTCTGGTGGATCCCTGTGGTTTAGGAAAAGAAGACACATGCAATGACTCTGGTGGTGGTTTAGGAAATCAAGAAACATGCAATGACTCTGGTGGTGGTTTAGGAAAGGAACAGACATGCAATGACTCTGGTGGTGGTTTCGGAAAATAAAACACATTCAATGACTCTGGTGGTGGTTTAGGAAAGGAACACACATACAATAACTCTGGTGGATCCATGTGGTTTAGGAAAATAAGACACATGCAATGACTCTGGCGGTGGTTTAGGAAAGGAACACACATGCAATGACACTGGTGGATCCATGTGGTTTAGGAAAATAACACACATGCAATGACTCTGGTGGTGGTTTAGGAAAGGAACACACAAGCAATGACTCTGGTGGTGGTTTTGGAAAGGAACACACATGCAATGACTCTGGTGGTGGTTTAAGAAAGGAAGACCCATGCGATGACACTCATGGATCCATGTGGTTTAGGAAAAGAAGACACATGCAATGACTCTGATCGTGGTTTTGGAAAGGAGCACACACGCAATGACTCTGGTGGATCCCTGTGGTTTAGGAAAAGAAGACACATGCAATGACTCTGGTGGTGGTTTAGGAAAGGAAGACACAGGCAATGACTCTTGTGGATCCATGTGGTTTAGGAAAAGAAGACACATGCAATGACTTTGGTGGTGGTTTAGGAAAGGAACACACATGCAATGACTCTGGTGGTGGTTTAAGAAAGGAACACACATGCAATGACACTGGTGGATCCATGTGGTTTAGGAAAACAAGACAAATGCAATGACTCCCGTGGTGGTTTAGGAAAGGAACACACATGCAATGACTCTGGTGGATCCATGTGGTTTAGGAAAAGAACACAAATGCAATGACTCTAGTGGTGGTTTAAGAAAGGAACACCCATGCAATGACACTAGTGGATCCATGTGGTTTAGGAAAAGAAGACACATGCAATGACTCTGATGGTGGTTTTCGAAAGGAGCACACATGCAATGACTCTGGTGGATCCCTGTGGTTTAGGAAAAGAAGACACATGCAATAACTCTGGTGGTGGTTTAGGAAAGGAACACCCATGCAATGACACTCATGGATCCATGTGGTTTAGGAAAACAAGACACATGCAATGACTCCGATGGTGGTTTTCGAAAGGAGCACACATGCAATGACTCTGGTGGATCCCTGTGGTTTAGGAAAAGAAGACACATGCAATCACTCTGGTGGTGGTTTAGGAAAGGAAGACACATGCAATGACTCTGGTGGATCCATGTGGTTTAGGAAAAGAAGACACATGCAATGACTCTGCTGGTGGTTTAGGAAAGGAACACACATGCAATGACTCTGGTGGTGGTTTAGGAAAAGAAAACACATTCAATGACTCTGGTGGTGGTTTAGGAAAGAAACACACATACAATAACTCTGGTGAATCCATGTGGTTTAGGAAAATAACACACATGCAATGACTCTGGCGGTGGTTTAGGAAAGGAACACACATGTAATTATTTTAGTGGTGATTTAGGAAAATAAGACACATGCAATGACTCTGGTGGTGGTTTAGGAAAGGAACACACATGCAATTACTCTAGTGGTGGTTTAGGAAAAGAAGATACATGCAATGACTCTGGTGGTGGTTTAGGAAAGGAACACACATGCAATGACTCTGGTGGTGGTTTACGAAAATAACACACAAACAATGACTCTAGTGGTGGTTTAGGAAAGGAAGACACATGCAATGACTCTCGTGGATCCATGTGGTTTAGGAAAAGAAGACACATGCAATGGCTCTGCTGGTGGTTTAGGAAAATAAGACACATGCAATGACTCTGGCCGTGGTTTAGGAAAGGAACACACATGCAATGACTCTGGTGGTGGTTTAGGAAAGGAACACACATGCAATGACTCTGGTGGTGGTTTAAGAAAGGAACACACATGCAATGACACTGGTGGATCCATGTGGTTTAGGAAAACAAGACAAATGCAATGACTCCCGTGGTGGTTTAGGAAAGGAACACACATGCAATGACTCTGGTGGATCCATGTGGTTTAGGAAAAGAACACAAATGCAATGACTCTAGTGGTGGTTTAAGAAAGGAACACCCATGCAATGACACTAGTGGATCCATGTGGTTTAGGAAAAGAAGACACATGCAATGACTCTGATGGTGGTTTTCGAAAGGAGCACACATGAAATGACTCTGGTGGATCCCTGTGGTTTAGGAAAAGAAGACACATGCAATAACTCTGGTGGTGGTTTAGGAAAGGAACACCCATGCAATGACACTCATGGATCCATGTGGTTTAGGAAAACAAGACACATGCAATGACTCCGATGGTGGTTTTCGAAAGGAGCACACATGCAATGACTCTGGTGGATCTCGTGGTTTAGGAAAGAAGACACATGCAATGTCTCTGGTGGTGGTTTAGGAAACGAAGACACATGCAATGACTCTGGTGGATCCATGTGGTTTAGGAAAAGAAGACACATGCAGTGACTACTGGGTGGTTTAGGAAAGGAACACACATGCAATGACTCTGGTGGTGGTTTAGGAAAAGAAAACACATTCAATGACTCTGGTGGTGGTTTAGGAAAGTAACACATACAATAACTCTGGTGAATCCATGTGGTTTAGGAAAATAACACACATGCAATGACTCTGGCGGTGGTTTAGGAAAGGAACACACATGTAATTATTTTAGTGGTGATTTAGGAAAATAAGGCACATGCAATGACTCTGGTGGTGGTTTAGGAAAGGAACACACATGCAATTACTCTAGTGGTGGTTTAGGAAAAGAAGATACATGCAATGACTCTGGTGGTGGTTTAGGAAAGGAACACACATGCAATGACTCTGGTGGTGGTTTACGAAAATAACACACAAACAATGACTCTAGTGGTGGTTTAGGAAAGGAAGACACATGCAATGACTCTCGTGGATCCATGTGGTTTAGGAAAAGAAGACACATGCAATGGCTCTGCTGGTGGTTTAGGAAAATAAGACACATGCAATGACTCTGGCCGTGGTTTAGGAAAGGAACACACATGCAATGACTCTGGTGGTGGTTTAAGAAAGGAACACACATGCAATGACACTTGTGGATCCATATGGTTTTGGAAAAGAAGACACATGCAATGAATATGGTGGTGGTTTAGGAAAGGAACACACATGCAATTACTCTAGTGGTGGTTTAGGAAAAGAAGACACATGCAATGACTCTGGTGGTGGTTTAGGAAAGGAACACAGATGCAATGACTCTGGTGGTGGTTTAAGAAAGGAACACCCATGCGATGACACTCATGGATCCATGTGGTTTAGGAAAAGAAGACACATGCAATGACTCTGATCGTGGTTTTGGAAAGGAGCACACACGCAATGACTCTGGTGGATCCCTGTGGTTTAGGAAAAGAAGACACATGCAATAACTCTGGTGGTGGTTTAGGAAAGGAAGACACAGGAAATGACTCTGGTGGATCCATGTGGTTTAGGAAAAGAAGACACATGCAATCACTTTGGTGGTGGTTTAGGAAAGGAACACACATGCAATGACTCTGGTGGTGGTTTAAGAAAGGAACACACATGTAATGAAACTGGTGGAACCATGTGGTTTAGGAAAACATGACACATGCAATGACTCCCGTGGTGGTTTAGGAAAGGAACACACATGCAATGACTCTGGTGGATCCATGTGGTTTAGGAAAAGAACACAAATGCAATGACTCTAGTGGTGGTTTAAGAAAGGAACACCCATGCAATGACACTCGTGGATCCATGTGGCTTAGGAAAAGAAGACACATGCAATGACTCTGATGGTGGTTTTGGAAAGGAGCACACATGCAATGACTCTGGTGGATCCCTGTGGTTTAGGAAAAGAAGACACATGCAATGACTCTGGTGGTGGTTTAGGAAATCAAGAAACATGCAATGACTCTGGTGGTGGTTTAGAAAAGGAACAGACATGCAATGACTCTGGTGGTGGTTTCGGAAAAGAAAACACATTGAATGACTCTGGTGTCGGTTTAGGAAAGGAACACACATACAATAACTCTGGTGGATCCATGTGGTTTAGGAAAATAAGACAGATGCAATGACTCTGGCGGTGGTTTAGGAAAGGAGCACACATGCAATGACACTGGTGGATCCATGTGGTTTAGGAAAATACCACACATGCAATGACTCTGGTGGTGGTTTAGGAAAGGAACACACATGCAATGACTCTGGTGGTGGTTTTGGAAAGGAATACACGTGCAATGACTCTGGTGGTGGTTTAAGAAAGGAACACCCATGCGATTACACTCATGGATCCATGTGGTTTAGGAAAAGAAGACACATGCAATGACTCTAATCGTGGTTTTGGAAAGGAGCACACACGCAATGACTCTGGTGGATCCCTGTGGTTTAGGAAAAGAAGACACATGCAATAACTCTGGTGGTGGTTTAGGAAAGGAAGACAGAGGCAATGACTCTGGTGGATCCATGTGGTTTAGGAAAAGAAGACACATGCAATGACTTTGGTGGTGGTTTAGGAAAGGAACACACATGCAATGACTCTGGTGGTGGTTTAAGAAAGGAACACACATGCAATGATACTGGTGGATCCATGTGGTTTAGGAAAACATGACACATGCAATGACTCCCGTGGTGGTTTAGGAAAGGAACACACATGCAATGACTCTGGTGGATCCATGTGGTTTAGGAAAAGAACACAAATGCAATGACTCTAGTGGTGGTTTAAGAAAGGAACACCCATGCAATGACACTCGTGGATCCATGTGGCTTAGGAAAAGAAGACACATGCAATGACTCTGATGGTGGTTTTGGAAAGGAGCACACATGCAATGACTCTGGTGGATCCCTGTGGTTCAGGAAAAGAAGACACATGCAATGACTCTGGTGGTGGTTTAGGAAATCAAGACACATGGAATGACTCTGGTGGATCAATGTGGTTTGGGAAAAGAAGACGCATGCAATGACTCTGGTGGTGGTTTAGGAAAGGAACAGACATGAAATGACTCTGGTGGTGGTTTCGGAAAAGAAAACACATTCAATGACTCTGGTGGTGGTTTAGGAAAGGAACACACATACAATAACTCTGGTGGATCCATGTGGTTTAGGAAAATAAGACACATGCAATGACTCTAGCGGTGGTTTAGGAAAGGAACACACATGCAATGACACTGGTGGATCCATGTGGTTTAGGAAAATAACACACATGCAATGACTCTGGTGGTGGTTTAGGAAAGGAACACACATGCAATGACTCTGGTGGTGGTTTTGGAAAGGAACACACATGCAATGACTCTGGTGGTGGTTTAAGAAAGGAACACCCATGCGATGACACTCATGGATCCATGTGGTTTAGGAAAAGAAGACACATGCAATGACTCTGATCGTGGTTTTGGAAAGGAGCACACACGCAATGACTCTGGTGGATCCCTGTGGTTTAGGAAAAGAAGACACATGCAATAACTCTGGTGGTGGTTTAGGAAAGGAAGACACATGCAATGACTCTGGTGGATGCATGTGGTTTAGGAAAAGAAGACACATGCAATGACTTTGTTGGTGGTTTAGGAAAGGAACACACATGCAATGACTCTGGTGGTGGTTTAAGAAAGGAACACACATGCAATGACACTGGTGGATCCATGTGGTTTAGGAAAACATGACACATGCAATGACTCCCGTGGTGGTTTAGGAAAGGAACACGCATGCAATGACTCTGGTGGATCCATGTGGTTTAGGAAAAGAACACAAATGCAATGACTCTAGTGGTGGTTTAAGAAAGGAACACCCATGCAATGACACTCGCGGATCCATGTGGTTTAGGAAAAGAAGACACATGCAATGACTCTGATGGTGGTTTTCGAAAGGAGCACACATGCAATGACTCTGGTGGATCCCTGTGGTTTAGGAAAAGAAGACACATGCAATAACTCTGGTGGTGGTTTAGGAAAGGAACACCCATGCAATGACACTCATGGATCCATGTGGTTTAGGAAAACAAGACACATGCAATGACTCCGATGGTGGTTTTCGAAAGGAGCACACATGCAATGACTCTGGTGGATCCCTGTGGTTTAGGAAAAGAAGACACATGCAATCACTCTAGTGGTGGTTTAGGAAAGGAAGACACATGCAATGACTCTGGTGGATCCATGTGGTTTAGGAAAAGAAGACACATGCAATGACTCTGCTGGTGGTTTAGGAAAGGAACACACATGCAATGACTCTGGTGGTGGTTTAGGAAAAGAAAACACATTCAATGACTCTGGTGGTGGTTTAGGAAAGAAACACACATACAATAACTCTGGTGAATCCATGTGGTTTAGGAAAATAACACACATGCAATGACTCTGGCGATGGTTTAGGAAAGGAACACACATGTAATTATTTTAGTGGTGATTTAGGAAAATAAGACACATGCAATGACTCTGGTGGTGGTTTAGGAAAGGAACACACATGCAATTACTCTAGTGGTGGTTTAGGAAAAGAAGATACATGCAATGACTCTGGTGGTGGTTTAGGAAAGGAACACACATGCAATACTCTGGTGGTGGTTTACGAAAATAACACACAAACAATGACTCTAGTGGTGGTTTAGGAAAGGAAGACACATGCAATGACTCTGGTGGATCCATGTGGTTTAGGAAAAGATGACACATGCAATGGCTCTGCTGGTGGTTTTGGAAAATAAGACACATGCAATGACTCTGGCCGTGGTTTAGGAAAGGAACACACATGCAATGACTCTGGTGGTGGTTTAAGAAAGGAACACACATGCAATGACTCTGGTGGTGGTTTAGGAAAGGAACACAGATGCAATGACTCTGGTGGTGGTATACGAAAATAACACACAAACAATGACTCTAGTGGTGGTTTAGGAAAGGAAGACACATGCAATGACTCTCGTGGATCCATGTGGTTTAGGAAACGAAGACACATGCAATGGCTTTGCTGGTGGTTTAGGAAAATAAGACACATGCAACGACTCTGGCCGTGGTTTAGGAAAGGAACACACATGCAATGACTCTGGTGGTGGTTTAAGAAAGGAACACACATGCAATGACTCTGGTGGTGGTTTAGGAAAGGAAGACAGATGTAATGACTCTGGTGCATCCATGTGGTTTAGGAAAAGAAGACACATGTAATGACTCTGGTGGTGGTTTAGGAAAAGGAATACACATGCAATGACTCTGGTGGTGGTTTAAGAAAGCAACACACATGCAATGATACTGGTGGATCCATGTGGTTTAGGAAAAGAAGACACATGCAATGACTCTGGTGGTGGTTTTGGAAATAAACACACATGTAATGACTCTGGTGGTGGTTTAGGAAAGGAAGACATATGCAATGACTCTGGTGGTGGTTTAGAAAAACAAGACACATGCAATGACTCTGGTGGATCCATGTGGTTTAGGAAAAGAAGACATATGCAATGACGTTGGTGGTGGTTTAGGAAAGGAACACACATGCAATTACTATAGTTGTGGTTTAGGAAAAGAACACACATTCAATGACTATGGTGGTGGTTTAGGATAGGAACACACATGCAATGGCTCTAGTGGTGGTTTAGGGAAGGAAGATAGATGCAATGACTCTGGTGGATCCATGTGGTTTAGGAAAAAAGACACATGCAATGACTCTGGTGGTGATTTAGGAAAGGAACACACATGCAATGATTCTGGTGGTGGTTTAGGAAAGGAAGACACATGCAATGACTCTTGTGGTGGTTTAGGAAAAGAAGACACATGCAATGACTTTGGTGGTGGTTTATGAAAGGAACACACATGCAATGACTCTGGTGGTGGTTTAAGAAAGGAACACACATGCAATGACACTGGTGGATCCATGTGGTTTAGGAAAACAAGACACATGAAATGACTCCGGTGGTGGTTTAGGAAAGGAACATACATGCAATGACTCTAGTGGATCCATGTGGTTTAGGAAAAGAACACAAATGCAATGACTCTAGTGGTGGTCTAAGAAAGGAAAACCCATGCAATGACACTCGTGGATCCATGTGGCTTAGGAAAAGAAGACACATGCAATGACTCTGATGGTGGTTTTGGAAAGGAGCACACATGCAATGACTCTGGTGGATCCCTGTGGTTTAGGAAAAGAAGACACATGCAATGGCTCTGGTGGTGGTTTAGAAAATAGAGACACATGCAATGACTCTGGTGGATCCATGTGGTTTGGGAAAATAAGACACATGCAATGACTCTGGTGGTGGTTTAGGAAAGGAACACACATGCAATGACTCTGGTGGTGGTTTCGGAAAAGAAAACACATTCAATGACTCTGGTGGTGGTTTAGGAAAGGAACACACATACAATATCTCTGGTGGATCCATGTGGTTTAGGAAAATAAGACACATGCAATGACTCTGGCGGTGGTTTAGGAAAGGAGCACACATGCAATGACACTGGTGGATCCATGTGGTTTAGGAAAAGAAGACACATGCAATGACTCTAGTGGTGGGTTTGGAAAGGAACACACATGCAATGACTCTGGTGGTGGTTTAGGATAGTAAGACACATGCAATGACTCTGGTGGTGGTTTAGAAAAACAAGACACATGCAATGACTCTGGTGGATCCATGTGGTTTAGGAAAATAAGACACATCCAATGACTTTGGTGGTGGTTTAGGAAAGGAACACACATGCAATTACTATAGTTGTGGTTTACGAAAATAACACATATTCAATGACTCTGGTGGTGGTTTAGGATAGGAACACACATGCAATGACTCTGGTGGTCGTTTAGGGAAGGAAGATAGATGCAATGACTCTGGTGGATCCATGTGGTTTAGGAAAAAAAAGACACATGCAATGACTCTGGTGGTGATTTAGGAATGGAACACACATGCAATGATTCTGGTGGTGTTTTAGGAAAGGAAGATACAGTCAATGACTCTGGTGGATCCATGTGGTTTAGGAAAAGAAGACACATGCCATGACTCTGGTAGTGGTTTAGGAAAGGAACATACATGCAATGACTCTGGTGGTGGTTTAGAAAAACAAGACACATGCAATGACTCTGGTGGATCCATGTGGTTTAGGAAAATAAGACACATCCAATGACTTTGGTGGTGGTTTAGGAAAGGAACACACATGCAATTACTATAGTTGTGGTTTACGAAAATAACACATATTCAATGACTCTGGTGGTGGTTTAGGGTAGGAACACACATACAACAACTCTGGTGGATCCATGTGGTTTAGGAAAATAAGACACATGCAATGACTCTGGCGGTGGTTTAGGAAAGGAACACACATGCAATGACACTGGTGGATCCATGTGGTTTAGGAAAATAACACACATGCAATGACTCTGGTGGTGGTTTAGGAAAGAAACACACATGCAATGACTCTGGTGGTGGTTTTGGAAAGGAACACACATGCAATGACTCTGGTGGTGGTTTAAGAAAGGAACACCCATGCGATGACACTCATGGATCCATGTGGTTTAGGAAAAGAAGACACATGCAATGACTCTGAACGTGGTTTTGGAAAGGAGCACACACGCAATGTCTCTGGTGGATCCCTGTGGTTTAGGAAAAGAAGACACATGCAATAACTCTGGTGGTGGTTTAGGAAAGGAAGACACAGGCAATGACTCTGGCGGATCCATCTGGTTTAGGAAAAGAAGACACATGCAATGACTTTGGTGGTGGTTTAGGAAAGGAACACACATGCAATGACTCTGGTGGTGGTTTAAGAAAGGAACACACATGCAATGGCACTGGGGGATCCATGTGTTTTAGGAAAACAAGACACATGCAATGACTCCCGTGGTGGTTTAGGAAAGGAACACACATGCAATGACTCTGGTGGATCCATGTGGTTTAGGAAAAGAACACAAATGCAATGACTCTAGTGGTGGTTTAAGAAAGGAACACCCATGCAATGACACTCGTGGATCCATGTGGCTTAGGAAAAGAAGACACATGCAATGACTCTGATGGTGGTTTTGAAAAGGAGCACACATGCAATGACTCTGGTGGATCCTGTGGTTTAGGAAAAGAAGACACATGCAATGACTCTGGTGGTGGTTTAGGAAATCAAGACACATGCAATGACTCTGGTGGATCAATGTGGTTTGGGAAAAGAAGACACATGCAATGACTCTGGTGGTGGTTTAGGAAAGGAACAGACATGCAATGACTCTAGTGGTGGTTTCGGAAAAGAAAACACATTCAATGACTCTGGTGGTGCTTTAGGAAAGGAACACACATACAATAACTCTGGTGGATCCATGTGGTTTAGGAAAATAAGACACATGCAATGACTCTGGCGGTGGTTTAGGAAAGGAACACGCATACAATGACACTGGTGGATCCATGTGGTTTAGGAAAATAACACACATGCAATGACTCTGGTGGTGGTTTAGGAAAGGAACACACATGCAATGACTCTGGTGGTGGTTTTGGAAAGGAACACACATGCAATGACTCTGGTGGTGGTTTAAGAAAGGAACACCCATGCGATGACACTCATGGATCCATGTGGTTTAGGAAAATAAGACACATGCAATGACTCTGATCGTGGTTTTGGAAAGGAGCACACACGCAATGACTCTGGTGGATCCCTGTGGTTTTGGAAAAGAAGACACATGCAATGACTCTGGTGGTGGTTTAGGAAAGGAAGACACAGGCAATGACTCTGGTGGATCCATGTGGTTTAGGAAAAGAAGACACATGCAATGACTTTGGTGGTGGTTTAGGAAAGGAACACACATGCAATGACTCTGGTGGTGGTTTAAGAAAGGAACACACATGCAATGACACTGGTGGATCCATGTGGTTTAGGAAAACAAGACACATGCAATGACTCCCGTGGTGGTTTAGGAAAGGAACACACATGCAATGACTCTGGTGGATCCATGTGGTTTAGGAAAAGAACACAAATGCAATGACTCTAGTGGTGGTTTAAGAAAGGAACACCCATGCAATGACACTCGTGGATCCATGTGGTTTAGGAAAAGAAGACACATGCAATGACTCTGATGGTGGTTTTCGAAAGGAGCACACATGCAATGACTCTGGTGGATCCCTGTGGTTTAGGAAAAGAAGACACATGCAATAACTCTGGTGGTGGTTTAGGAAAGGAACACCCATGCAATGACACTCATGGATCCATGTGGTTTAGGAAAACAAGACACATGCAATGACTCCGATGGTGGTTTTCGAAAGGAGCACACATGCAATGACTCTGGTGGATCCCTGTGGTTCAGGAAAAGAAGACACATGTAATGACTCTGGTGATGGTTTAGGAAAGAAAGACACATGCAATGACTCTGGTGGTGGTTTAGGAAAGGAAGACACATGCAATGACTCTGGTAGATCCATGTGGTTTAGGAAAAGAAGACACATGCAATGACTCTGCTGGTGGTTTAGGAAAGGAACACACATGCAATGACTCTGGTGGTGGTTTAGGAAAAGAAAACACATTCAATGACTCTGGTGGTGGTTTAGGAAAGAAACACACATACAATAACTCTGGTGAATCCATGTGGTTTAGGAAAATAAGACACATGCAATGACTCTGGCGGTGGTTTAGGAAAGGAACACACATGTAATTATTTTAGTGGTGATTTAGGAAAATAAGACACATGCAATGACTCTGGTGGTGGTTTAGGAAAGGAACACACATGCAATTACTCTAGTGGTGGTTTAGGAAAAGAAGATACATGCAATGACTCTGGTGGTGCATTAGGAAAGGAACACACATGCAATGACTCTGGTGGTGGTTTACGAAAATAACACACAAACAATGACTCTAGTGGTGGTTTAGGAAAGGAAGACACATGCAATGACTCTGGTGGATCCATGTGGTTTAGGAAAAGAAGACACATGCAATGGCTCTGCTGGTGGTTTAGGAAAATAAGACACATGCAATGACTTTGGCCGTGGTTTAGGAAAGGAACACACATGCAATGACTCTGGTGGTGGTTTCAGAAAGGAACACACATGCAATGACACTTGTGGATCCATATGGTTTTGGAAAAGAAGACACATGCAATGAATATGGTGGTGGTTTAGGAAAGGAACACACATGCAATTACTCTAGGGGTGGTTTAGGAAAAGAAGACACATGCAATGACTCTGGTGGTGGTTTAGGAAAGGAACACACATGCAATGACTCTGGTGGTGGTTTACGAAAATAACACACAAACAATGACTCTAGTGGTGGTTTAGGAAAGGAAGACACATGCAATGACTCTCGTGGATCCATGTGGTTTAGGAAACAAAGACACATGCAATGGCTTTGCTGGTGGTTTAGGAAAATAAGACACATGCAACGACTCTGGCCGTGGTTTAGGAAAGGAACACACATGAAGTGACTCTGGTGGTGGTTTAAGAAAGGAACACACATGCAATGACTATGGTGGTGGTTTAGGAAAGGAAGACAGATATAATGACTCTGGTGCATCCATGTGGTTTAGGAAAAGAAGACACATGTAAGGACTCTGGTGGTGGTTTAGGAAAATGAATACACATGCAATGACTCTGGTGGTGGTTTAAGAAAGGAACACACATGCAATGATACTGGTGGATCCATGTGGTTTAGGAAAAGAAGACTCATGCAATGACTCTGGTGGTGGTTTTGGAAATAAACACACATGTAATGACTCTGGTGGTGGTTTAGGAAAGGAGGACACATGCAATGACTCTGGTGGTGGTTTAGGAAAACAAGACACATGCAATGACTCTGGTGGATCCATGTGGTTTAGGAAAAGAAGACACATGCAATGACGTTGGTGGTGGTTTAGGAAAGGAACACACATGCAATTACTATAGTTATGGTTTAGGAAAAGAACACACATTCAATGACTATGGTGGTGGTTTAGGATAGGAACACACATGCAATGACTCTGGTGGTGGTTTAGGGAAGGAAGATAGATGCAATGACTCTGGTGGATCCATGTGGTTTAGGAAAAAAGACACATGCAATGACTCTGGTGGTGATTTAGGAAAGGAACACACATGCAATGATTCTGGTGGTGGTTTAGGAAAGGAAGACACATGAAATGACTCTTGTGGTGGTTTAGGAAAAGAAGACACATGCAATGACTTTGGTGGTGGTTTAGGAAAGGAACACACATGCAATGACTTTGGTGGTGGTTTAAGAAAGGAACACACATGCAATGACACTGGTGGATCCATGTGGTTTAGGAAAACAAGACACATGCAATGACTCCGGTGGTGGTTTAGGAAAGGAACATACATGCAATGTCTCTGGTGGATCCATGTGGTTTAGGAAAAGAACACAAATGCAATGACTCTAGTGGTGGTCTAAGAAAGGAAAACCCATGCAATGACACTCGTGGATCCATGTGGCTTAGGAAAAGAAGACACATGCAATGACTCTGATGGTGGTTTTGGAAAGTAGCACACATGCAATGACTCTGGTGGATCCCTGTGGTTTAGGAAAAGAAGACACATGCAATGGCTCTGGTGGTGGTTTAGAAAATCAAGACACATGCAATGACTCTGGTGGATCCATGTGGTTTGGGAAAATAAGACACATGCAATGACTCTGGTGGTGGTTTAGGAAAGGAACACACATGCAATGACTCTGGTGGTGGTTTCGGAAAAGAAAACACATTCAATGACTCTGGTGGTGGTTTAGGAAAGGAACACACATACAATATCTCTGGTGGATCCATGTGGTTTAGGAAAATAAGACACATGCAATGACTCTGGTGGTGGTTTAGGAACGGAGCACACATGCAATGACACTGGTGGATCCATGTGGTTTAGAAAAAGAAGACACATGCAATGACTCTAGTGGTGGGTTTGGAAAGGAACACACATCCAATGACTCTGGTGGTGGTTTAGGATAGTAAGAGACATGCAATGACTCTGGTGGTGGTTTAGAAAAACAAGACACATGCAATGACTCTGGTGGATCCATGTGGTTTAGGAAAATAAGACACATCCAATGAATTTGGTGGTGGTTTAGGAAAGGAACACACATGCAATTACTATAGTTGTGGTTTACGAAAATAACACATATTCAATGACTATAGTTGTGGTTTAGGATAGGAGCACACATGCAATGACTCTGGTGGTCGTTTAGGGAAGGAAGATAGATGCAATGACTCTGGTGGATCCATGTGGTTTAGGAAAAAAACACACATGCAATGACTCTAGTGGTGATTTAGGAAATGAACACACATGCAATGATTCTGGTGGTGTTTTAGGAAAGGAAGACACAGTCAATGACTCTGGTGGATCCATGTGGTTTAGGAAAAGAAGACACATGCCATGACTCTGGTAGTGGTTTAGGAAAGGAACATACATGCAATGACTCTGGTGGTGGTTTAAAAAAGGAACACACATGCAATGACACTGGTGGATCCATGTGGTTTAGGAAAACAAGACACATGCAATGACTTCGGTGGTGGCTTAGGAAAGGAACACACATGCAATGCCTCTAGTGGATCCATGTTGTTTAGGAAAAGAACACAAATGCAATGACTCTAGTGGTTGTTTAAGAAAGTAACACCCATGCGATGACACTCGTGGATCCATGTGGTTTAGGAAAAGAATACACATGCAATGACTCTAATCGTGGTTTTGGAAAGGAGCACAGATGCAATAACTCTGGGGGATCCCTGTCGTTTAGGAAAAGAAGACACACGCAATGACTCTTGTGGTGGTTTAGGAAAGGAAGACACATGCAATGACTCTGGTGGATCCATGTGGTTTAGGAAAACAAGACACATGCAATGACTCTGGTGGTGGTTTAGGAAAGGAACACACATGCAATGACTCTGGTGGTGGTTTAGGAAAAGAAAACACATTCAATGACTCTGGTGGTGGTTTAGGAAAGGAACACACATACAATAACTCTGGTGGATCCATGTGGTTTAGGAAAATAAGACACATGCAATGACTTTGGCGGTGGTTTAGGAAAGGAACACACATGCAATGACTCTTGTGGTGGTTTAAGAAAGGAACACACATGCAATGACACTGGTGGATCCATGTGGTTTAGGAAAACAAGACACATGCAATGACTTCCGTGGTGGTTTTGGAAAGGAACACACATGCAATGACTCTGGTGGATCCATGTGGTTTAGGAAAAGAACACAAATGCAATGACTCTAGTGGTGGTTTAAGAAAGGAACACCCAAGCAATGACACTCGTGGATCCATGTGGTTTAGGAAAAGAAGACACATGCAATGACTCTGATGGTGGTTTTCGAAAGGAGCACACATGCAATGACTCTGGTGGATCCCTGTGGTTTAGGAAAAGAAGACACATGCAATAACTCTGGTGGTGGTTTAGGAAAGGAACACCCATGCAATGACACTCATGGATCCATGTGGTTTAGGAAAACAAGACACATGCAATGACTCCGATGGTGGTTTTCGAAAGGAGCACACATGCAATGACTCTGGTGGATCCCTGTGGTTTAGGAAAAGAAGACACATGCAATGACTCTGGTGGTGGTTTAGGAAAGGAAGACACATGCAATGACTCTGGTGGATCCATGTGGTTTAGTAAAAGAAGACAGATGCAATGACTCTGCTGGTGGTTTAGGAAAGGAACACACATGCAATGACTCTGGTGGTGGTTTAGGAAAAGAAAACACATTCAATGACTCCAGTGGTGGTTTAGGAAAGAAACACACATACAATAACTCTGGTGAATCCATGTGGTTTAGGAAAATAACACACATGCAATGACTCTGGCGGTGGTTTAGGAAAGGAACACACATGTAATTATTTTAGTGGTGATTTAGGAAAATAAGACACATGCAATGACTCTGGTGGTGGTTTAGGAAAGGAACACACATGCAATTACTCTAGTGGTGGTTTAGGAAAAGAAGATACATGCAATGACTCTGGTGGTGGTTTAGGGAAGGAACACACATGCAATCACTCTGGTGGTGGTTTATGAAAATAACACACAAACAATGACTCGTGGTGGTTTAGGAAAGGAAGACACATGCAATGACTCTGGTGGATCCATGTGGTTTAGGAAAAGAAGACACATGCAATGGCTCTGCTGGTGGTTTAGGAAAATAAGACACATGCAATGACTCTGGTGGTGGTTTAAGAAAGGAACACACATGCAATGACACTTGTGGATCCATATGGTTTTGGAAATGAAGACACATGCAATGAATATGGTGGTGGTTTGGGAAAGGAACACACATGCAATTACTCTAGTGGTGGTTTAGGAAAAGAAGACACATGCAATGATTCTGGTGGTGGTTTAGGAAAGGAACACACATGCAATGACTCTGGTGGTGGTTTACGAAAATAACACACAAACAATGACTCTAGTGGTGGTTTAGGAAAGGAAGACACATGCAATGACTTTGCTGGTGGTTTAGGAAAATAAGACACATGCAACGACTCTGGCCGTGGTTTAGGAAAGGAACACACATACAATGACTCTGGTGGTGGTTTAAGAAAGGAACACACATGCAATGACTCTGGTGGTGGTTTTGGAAAGGAAGACAGATGTAATGACTCTGGTGCATCCATGTGGTTTAGGAAAAGAAGACACATGTAATGACTCTGTTGGTGGTTTAGGAAAAGGAATACACATGCAATGACTCTGGTGGTGGTTTAAGAAAGGAACACACATGCAATGACACTGGTGGATCCATGTGGTTTAGGAAAAGAAGACACATGCAATGACTCTGGTGGTGGTTTTGGGAATAAACACACATGTAATGACTCTGGTGGTGGTTTAGGAAAGGAAGACACATGCAATGACTCTGGTGGTGGTTTAGAAAAACAAGACACATGCAATGACTCTGGTGGATCCATGTGGTTTAGGAAAAGAAGACTCATGCAATGACGTTGGTGGTGGTTTAGGAAAGGAACACACATGCAATTACTATAGTTGTGGTTTAGGAAAAGAACACACATTCAATGACTATGGTGGTAGTTTAGGATAGGAACACACATGCAATGACTCTGGTGGTGGTTTAGGGAAGGAAGATAGATGCAATGACTCTGGTGGATCCATGTGGTTTAGGAAAAGAACACAAATGCAATGACTCTAGTGGTGGTCTAAGAAAGGAAAACCCATGCAATGACACTCGTGGATCCATGTGGCTTAGGAAAAAAAAACACATGCAATGACTCTGATGGTGGTTTTGGAAAGGAGAACACATGCAATGACTCTGGTGGATCCCTGTGGTTTAGGAAAAGAAGACACATGCAATGGCTCTGGTGGTGGTTTAGAAAATTAAGACACATGCAATGACTCTGGTGGATCCATGTGGTTTGGGAAAATAAGACACATGCAATGACTCTGGTGGTGGTTTAGGAAAGGAACACACATGCAATGACTCTGGTGGTGGTTTCGGAAAAGAAAACACATTCAATGACTCTGGTGGTGGTTTAGGAAAGGAACACACATACAATATCTCTGGTGGATCCATGTGGTTTAGGAAAATAAGACACATGCAATGACTCTGGCGGTGGTTTAGGAAAGGAACACACATGCAATGACACTGGTGGATCCATGTGGTTTAGGAAAAGAAGACACATGCAATGACTCTAGTGGTGGGTTTGGAAAGGAACACACATGCAATGACTCTGGTGGTGGTTTAGGATAGTAAGACACATGCAATGACTCTGGTGGTGGTTTAGAAAAACAAGACACATGCAATGACTCTGGTGGATCCATGTGGTTTAGGAAAATAAGACACATCCAATGACTTTGGTGGTGGTTTAGGAAAGGAACACACATGCAATTACTATAGTTGTGGTTTACGAAAATAACACATATTCAATGACTCTGGTGGTGGTTTAGGATAGGAACACACATGCAATGACTCTGGTGGTGTTTTAGGGAAGGAAGATAGATGCAATGACTCTGGTGGATCCATGTGGTTTAGGAAAAAAAAAGACACATGCAATGACTCTGGTGGTGATTTAGGAAAGGAACACACATGCAATGATTCTGGTGGTGGTTTAGGAAAGGAAGAAATAGTCAATGACTCTGGTGGATCCATGTGGTTTAGGAAAAGAAGACACATGCCATGACTCTGGTAGTGGTTTAGGAAAGGAACATACATGCAATGACTCTGGTGGTGGTTTAAAAAAGGAACACACATGCAATGACACTGGTGGATCCATGTGGTTTAGGAAAACAAGACACATGCAATGACTTCGGTGGTGGCTTAGGAAAGGAACACACATGCAATGACTCTAGTGGATCCATGTGGTTTAAGAAAAGAACACAAATGCAATGACTCTAGTGGTTGTTTAAGAAAGGAACACCCATGCGATGACACTCGTGGATCCATGTGGTTTAGGAAAAGAAAACAGATGCAATGACTCTAATCGTGGTTTTGGAAAAGAGCACACATGCAATAACTCTGGGGATCCCTGTGGTTTAGGAAAAGAAGACACATGCAAGGACTCTGGTGGTGGTTTAGGAAAGGAAGACACATGCAATGACTCTGGTGGATCCATGTGGTTTAGGAAAAGAAGACACATGCAATGACTCTGGTGGTGGTTTAGGAAAGGAACACACATGCAATGACTCTGGTGGTGGTTTAGGAAAAGAAAACACATTCAATGACTCTGGTGGTGGTTTAGGAAAGGAACACACATACAATAACTCTGGTGGATCCATGTGGTTTAGGAAAATAAGACACATGCAATGACTCTGGCGGTGGTTTAGGAAAGGAACACACATGCAATGACACTGGTGGATCCATGTGGTTTAGGAAAAGAAGACACATGCAATGACTCTAGTGGTGGGTTTGGAAAGGAACACACATGCAATGACTCTGGTGGTGGTTTAGGAAAGGAAGACACATGTAATGACTCTGGTGGTGGTTTAGAAAAACAAGACACATGCAATGACTCTGGTGGATCCATGTGGTTTAGGAAAATAAGACACATGCAATGACTTTGGTGGTGGTTTAGGAAAGGAACACACATGCAATTACTATAATTGTGGTTTACTAAAATAACACACATTCAATGAATCTGGTGGTGGTTTAGGATAGGAACACACATGCAATGACTCTGGTGGTGTTTTAGGGAAGGAAGATAGATGCAATGACTCTAGTGGATCCATGTGGTTTAGGAAAAAAAAGACACATGCAATGACTCTGGTGGTGATTTAGGAAAGGAACACACATGCAATGATTCTGGTGGTGGTGTAGGAAAGTAAGAAACAGGCAATGACTCTGGTGGATCCATGTGGTTTAGGAAAAGAAGACACATGCCATGACTCTGGTGGTGGTTTAGGAAAGGAACACACATGCAATGACTGTGGTGGTGGTTTAAGAAAGGAACACACATGCAATGACACTGGTGGATCCATGTGGTTTAGGAAAACAAGACACATGCAATGACTTCGGTGGTGGCTTAGGAAAGGAACACCCATGCAATGACTCTAGTGGATCCATGTGGTTTAGGAAAAGAACACAAATGCAATGACTCTAGTGGTAGTTTAAGAAAGGAACACCCATGCGATGACACTCGTGGATCCATGTGGTTTAGGAAAAGAAGACACATGCAATGACTCTAATCGTGGTTTTGGAAAGGAGCACACATGCAATGACTCTGGTGGATCCATGTGGTTTAGGAAAAGAAGACACATGCAATGACTCTGGTGGTTGTTTAGGAAAGGAAGACACATGCAATGACTCTAGTGGTGGTTTAGGAAAAGAAAACACATTCAATGACTCTGGTGGTGGTTTAGGAAAGGAACACACATACAATAACTCTGGTGGATCCATGTGGTTTAGGAAAATAAGACAGATGCAATGACTCTGGTGGTGGTTTAGGAAAGGAACACACATGCAATGACACTGGTGGATCCATGTGGTTTAGGAAAAGAAGACACATGCAATGACTCTGGTGGTGGTTTTGGAAAGGATGAAACATGCAATGACTCTGGTGGTGGTTTTGGAAAGGAAGACACATGCAATGACTCTGGTGGTGGTTTAGGAAAGGAACACACATGCAATGACTCTGGTGGTGGTTTAGGAAAGGAACACACATGCAATGACACTGGTGGATCCATGTGGTTTAGGAAAAGAAGACACATGCAATGACTCTAGTGGTGGGTTTGGAAAGGAACACACATGCAATGACTCTGGTGGTGGTTTAGGAAAAGAAGACACATGCAATGACTCTGGTGGTGGTTTAGAAAAACAAGACACATGCAATGACTCTGGTGGATCCATGTGGTTTAGGAAAATAAGACACATGCAATGACTTTGGTGGTGGTTTAGGAAAGGAACACACATGCAATTACTATAGTTGTGGTTTACGAAAATAACACACATTCAATGACTCTGGTGGTGGTTTCGGATAGGAATACACATGCAATGACTCTCGTGGTGGTTTAGGGAAGGAAGATAGATGCAATGACTCTGGTGGATCCATGTGGTTTACGAAAAAAAATACACATGCAATGACTCAGGTGGTGATTTAGGAAAGGAACCCACATGCAATTACTATAGTTATGGTTTACGAAAATAACACACATTCAATGACTCTGGTGGTGGTTTAGGATAGGAATACACATGCAATGGCTCTGGTGGTGGTTTAGGGAAGGAAGATTGATGCAATGACTCTGGTGGATCCATGTGGTTTACGAAAAAAAGACACATGCAATGACTTTGGTGGTGATTTAGGAAAGGAACACACATGCAATGATTCTGGTGGTGTTTTAGGAAAGGAAGACACAGGCAATGACTCTAGTGGATCCATGTGGTTTAGGAAAAGAAGACACATGCCATGACTCTTGTGGTGGTTTAGGAAAGGAACACACATGCAATGACTCTGGTGGTGGTTTAAGAAAGGAACACACATGCAATGACTCTGATGGTGGTTTAGGAAAGGAACACACATACAATAACTCTGGTGGATCCATGTGGTTTAGGAAAATAAGACACATGGAATGACGCTGGCGATGGTTTAGGAAAGGAACACACATGCAATGACACTAGTGGATCCATGTGGTTTAGGAAAAGAAGACACATGCAATGACTCTAGTGGTGGTTTTGGAAAGGAACACACATGCAATGATTCTGGTGGTGGTCTAGGAAAGGAAGACACATGCAATGACTCTGGTGGCGGTTTAGTAAAACCAGAGACATGCAATGACTCTGGTGGATCTATGTTGTTTAGGAAAAGAAGATACATGCAATGACTTTGGTGGTGGTTTAGGAAGGAACACAAATGCAATTACTATAGTTGTGGTTTAGGAAAAGAACACACATTCAATGACTCTGGTGGTGTTTTAGGAAAGGAACAGACATGCAATGACGCTGGTGGTAGTTTAGGGAAGGAAGATCGATGAAATGACTCTGGTGGATCCATGTGGTTTAGGAAAAAAAGACACATGCAATGACTCTAGTGGTGGTTTAGGAAAGGAACACACATGCAATGATTCTGGTGGTGGTTTAGGAAAGGAAGATACAGGCAATGACGCTGGTGGATCCATGTGATTTAGGAAAAGAAGACACATGCAATGACTCTGGTGGTGGTTTAGGAAAGGAACACACATGCAATGACTCTGGTGGTGGTTTAAGAAAGGAACACACATGCAATGACACTGGTGGATCCATGTGGTTTAGGAAAACAAGACACATGCAATGACTCCGGTGGTGGTTTAGGAAAGGAACAAACATGCAATCACTCTAGTGGATCCATGTGGTTTAGGAAGAGAACACAAATGCAATGACTCTAGTGGTGGTTTAAGAAAGGAACACCCATGCAATGACACTCGTGGACCCATGTGGTTTAGGAAAAGAAGACACATGCAATGACTCTGATGGTGGTTTTGGAAAGGAGCACACATGCAATGACTCTGGTGGATCCCTGTGGTTTAGGAAAGGAAGACACATGCAATGACTTTGGTGGTGGTTTAGGAAAGGAAGAGACATGCAATGACTCTAGTGGATCCATGTGGTTTAGGAAAAGAAGAGACATGCAATGACCCTGGTGGTGGTTTAGGAAAGGAACACACATGCAATGACTCTGGTGGTGGTTTAGGAAAAGGAAACACATGCAATGACTCTGGTGGTGGTTGAGGAAAGGAAGACACATGCAATGACTCTGGTGGATCCATGTGGTTTAGGAAAAGAAGACACATGCAATGACTCTGGTGGTGGTTTAGGAAAGGAACACACATGCAATGACTCTGGTGGTGGTTTAGGATAAGAAAACACATTCAATGACTCTGGTGGTGGTTTAGGAAAGGAACACACATACAATAACTCTAGTGGATCCATGTGGTTTAGGAAAATAAAACACATGCAATGACTCTGGCGGTGGTTTAGGAAAGGAACACACATGCAATGACACTGGTGGATCCATGTGGTTTAGGAAAAGAAGACACATGCAATGACTCTAGTGGTGGGCTTGGAAAGGAACACACATGCAATGACTCTGGTGGTGGTTTAGGAAAGGAAGACACATGTAATGACTCTTGTGGTGGTTTAGAAAAACAAGACACATGCAATGACTCTGGTGGATCCATGTGGTTTAGGAAAATAAGACACATGAAATGACTTTGGTGGTGGTTTAGAAAAGGAACACACATGCAATTACTATAATTGTTGATTACGAAAATAACACACATTCAATGACTCTGGTGGTGGTTTAGGATAGGAACACACATGCAATGACTCTGGTGGTGGTTTAGGGAAGGAAGATAGATGCAATGACTCTGGTGGATCCATGTGGTTTAGGAAAAAACAGACACATGCAATGACTCTCGTGGTGATTTAGGAAAGGAACACACATGCAATGATTCTGCTGGTGGTTTAGGAAAGGAAGAAACAGGCAATGATTCTGGTGGATCCTTGTGGTTTAGGAAAAGAAGACACATGCCATGACTCTGGTGGTGGTTTAGGAAAGGAACACACATGCAATGACTCTGATGGTGGTTTAAGAAAGGAACACACATGCAATGACACTGGTGGATCCATGTGGTTTAGGAAAACAAGACACATGCAATGACTTCGGTGGTGGCTTACGAAAGGAACACACATGCAATGACTCTAGTGGATCCATGTGGTTTAGGAAAAGAACACAAATGCAATGACTCTAGTGGTGGTTTAAGAAAGGAACACCCATGCGATGACACTCGTGGATCCATGTGGTTTAGGAAAAGGAGACACATGCAATGACTCTGATCGTTGTTTTGGAAAGGAGCACACATGCAATGACTCTGGTGGATCCCTGTGGTTTAGGAAAAGAAGACACATGCAATGACTCTGGTGGTGGTTTAGGAAATGAACACACATGCAATGACTCTGGTGGATCCATGTGGTTTAGGAAAAGAAGACACATGCAATGACTCTGGTGGTTGTTTAGGAAAGGAACACACATGCAATGACTCTAGTGGTGGTTTAGGAAAAGAAAACACATTCAATGACTCTGGTGGTGGTTTAGGAAAAGAAGACACATGCCATGACTCTTGTGGTGGTTTAGGAAAGGAACACACATGCAATGACTCTGGTGGTGGTTTAAGAAAGGAACACACATGCAATGACTCTGATGGTGGTTTAGGAAAGGAACACACATACAATAACTCTGGTGGATCCATGTGGTTTAGGAAAATAAGACACATGGAATGATGCTGGCGATGGTTTAGGAAAGGAACACACATGCAATGACACTAGTGGATCCATGTGGTTTAGGAAAAGAAGACACATGCAATGACTCTAGTGGTGGTTTTGGAAAGGAACACACATGCAATGATTCTGGTGGTGGTCTAGGAAAGGAAGACACATGCAATGACTCTGGTGGCGGTTTAGTAAAACCAGAGACATGCAATGACTCTGGTGGATCCATGTTGTTTAGGAAAAGAAGATACATGCAATGACTTTGGTGGTGGTTTAGGAAGGAACACAAATGCAATTACTATAGTTGTGGTTTAGGAAAAGAACACACATTCAATGACTCTGGTGGTGTTTTAGGAAAGGAACAGACATGCAATGACGCTGGTGGTAGTTTAGGGAAGGAAGATCGATGAAATGACTCTTGTGGATCCATGTGGTTTAGGAAAAAAAGACACATGCAATGACTCTAGTGGTGGTTTAGGAAAGGAACACACATGCAATGATTCTGGTGGTGGTTTAGGAAAGGAAGATACAGGCAATGACGCTGGTGGATCCATGTGATTTAGGAAAAGAAGACACATGCAATGACTCTGGTGGTGGTTTAGGAAAGGAACACACATGCAATGACTCTGGTGGTGGTTTAAGAAAGGAACACACATGCAATGACACTGGTGGATCCATGTGGTTTAGGAAAACAAGACACATGCAATGACTCCGGTGGTGGTTTAGGAAAGGAACAAACATGCAATCACTCTAGTGGATCCATGTGGTTTAGGAAGAGAACACAAATGCAATGACTCTAGTGGTGGTTTAAGAAAGGAACACCCATGCAATGACACTCGTGGACCCATGTGGTTTAGGAAAAGAAGACACATGCAATGACTCTGATGGTGGTTTTGGAAAGGAGCACACATGCAATGACTGGTGGATCCTGTGGTTTAGGAAAGGAAGACACATGCAATGACTCTGGTGGTGGTTTAGGAAAGGAAGAGACATGCAATGACTCTAGTGGATCCATGTGGTTTAGGAAAAGAAGAGACATGCAATGACCCTGGTGGTGGTTTAGGAAAGGAACACATGCAATGACTCGTGGTGGTTTAGGAAAAGGAAACACATGCAATGACTCTGGTGGTGGTTGAGGAAAGGAAGACACATGCAATGACTCTGGTGGATCCATGTGGTTTAGGAAAAGAAGACACATGCAATGACTCTGGTGGTGGTTTAGGAAAGGAACACACATGCAATGACTCTGGTGGTGGTTTAGGATAAGAAAACACATTCAATGACTCTGGTGGTGGTTTAGGAAAGGAACACACATACAATAACTCTAGTGGATCCATGTGGTTTAGGAAAATAAAACACATGCAATGACTCTGGCGGTGGTTTAGGAAAGGAACACACATGCAATGACACTGGTGGATCCATGTGGTTTAGGAAAAGAAGACACATGCAATGACTCTAGTGGTGGGCTTGGAAAGGAACACACATGCAATGACTCTGGTGGTGGTTTAGGAAAGGAAGACACATGTAATGACTCTTGTGGTGGTTTAGAAAAACAAGACACATGCAATGACTCTGGTGGATCCATGTGGTTTAGGAAAATAAGACACATGAAATGACTTTGGTGGTGGTTTAGAAAAGGAACACACATGCAATTACTATAATTGTTGATTACGAAAATAACACACATTCAATGACTCTGGTGGTGGTTTAGGATAGGAACACACATGCAATGACTCTGGTGGTGGTTTAGGGAAGGAAGATAGATGCAATGACTCTGGTGGATCCATGTGGTTTAGGAAAAAACAGACACATGCAATGACTCTCGTGGTGATTTAGGAAAGGAACACACATGCAATGATTCTGCTGGTGGTTTAGGAAAGGAAGAAACAGGCAATGATTCTGGTGGATCCTTGTGGTTTAGGAAAAGAAGACACATGCCATGACTCTGGTGGTGGTTTAGGAAAGGAACACACATGCAATGACTCTGATGGTGGTTTAAGAAAGGAACACACATGCAATGACACTGGTGGATCCATGTGGTTTAGGAAAACAAGACACATGCAATGACTTCGGTGGTGGCTTACGAAAGGAACACACATGCAATGACTCTAGTGGATCCATGTGGTTTAGGAAAAGAACACAAATGCAATGACTCTAGTGGTGGTTTAAGAAAGGAACACCCATGCGATGACACTCGTGGATCCATGTGGTTTAGGAAAAGGAGACACATGCAATGACTCTGATCGTTGTTTTGGAAAGGAGCACACATGCAATGACTCTGGTGGATCCCTGTGGTTTAGGAAAAGAAGACACATGCAATGACTCTGGTGGTGGTTTAGGAAATGAACACACATGCAATGACTCTGGTGGATCCATGTGGTTTAGGAAAAGAAGACACATGCAATGACTCTGGTGGTTGTTTAGGAAAGGAACACACATGCAATGACTCTAGTGGTGGTTTAGGAAAAGAAAACACATTCAATGACTCTGGTGGTGGTTTAGGAAAGGAACACACATACAATAACTCTGGTGGATCCATGTGGTTTAGGAAAATAAGATAGATGCAATGACTCTGGCGGTGGTTTAGGAAAGGAACACACATGCAATGACACTGGTGGATCCATGTGGTTTAGGAAAAGAAGACACATGCAATGACTCTAGTGGTGGGTTTGGAAAGGAACACACATGCAATGACTCTGGTGGTGGTTTAGGAAAGGAAGACACATGCAATGACTCTGGTGGTGGTTTAGAAAAACAAGACACATGCAATGACTCTGGTGGATCCATGTGGTTTAGGAAAATAAGACACATGCAATGACTTTGGTGGTGGTTTAGGAAAGGGACACACATGCAATTACTATAGTTGTGGTTTACGAAAATAACACACATTCAATGACTCTGGTGGTGGTTTAGGATAGGAATACACATGCAATGACTCTCGTGGTGGTTTAGGGAAGGAAGATAGATGCAATGACTCTGGTGGATCCATGTGGTTTACGAAAAAAAATACACATGCAATGACTCAGGTGGTGATTTAGGAAAGGAACCCACATGCAATTACTATAGTTATGGTTTACGAAAATAACACACATTCAATGACTCTGGAGGTGTTTTAGGAAAGGAAGACACAGGCAATGACTCTAGTGGATCCATGTGGTTTAGGAAAAGAAGACACATGCCATGACTCTTGTGGTGGTTTAGGAAAGGAACACACATGCAATGACTCTGGTGGTGGTTTAAGAAAGGAACACACATGCAATGACTCTGATGGTGGTTTAGGAAAGGAACACACATACAATAACTCTGGTGGATCCATGTGCTTTAGGAAAATAAGACACATGAAATGACGCTGGCGATGGTTTAGGAAAGGAACACACATGCAATGACACTGGTGGATCCATGTGGTTTAGGAAAAGAAGACACATGCAATGACTCTAGTGGTGGTTTTGGAAAGGAACACACATGCAATGATTCTGGTGGTGGTCTAGGAAAGGAAGACACATGCAATGACTCTGGTGGCGGTTTAGTAAAACCAGAGACATGCAATGACTCTGGTGGATCCATGTTGTTTAGGAAAAGAAGATACATGCAATGACTTTGGTGGTGGTTTAGGAAGGAACACAAATGCAATTACTATAGTTGTGGTTTAGGAAAAGAACACACATTCAATGACTCTGGTGGTGTTTTAGGAAAGGAACACACATGCAATGACGCTGGTGGTAGTTTAGGGAAGGAAGATCGATGAAATGACTCTGGTGGATCCATGTGGTTTAGGAAAAAAAGACACATGCAATGACTCTAGTGGTGGTTTACTAAAGGAACACACATGCAATGATTCTGGCGGTGGTTTAGGAAAGGAAGATACAGGCAATGACGCTGGTGGATCCATGTGATTTAGGAAAAGAAGACACATGCAATGACTCTGGTGGTGGTTTAGGAAAGGAACACACATGCAATGACTCCGGTGGTGGTTTAAGAAAGGAACACACATGCAATGACACTGGTGGATCCATGTGGTTTAGGAAAACAAGACACATGCAATGACTCCGGTGGTGGTTTAGGAAAGGAACAAACATGCAATGAATCTGGTGGATCCATGTGGTTTAGGAAGAGAACACAAATGCAATGACTCTAGTGGTGGTTTAAGAAAGGAACACCCATGAAATGACACTCGTGGACCCATGTGGTTTAGGAAAAGAAGACACATGCAATGACTCTGGTGGTGGTTGTGGAAAGCACACATGCAATGACTCTGGTGGATCCCTGTGGTTTAGGAAAGGAAGACACATGCAATGACTCTGGTGGTGGTTTAGGAAAGGAAGAGACATGCAATGACTCTAGTGGATCCATGTGGTTTAGGAAAAGAAGAGACATGCAATGACCCTGGTGGTGGTTTAGGAAAGGAACACACATGCAATGACTCTGGTGGTGGTTTAGGAAAAGAAAACACATTCAATGACTCTGGTGGTGGTTTAGGAAAGGAACACACATACAATAACTCTGGTGGATCCATGTGCTTTAGGAAAATAAGACACATGCAATGACTCCGGTGGTGGTTTAGGAAAGGAACACACATGCAATCACACTGGTGGATGCATGTGGTTTAGGAAAAGAAGACACATGCAATGACTCTGTTGGTGGTTTTGGAAAGGAAGACACATGAGTGAGTGGTGGTTTTGGAAAGGAAGACACATGCAATGACTCTGGTGGTGATTTAGAAAAACAAGACACATGCAATGACTCTGGTGGATCCATGTGGTTTAGGAAAAGAAGACACATGAACTGACTTTGGTGGTGGTTTAGGAAAGGAACACACATGCAATTACTATAGTTGTGGTTTAGGAAAAGAACACACATTTAATGACTATGCTGGTGGTTTAGGAAAGGAACACATATACAATGACTCTGGTAGTGGTTTAGGGAAGGAAGATAGATGCAATGACTCTGGTGGATCCATGTGCTTTAGGAAAAAAAGACACATGCAATGACTCTGGTGGTGGTTTAGGAAAGGAACACACATGCAATGATTCTGGTGGTGGTTTAGGAAAGGAAGACACAGTTAATGACTCAGGTGGATCCATGTGGTTAAGGAAAATAAGACACATGCAATGACTCTGGCGGTGGTTTAGGAAAGGAACACACATGCAATGACCCTGGTGGTGGTTTAGGAAAAGAAAACACATTCAATGACTCTGGTGGTGGTTTAGGAAAGGAACACACATGCAATGATTCTGGTGGTGGTTTAGCAAAGAAAGACACAGTTAATGACTCAGGTGGATCCATGTGGTTAAGGAAAATAAGACACATGCAATGACTCTGGCGGTGGTTTAGGAAAGGAACACACATGCAATGACCCTGGTGGTGGTTTAGGAAAAGAAAACACATTCAATGACTCTGGTGGTGGTTTAGGAAAGGAACACACATACAATAACTCTGGTGGATCCATGTGCTTTAGGAAAATAAGACACATGCAATGACTCCGGTGGTGGTTTAGGAAAGGAACACACATGCAATCACACTGGTGGATGCATGTGGTTTAGAAAAAGAAGACACATGCAATGACTCTGGTGGTGGTTTTGGAAAGGAAGACACATGCAATGACTCTGGTGGTGGTTTTGGAAAGGAAGACACATGCAATGACTCTGGTGGTGGTTTAGAAAAACAAGACACATGCAATGACTCTGGTGGATCCATGTGGTTTAGGAAAAGAAGACACATGAAATGACTTTGGTGGTGGTTTAGGAAAGGAACACACATGCAATTACTATAGTTGTGGTTTAGGAAAAGAACACACATTTAATGACTATGCTGGTGGTTTAGGAAAGGAACACATATACAATGACTCTGGCGGTGGTTTAGGAAAGGAACACACATGCAATGACACTGGTGGATCCATGTGGTTTAGGAAAAGAAGACACATGCAATGACTCTAGTGGTGGTTTTGGAAAGGAACACACATGCAATGATTCTGGTGGTGGTCTAGGAAAGGAAGACACATGCAATGACTCTGGTGGCGGTTTAGTAAAACCAGAGACATGCAATGACTCTGGTGGATCCATGTTGTTTAGGAAAAGAAGATACATGCAATGACTTTGGTGGTGGTTTAGGAAGGAACACAAATGCAATTACTATAGTTGTGGTTTAGGAAAAGAACACACATTCAATGACTCTGGTGGTGTTTTAGGAAAGGAACACACATGCAATGACGCTGGTGGTAGTTTAGGGAAGGAAGATCGATGAAATGACTCTGGTGGATCCATGTGGTTTAGGAAAAAAAGACACATGCAATGACTCTAGTGGTGGTTTACTAAAGGAACACACATGCAATGATTCTGGCGGTGGTTTAGGAAAGGAAGATACAGGCAATGACGCTGGTGGATCCATGTGATTTAGGAAAAGAAGACACATGCAATGACTCTGGTGGTGGTTTAGGAAAGGAACACACATGCAATGACTCTGGTGGTGGTTTAAGAAAGGAACACACATGCAATGACACTGGTGGATCCATGTGGTTTAGGAAAACAAGACACATGCAATGACTCCGGTGGTGGTTTAGGAAAGGAACAAACATGCAATGAATCTGGTGGATCCATGTGGTTTAGGAAGAGAACACAAATGCAATGACTCTAGTGGTGGTTTAAGAAAGGAACACCCATGAAATGACACTCGTGGACCCATGTGGTTTAGGAAAAGAAGACACATGCAATGACTCTGATGGTGGTTGTGGAAAGGAGCACACATGCAATGACTCTGGTGGATCCCTGTGGTTTAGGAAAGGAAGACACATGCAATGACTCTGGTGGTGGTTTAGGAAAGGAAGAGACATGCAATGACTCTAGTGGATCCATGTGGTTTAGGAAAAGAAGAGACATGCAATGACCCTGGTGGTGGTTTAGGAAAGGAACACACATGCAATGACTCTGGTGGTGGTTTAGGAAAAGAAAACACATTCAATGACTCTGGTGGTGGTTTAGGAAAGGAACACACATACAATAACTCTGGTGGATCCATGTGCTTTAGGAAAATAAGACACATGCAATGACTCCGGTGGTGGTTTAGGAAAGGAACACACATGCAATCACACTGGTGGATGCATGTGGTTTAGGAAAAGAAGACACATGCAATGACTCTGTTGGTGGTTTTGGAAAGGAAGACACATGCAATGAGTCTGGTGGTGGTTTTGGAAAGGAAGACACATGCAATGACTCTGGTGGTGATTTAGAAAAACAAGACACATGCAATGACTCTAGTGGATCCATGTGGTTTAGGAAAAGAAGACACATGAACTGACTTTGGTGGTGGTTTAGGAAAGGAACACACATGCAATTACTATAGTTGTGGTTTAGGAAAAGAACACACATTTAATGACTATGCTGGTGGTTTAGGAAAGGAACACATATACAATGACTCTGGTAGTGGTTTAGGGAAGGAAGATAGATGCAATGACTCTGGTGGATCCATGTGCTTTAGGAAAAAAAGACACATGCAATGACTCTGGTGGTGGTTTAGGAAAGGAACACACATGCAATGATTCTGGTGGTGGTTTAGGAAAGGAAGACACAGTTAATGACTCAGGTGGATCCATGTGGTTAAGGAAAATAAGACACATGCAATGACTCCGCAGTGGTTTAGGAAAGGAACACACATGCAATGACCCTGGTGGTGGTTTAGGAAAAGAAAACACATTCAATGACTCTGGTGGTGGTTTAGGAAAGGAACACACATGCAATGATTCTGGTGGTGGTTTAGGAAAGAAAGACACAGTTAATGACTCAGGTGGATCCATGTGGTTAAGGAAAATAAGACACATGCAATGACTCTGGCGGTGGTTTAGGAAAGGAACACACATGCAATGACCCTGGTGGTGGTTTAGGAAAAGAAAACACATTCAATGACTCTGGTGGTGGTTTAGGAAAGGAACACACATACAATAACTCTGGTGGATCCATGTGCTTTAGGAAAATAAGACACATGCAATGACTCCGGTGGTGGTTTAGGAAAGGAACACACATGCAATCACACTGGTGGATGCATGTGGTTTAGAAAAAGAAGACACATGCAATGACTCTGGTGGTGGTTTTGGAAAGGAAGACACATGCAATGACTCTGGTGGTGGTTTTGGAAAGGAAGACACATGCAATGACTCTGGTGGTGGTTTAGAAAAACAAGACACATGCAATGACTCTGGTGGATCCATGTGGTTTAGGAAAAGAAGACACATGAAATGACTTTGGTGGTGGTTTAGGAAAGGAACACACATGCAATTACTATAGTTGTGGTTTAGGAAAAGAACACACATTTAATGACTATGCTGGTGGTTTAGGAAAGGAACACATATACAATGACTCTGGCGGTGGTTTAGGAAAGGAACACACATGCAATGACACTGGTGGATCCATGTGGTTTAGGAAAAGAAGACACATGCAATGACTCTAGTGGTGGGCTTGGAAAGGAACACACATGCAATGATTCTGGTGGTGGTTTAGGAAAGGAAGACACAGTTAATGACTCAAGTGGATCCATGTGGTTAAGGAAAATAAGACACATGCAATGACTCTGGCGGTGGTTTAGGAAACGAACACACATGCAATGACACTAGTGGATCCATGTGGTTTTGGAAAAGAAGACACATGCAATGACTCTGGTGGTGGTTTAGGAAAGGAACACACATGCAATGACTCTGGTGGAGGTTTTGGAAAGGAACACACATGCAATGACTCTGGTGGTGGTTTAGGAAAGGAAGACACAGTTAATGACTCAGGTGGATCCATGTGGTTAAGGAAAATAAGACACATGCAATGACTCTAGCAGTGGTTAGGAAAGGAACACACATGCAATGACACTAGTGGATCCATGTGGTTTCGGAAAAGAAGACACATGCAATGACTCTGGTGGTTGTTTAGGAAAGGAACACACATTCAATGACTCTGGTGGTGGTTTTGGAAAGGAACACACATGCAATGACTTTGGTTGTGGTTTAGGAAAGGAAGACACATGCAATGACTCTGGTGGTGGTTTACGAAAAGGAACACACATGCAATGACTCTGGTGGTGGTTTAAGAAAGGAACACACATGCAATGACACTGGTGGATCCATGTGGTTTAGGAAAAGAAGACACATGCCATGACTCTGGTGGTGGTTTAGGAAAGGAACACACATGCAATGACTCTGGTGGTGGTTTTGGAAAGGAACACACATGCAATTACTATGGTGGTGGTTTAGGTAAGGAAGACACATGCAATGACTCTGGTGGTGGTTTAGGAAAGGAACACACATGCAATGATTCTGGTGGTGGTTTAGGAAAGGAAGACAAAGTTAATGACTCAGGTGGATCCATGTGGTTAAGGAAAATAAGACACATGCAATGACTCTAGCAGTGGTTTAGGAAAGGAACACACATGCAATGACACTAGTGGATCCATGTGGTTTTGGAAAAGAAGACACACGCAATGACTCTGGTGGTGGTTTAGGAAAGGAACACACATGCAATGACTCTGGTGGTGGTTTTGGAAAGGAACACACATGCAATGACTCTGGTTGTGGTTTAGGAAAGGAAGACACATGCAATGACTCTGGTGGTGGTTTACGAAAAGGAACACACATGCAATGACTCTGGTGGTGGTTTAAGAAAGGAACACACATGCAATGACACTGGTGGATCCATGTGGTTTAGGAAAAGAAGACACATGCAATGACTCTGGTGGTGGTTTAGGAAAGGAACACACATGCAATGACTTTGGTGGTGGTTTTGGAAAGGAACACACATGCAATAACTATGGTGGTGGTTTAGGAAAGGAAGACACATGGAATGACTCTGGTGGTGGTTTAGGAAAAGAAAACACATTCAATGACTCCGGTGGTGGTTTAGGAAAGGAACACACATACAATAACTCTGGTGGATCCATGTGCTTTAGGAAAATAAGACACATGCAATGACTCTGGTGGTGGTTTAGGAAAGGAACACACATGCAATCACACTGGTGGATGCATGTGGTTTAGGAAAAGAAGACACATGCAATGACTCTGGTGGTGGTTTTGGAAAGGATGAAACATGCAATGACTCTGGTGGTGGTTTTGGAAAGGAAGACACATGCAATGACTCTGGTGGTGGTTTAGAAAAACAAGACACATGCAATGACTCTGGTGGATCCATGTGGTTTAGGAAAAGAAGACACATGAACTGACTTTGGTGGTGGTTTAGGAAAGGAACACACATGCAATTACTATAGTTGTGGTTTAGGAAAAGAACACACATTTAATGACTATGTTGGTGGTTTAGGAAAGGAACACATATACAATGACTCTGGTAGTGGTTTAGGGAAGGAAGATAGATGCAATGACTCTGGTGGATCCATGTGGTTTAGGAAAAAAAGACACATGCAATGACTCTGGTGGTGGTTTAGGAAAGGAACACACATGCAATGATTCTGGTGGTGGTTTAGGAAAGGAAGACACAGTTAATGACTCAGGTGGATCCATGTGGTTAAGGAAAATAAGACACATGCAATGACTCTGGCGGTGGTTTAGGAAAGGAACACACATGCAATGACACTAGTGGATCCATGTGGTTTTGGAAAAGAAGACACATGCAATGACTCTGGTGGTGGTTTAGGAAAGGAACACACATGCAATGACTCTGGTGGTGGTTTTGGAAAGGAACACACATGCAATGACTCTAGTGGTGGTTTAGGAAAGGAAGACACATGCAATGACTCTGGTGGTGGTTTACGAAAAGGAACACACATGCAATGACTCTGGTGGTGGTTTAAGAAAGGAACACACATGCAATGACACCGGTGGATCCATGTGGTTTAGGAAAAGAAGACACATGCAATGACTCTAGTGGTGGTTTAGGAAAGGAACACACATGCAATGACTCTGGTGGTGGTTTTGGAAAGGAACACACATGCAATTACTATGGTAATGGTTTAGGAAAGGAAGACACATGCAATGACTCTGGTGGTGGTTTAGAAAAAGAAGACACATGCAATGACTCTTGTGGATCCATGTGGTTTAGGAAAAGAAGGCACATGCAATGACTCTGGTGGTGGTTTAGGAAAGGAACACACATGCAATTACTCTAGTGGTGGTTTAGGAAAAGAAGACACATGCAATTACTCTAGTGTTGGTTTAGGAAAGGAACACACATGCAATGACTTTTTTGGTGGTTTAGGAAAGGAACACACATACAATCACTCTAGTGGTGGTTTAGGAAAGGAAGACACATGCAATGACTCTTGTAGATCCATGTGGTTTAGGAAAAGAAGACACATGCAATGATTCTGCTGGTGGTTTAGGAAAGGAACACACATGCAATGACTCTGGTGGTGGTTTAAGAAAGGAACACACATGCAATGACACTAGTGGTTCCATGTGGTTTAGGAAAAGAAGACACATGCAATGAATCTGGTGGATCCATGTGGTTTAGGAAAAGAAGACACATGCAATGAATCTAGTGGTGGTTTAGGAAAGGAACGCACGTGGAATGATTCTGGTGGTAGTTTAGGAAAAGAACACACACTACAAGAAAAGTTTCCTTCCGCAAAGAATTGGCCCAATGGTCGTCGTAGAAGGCGCGTCTTCCGCGACGAAATTCTCGGCTAGGCCGTGGCTGATGGAAAACTTTTTTTTCGGTTTCGCGGCCCTCTAGTTCGATGGATCTGCTAAAAACATGGAGGAAGCTCGGTTGGCGCGTGGCAAAAGCAAGATTTTCGTTTCCTCGCGCGATGTTGACTCACCGAAGTCTTTTGAGGCGTGTGGGTCCCGGACGTCAGTGTCTCTAGCGGACCATACTTTTCGGTCGCGCCTCCCTGATTTGAAATCGATAACTTTGCTCGAGGCGTCTACCGTTTAGTCCGGCGGCTAGGTCTCACATGTTAGCCTCTCATTAGAAGGATCGTGTGTATGATGGAATTTTTTTCCTTCACTCGTGCTACCCTGTTCCGAAGTTGATAGCGCTGATCGATGCATCTACCGTCTAATCAACCTCCTCGGACCCACATGTCATCCTCTCATTAGAAGAAACATGTGTATGATGGAATTTTTCCTTCGCTGGTGCTACCCTGTTCCAAGTTGATAGCACTACTCGACGCATCTACCATTTAACCAACCTCCTAAGACCCACATGTCACCCTCTCATTAGAAGAAACATGTGTATGATGGATTTTTTTCCTTCGCTCGCGCTACCCTGTTCCGAACTTGATAGGGCTGTTCGATGCATCTACCGTTTAATCATGATGCTGGGCCCCACATGTCATCCTCTCATTAGAAGAAATGTGTGTATGATGGATTTTTACCCTCTGTCGCGCCTTCATGTTCCGAACTTGATAGCGTTGCTCGCTGCATCAGCCGTTTAATCAAACTCCTGGACCCCACATGTCATCCTATCATTAGAAGAAACGTGTGTATGATCGAATTTTTTCCCTTAGTCACACCTCCGTGTTCCGAACGTGATAGCGTTGCTCTCCACATCAGCCGTGCTGGTGGGTTCCTTATGTCAGTCTCACATTAGAAGAATCGTGGGTATGACGTACTTTTTTTCTACTCTAGCGCCACCCTATTCCTAACTAGATAGGGTTGCTTGACGAATCTGCCGTTTGGTCACGCAGCTAGGTCCCACATGACAGCCTCTCATTAGAAGGATCAGTGGTATGATTGACTTTTTTCTCTGCTCGTGCTCTGTGTTTCAAACTTGATAACGTTGCTCGCTACATCAACCATTTTTTCAGGATGCTGGGCCCCCCATGTCAGCCTCTCATTAGAACAAACATGTGCATGATGGACTTTTTTCTCGCTCGCGCCTCCCTGTTTCGAACTTGGCAACGTTTCTCGATACAAGACCTGTATAAGGCCGTGCTGGTGGGACCCACATGTTGGTCTATCTTTAAATGAAATGTGTGTATGTATGATAGACCTTTTTTCGGCCCAATCTGCTGTTTTGGACTTCCAGTAGATTTAAATTGTGTGTGTCACCAGTACGCCAAAGATGTTTATAGAAAATATATTATTAAACATTCCCTAGTACCTTCAAGTTATGTTTTAATGTTTTTAAAAAGATGTCATGTGTCCATGTTTATAATTTTAAAAATAAAAGGGCAGCCTCCTAGCATTTCAATTTATAAAATGCCACATATATAATGGACTAGTTTCTTAAAAATATAGCGGAGTTTTTTAAGAGGTGGGGGAAATGCTCAAAAGGCCGAATTAAAAATATTTTGGGTTAATCTACATGGTCCATCTACATGTGCTATACTCCGTGGGCTCCTTTCTTAAATTTCACCAGGCTGTGCTAAGCAGTCCCTTGACCCTGACTAGGCTGAATCAAAATGTTCTTGCCTATGCTCAATGGGACCCTTTCTCAAATTTAACTGGCCGGTGCTCAGCAGTTCACTGACCCTGTGCTAAAAAAAACAGCTCCTTGACCTCGAAAAGGCGTGTGTGTATGTTGGACTATTTTTTATGGTCGAACTTGATAACGTTGATGGGTCCTCCATGTTATCCTCTCACCATGTGACATGGTTATACCCTACGGGTACGTAACTTCAGCATACCTGGTCCAGCCCAAGGAAGGCCCACGGCCAATATACGCCAGCCCATGAAGATTTTCGGGTGGCCCAGGCCCATGACGCCTTCGGATCCTTGAAGAACAAGACTAGAGTTTCAATACAACTTGTAACCTACTCGTATCGGTACCCGAGACCTAGCCTCCCCATATATAAAGGCTAGGAGGGTCCAACGAGGAGGACAACCCAACGATGATTACACCCTGCGATTACGACATACACACCTCCACGCCAGATCGAATCACAAGACCAGAACTTTCGGTTCCGCCGCAATAAAAGAGCGCATAAGCAGAGTAGGGTTTTTCTCCGGCCTGAACCTGGTAAATCCGTGTCCCCGTTGCTTGTCCTGCTAACTGCCACGATCTCCAGCATCCCCATCTTCTCCAAAACCCAAGTCCATAACAATGGGCATTGACGAGTTGAAACCTCGTCAATTGGTGCCGTCTGTGGGAATTGGGGCTGCTGATTGTGCGGTCGTGACGGTTCCGACCCGATCGATCTACAACTCCTCGACGACGGAGAATCACCTCCTCTTCGGCGCTTTTGACTTCACCGCCCACTCGCCGGCCACCATGAAGGATTTCGAGCCCGTAGGCGACGGACTCAAAATTCTGTTCGGGAGCTTCTGCTTCTAGGTGGGATAAGCTGGCACCCTCCGCCTCCCCGAGCGGATGCCCGTGCCGCCGATCAGGCCCGCTTCATGGGCTCCACACCCCGTGCTACGCACGTCACCATCAACAGATGAGTTCTACAGCAGCAGCTGCTGCAACTCCGATCTGTGCGATCCACCTTCGGATGAAGGGACCTACGGTTCCGAATCCGAAGCGCGGCAGCCAACCAATCTGAGCGCCATCATGCGCCGCAATCATCCAAACCGACGAAGACACGCCTAACCCTCCGCCCAACCCCAACCCGTAGGGCGAAAACGGCGAAAATGGGGAAAACAGGGGCCACCTCATCCAACTTAGCAAAGAAGGATGGGCCGAAGCACGCCGCGCCGTCGCAGGCGAAATAGTCCTACCTCTGGACTCCCCACGTGACCTGCTGATGGCATACCACTACCTCCTCATCGAGGAGCACAAGAAGCAAGTCAAGATGCAGGAGACGCTCGATAAACGCAAGAAAGCAGCCTCTGAGTCCAAGCAGGCGACGAGCGCTCTCCGCCATGGGACCCGGCCCAAAGACAAACGGAAATCAGAAACAAGCACCACTCGGTGGAAAACATGGACCAAGGAGCGGCGTGGCGTGAACCGAACCCTCCACACATCGTTCATGGATATGGACGCCGACAACATCACCCGAAGATGCCACAAGCCGCGATCATGGTAGCCATCACAGATCTTGCGGCTCACCCACCTTCGGAGGGACCAAAAGGGCCATGCGAGGTCCGCACTCACCGGACTAGGACTAATCGAGCTGCCCATGAAGATGCTCCCACGAGCCAAGAAGAAAGCTCCGCCAGCGCGATCGAGCCTCCCTCATCCGAAGATGAAGAAGAACACGACCTTCCTCGAAGGAAGAAGAGCTCGCACCGCCACAAACACGACTACGACGCCAGACAAGCTTACAGCAAGAAGATCGACAAAGCACGCCGCCAAACGCGCATGCTCATCCGAATCTGAGATGGATGAAGACGAAGGAGAACTTCTGCGGGGCCCGATGCTTCAGCAGATCCGTCCGTGAACACAGATGCCACGCAACTTTAAGCTTCCTTCGATACTCAGTTCAACGGCACGCAAGATCCAAAGTCCTGGCTCAACCATCTCATCATCCGTCAAGCTTCACGGAGGCAACAAAAAACCGCCATGCAATGCCTTCAAGATGCGGTAGCGGCCTTGGTCCGCTCAGCAGCCTATCATCAGGATCCATCCGAAGCTGGGAGGAGCTCGCTTATAGCTTCATCCGAAACTTCAAAGGCACCAGCAAAAGGCCCGCCTCAATCGAAGAGCTGCGAGCCTGCACTCAGAGAACGGGTGAATCTATTCGCTCGTACATACTACGCTGGTCTACGACCAAGAACTCCACAGCACACATCTACGAAGAGCGGGCCATCGATGCCTTCAGGGACGGCGTCAAACGCCCAGACTTCAAGGAGAAACTTGGACGCGTAAAGCCCAAGACACTCGACCAGCTCATGGAAATCGCCAACAGTTGGGCAGATGGCGAAGATTGCATCCAGCGGGCGCAATCAGACGAAGAAGACGACTACGGCCGAAGACGCGAACGACGCAGCAAGAGGAGACCGCGCTTCAACGAGGACCGCGACGGACCCAACATGGTCGCAGCCGGCTACGCCGACCGCCATAACGACAACAGCCGCAGCAGCGGAGGATATCGCAGCGGAAACTTCCGCGACAACGGACGACCAACGCAGTCGTGGCAACGCCGCGACCGTGACAACGGACCTTCAGCACTCGACAAACTTTCGGGTCCATGCACCATCCACTTCTACATCGACAAACAAGATGGCAAAAAGAAAGCTAGCCACATGCTCAAGGACTACCGCGAGTTCCAGAAACTCAGCGAAAGCATGGTATAGATGAGGCAACAAGCTCCAATTCTTGCGTTCGGAAACGCACTTGCGCCAGGCGAAATAGCACACGGAGCTCCTCCACCGTCGCCTATTGGAGGCCCACATCAACCAGTCGCACCAACAAGAAACAACGCCAGGTCGCACCCCCACCAAAAGGAGCACTCAATATGATACGTAAGGACGTCCCACAAACAGGTGCGTAAGAAAATCACCCGACAAATCAACATGGCCGTGACAACTCCGCTGCAATCCTCGAGTACCTCAGCGGATCGAGTCTGCATCACATTCACCCGCCGGATCACCTTGCCAGATCCTCGCCCAGGTCATGCCGCCTCGGTGCTGGAGGCGCAGATCGGAGGCTTCGAGATGAGTCGCGTCTTCATGGACGGCGGCAGCGGCATCAACCTAATATTCGCAAGCACTCTAGCAGCTATGCGGATCCCGCAATGCAGCCTGGAACAATCAGACACAACGTTCCACGACATTGTCCCAGGGAAGGGCATCTTCCCCCTGGGCAAAATAGGGATCGACCTCATCTTCGGGACACCGGACAACTTTTGGCAGGAGCGCCTAGAATTCGAAGTGGTGGACTGGCCGTCGCAATACCATGCCATCCTGGGACGCGTAGCATTCGCAAGGTTCCTGGCCGTCCCACACTACGCATACCTACTACTCAAGATGCCAGGACCAAGGGGCGTCATCACAGTCCACGGGAGCTTCACCCGATCGTACCAATGCGACAGGGATTTCAACAAAATCTCCCAGTCCTTCGGCATGCAAGACGAGCTTGTAAGCGGACAATGGGCTACCCCAAGTCACCAAGCAGAACGCACCTGATATGTCTTTCGACTCCACCATCAACACCAAAAAAGTACAGGTCCATCCAACGGATGCCTCCAAGATGGCGCTAATCGCCAACGACCTCAACACCGCATAGGAAAGCGCGCTCGTCGAATTCCTCCATGAGCACTGAGAAATCTTCGCCTGGTGTCCTGCGGACATGCCAGGAGTTCCCAGGGAACTCGCCGAGCATGCACTCAATGTCTTCCTAGACACCAAGCCAGTCAAACAGTCCATCCGAAGACTGTCGGAGCCACGAGCCGAAGCTATCGGCAAAGAGATCAACAGATTACTCGCAGCAGACTTCATCCGGGAAATCAAGGAAAGCGAGTGGCTGGCAAACACAGTGATGGTCCCGAAGAAGGACACGGACATCCTGCGGATGTGCGTAGACTTCACGTCACTGAACAAACACTGCCCTAAGGACCACTTCCCTCTCCTCAGATCGACCGGATCATCGATTCACCGCAGGTTGTGAGAAACTCTCCTTCCTCGACGCCTACTCAAAGCTATAACCAGATTCGACTCAAGGTCGAAGATCAAGAGAAAACGACGTTCATCACACCGTTCGGAGTATACTGCTACAACACAATGCCCTTCGGGCTAAAGAACGCGGGTGCCACGTACCAGCGATGCATGCAGGCCTGCCTCAAGGACCAGATCGGTCGCAACGTCCAAGTCTATGTCGATGACATAGTCATCAAAACCAAGGAGGCAAGAACACTTATCGACGATCTCCGCGAGACGTTCGACAACCTTGATCGCTACAGGATCAAGCTCAATCCAGAAAAGTGCCTTTCAAGGCCCCTCAGTCACCGCTCGGATACTTCATCTCTCAACGAGGGATCAAGCGAACCCAAGAAAATCAAAGCTATCATGACAATGGAGAAGCCGAAAAACCTCAAGAGGCGTTCAGCAGGCGAGTAGCGGCACTAAGCAGTTCATCACCGCATGGGCGAGAAGGACCTACCATTTTACCAACTGCCAGCAGCGCATAAGTTCGAGTGGACACCAGAAGCCAACGACGCATTCGAAAACCTCAAGCGGCTCCTCTCCACCTCGCCCGTTTTGGTCACGCCAAAAGAGCGCGAGCCCCTGTTGCTGTACATAGCAGCCACACACCAGGTGGTCAGCACAGTACTTGTGGTCGAACGACCCGAAGAAGGCAAGACCCATGGGGTACAACGCCCAATTTACTACCTCAGCGAGGTTCTCACTCCAACAAAACAGCGGTACCCGCACTACCAGAAGCTGGCCTACGGCGTGTTCATGACGGCTCGACGACTGAGCCACTACTTCCAGGAGCATCAGGTGATGGTCGACAACGAGGCACCCCTAAACAGCATCCTGAACAATCGAGAGGCCACAGGACGCGTGGCCCTGTGGGGCATCGAACTATCACCACTGGACATCATCTACGAGAAGCGACACGCAATCAAATCTCAAGTCCTTCCGGACTTCCTGGTGCACTGGGTGGAGCTGCAGCTGCCTGACACCCCAGACATGTCGCAATCCTGGACAATGCATTTTGACGGCTCCAAACGCGAAGCCGGAGCAGGGGCAGGAGTCATACTGACCTCCCCGCAAGGTGACAAGATGAAGTACGTCCTTCGGATGAAATTCAGAGCCTCCAACAACGAGGCCGAATACGAGGCCCTCATCCATGGCATGCGGATGGCAAAAATATGCGGCGCAACGCGCCTGGTCATCTACGGTGACTCCAACCTTCTCATCCAGCAGACGATGAATGAGTGCGACGCACACGCCGAAAACATGATCGCGTACCGCGCACTATACAACGCACTCGAAGGAGAATTCGACGGCTGCGATCTTCGGCACGTCGGAAGAGAGAGCAACGAGGAGGCCGATAGACTCGCCAACATCGGCTCCACTTGTGCAAAAGTACGACCAGGTGTGTTCCTCGAACAGATCTGCGTGCCATCCATCAAGCGGAAATTCCCCAAGGGATCACCCGAAGAAGCAGAACACTCGGGGGCTACGCTACCCGAAGGTCAAGAAGGACCCGAAAAGTTGGATACCGAAGTCGCCATGGTTAACCTGATGCAGGTCATGGCAGTCGAAGAAACCTGGACACGTCCATACCTCCAGTTCCTGCTAAACGGAAACTTACCAGACAACCCGACAGATGCTCGGCGCATATCTCGTCGGTCAAAAGCCTTCACCATCATAAACGGCGAACTATACAAACGCAGCATTACAGGCGTCCTACAACGGTGCGTCACCATCAGCGATGGCAAGACCATACTCCAAGATATCCACGAGGGCATCTGCGGCCACCACGCAGGCAGCCGCTCCCTTGTCGCCAAAGCTCTACGAGCAGGATTCTATTGGCCAACGGCCATGAGCGACGCAAAGGACATCGTCCGAAGATGCAACGGGTGCCAACGGTTCGCCGACAAACCGCACGCACCTGGGTCCGAACTCCGACCCATACCCATAGCTTGGCCTTTTTCTCAATGGGGCCTTGACATGATCGGCAAACTGCCAAAATCCTCGAAGGGAGGACACGTCTTCCTCTTGGTCGCAGTCGACAAATTCACCAAGTGGATCGAGGCCATGCCAGTCACTAACCAGAAGGGCAAAACCGCCGTCAAGTTCTTCGAATCCATAGTCTACAGGTTCGGCGTACCGCACAACATCATCACCGATAACGGATCAAACTTCATCTCCGAAGAATTCCAGGACTTCTGTGAAGGCCTCGGGATCAATATCACGTACGCCTCAGTGGCGTACCCGCAAACAAACGGGCAAGTGGAAAAGGTCAACGGCCTAATCGGCGCTGGCATCAAGAAACGCCTCATGAGCTCACTCGAGCACAAAGCTGGCAACTGGACGAAAGAGCTACCGTCTGTCCTGTGGAGCTTACGAACTACGCCAAACAGCTCCACCGGCTACACACCGTTCTTCATGGTACACGGAGCTGTGCCAGTCGTACGTCACCAGGCTCCACGAGTCATCGCTTACAGCGAGGCCGAATCCACGGCTGCACTCAAAGACGCCGTCGACACACTCGACGAAGCACGGGATATAGCAGCAGCTAGATCCGTGGTGTACCAGCAAAGTCTCCACAACTATCACAGCCGCCGGCTGCGCCCCAGGTCCTTCATCGAAGGAGACCTCGTCTTGCGACTCAAGCAAAAGCGACCGAACAAACTCGATTCGCCATGGGAAGGACCCTATGTCATCACCAAAGTCATCCCAGGTGGCGCCTATCGCCTCAAGCACGTGGAGTCTGGAGTCGCATACTCCAACCCATGGAACATCTCGCACCTGCGACGATTCTACCCATAGCAATGGGCAATGTACCCCTTTTACTTTCAATAAGGCTTACGGCCAAGGCTACTCAGCCGAACCATGTACCTCCTCCATTACGCTACAAATAAAGCTAAGTGTCTCGCTCCCAACCTTCGGTTGACTATTTCTCTGCAACTTTGTTACATGCTACTAACGCACTCAGGGGCTCCCCCCCCTCACGATTTCATCGACTGAGGACAACACATGTACACCTGAGTAGCTGACCACGTCAGGCTAACGAAAAGGGCACGTACTAAATCAAAGCATTGCGTGCTCGCTAATAAGCAAACCTTTACAACAAAGGGCACATACACGCCCAGCCGCAATATACAAATTTTACTTCTATCTGTTTATTTTCAGGTTGTACCTATTCTGCAGAATAGCCTGAGCACGCTGCTCAAACAAATCTACAATCTGTTCGGCATACGCCTTACAGCTGCCAGAATGCGGACGATATTCCACTCGCCACCATCTGGCCGAGGAGGTGGCCCGCGCCACAAAGCCAAATCTACATCAGGCGATGCACCTCACAAGAGACAAGGCAGCCTTCACCCTGCGACAAGCCGCTGCCGCCAGCTCCTTGATATTGCTGGCACCAAACTTCGCCAGAAGACCTGCAAGGGTCGTCGGCACGCCATCCAACGGAAACATGACGTGCAACACCGAGGACAGCGATGTCTGCACCTGGCGGAGCACCCGCGAAACCTGGAAGACGCGATCCTACACCGTCGCCAGAACCATGGCACGATCGCGATCCACCCAAAAGAAGCCACCGGCTTCCATGTCCTGTTGAGTCAAACAATTGACTCGAACAACAATGCGCTCCTTTTCTTCCTTCGGAGCGAGATTCGCACCTGCGACAACAGCACAGAACAAGAGTAAGGCCAGCAGGCTCACCCGAAGAACTAAGCTACGGCCCGAAGAAGGATCAACTTACACCGCTGCTGCCGGACAGCCGACCCAGCTCCGCCATCAAGTATTCCTCTCTGGCTGCACTACGGTCTGCTTTGGACTTCCAAACGTCAGCACGACCGCGTAGCCCAAGCAAATCCCTCTCCAAGCTGCGCACGCGATCCCGCAGAAAAGCGAGCTGCGAGGAATCATCCAACGATGCTCGCAAGGGCCTTTCGGATGAAGTACCAACTGGTCAACACCAAGGAACCTAAAGCGTAAGAAAAGAAGGCACACAGACACTCAGCCAAAGATAAAGCCCAACTCAGAGGAATTCATTAAATAAGGCCACTGCGTGGCTCAAGAATGGTGCTACAAAAGATATTTATAGCAAAAGTAAACTACATACTACCCTACATCTCCTATGCCTAAGGCGTAGGACACCGAGTCGCCTCGAGCCGACCGCTTAGCTTTGGCCTGTCGCTGCCGTGGCGATACTCGCACAACAAGTCAATTAGCTTGGGCCCATATCGTCTGCAATGGCGGAGTAAGCAGCGAAGGCTACCTCTGATCCATCCGTAAATCGGCATCCGAGAAGTGATCTGGGGCAAGTCCAGCTCCGCCCAGCCGCCATGGCCATAGCCAGCCGACGGACGCGATGCTTATACGCTGCGCTTATGCGCTGCGCGCCGTGACAGAGCCTCTGCCAGAGCACCCACATCTTCAAGGGTTGCGCCCTGGGAAGAGCTCTGGTAGACGCGACCAAGGACCTCCTTTGCCTTGGCAAGGAGTTGACGACGGTGTTAGCGGTCCGACCGCCAAAGGCATCATCGAGCACTCCCGTGCTCCGAGCACCACTGGTCAAACTCGATGCCTGCGGCATCTGAGACAAAACGAAGAAAACATGAAGAATAGCAACATAGAAGAGGACCCAAGAAAAGAAGCAAGTACAAAAGCTAGCACTCACCAAATAGCCTTGGCAGCCATGAGCTCCTTCTCCTACCTCACGACTGCGGCTTCCTGCAGACGCTCTTTCGCTTCGGCTGCCTTTGACAGCTCCAGCTCAAGGCGCTCTTTCGCCTCAGCGGCAGCTTCGGCCTTCTGCTCCAATTGGCCAAGGCTCTTCTTCAGAGCATCAACCTCACGAAGAGAGTCATTATGCTCCTCTGCATTCACAACAAGCCAATGTCAACAAACAGGACAAGGATAAACAAAAAAGTACTACAAGGCAGCATTTAATACCTTGCAGCTGCTGCAGTTTCACCTCCAGTCAGGTGCTCCTCCACCGCTTGGCCTCTGGACACAAGGCTGCAGGAAAAAGCAATAGCAGTAAGAGCATGACTTGGGGGCTCCGCCCAAAACAAAGAAGCAAACACAACATCAGCACACGAAGACGCCCGGGGGCTCCCCCCGTGACATGAAGCAGAAAAACTTACATGCTCCGAAATTCTGAGGCGCAACCACCAGCCTCTCCTGCACAAGAGGAACTGGTGCAGCACCACCCGACGTCGCCACCGTCTGCGGAGGCGGCGACGCAATGTTCGACTCCCCCATCATCTCGCGCTCCATCACTAGAGCCGGAGGATTGCCTACATACGAACCAATCAACACAAAGCAAAAATAACAAGTGAGCAAAAGACAACAATGGCAACAAGCACACTTACGAGCCCAACGCTCAGTCAATGATAGGAGAAGCCCTCGGCCCTCTTCTCCTCCTTCTTCTCCTCCTTCTTCTCTTCTTCCGCTTCTGGCGGGTGCGAGCAACAGCCGCATGCAGAACGGCAGGAATAGGAGAAGACGAACCCCGAACATCATCATGACGCTCAAGACCCCGAGGATTCCCGGGAGTCGGAGGAGTCGAGGCATCCAAGACTCGCTCGAGCTCCGTGATCGCCATCAATGGTCTTCACTCGATTCGTCGGCATCCTCCACCGGAGATCGCGCCAAGGAAGCTCGGACACGGAATCCACCACTTCATTATCCGGCATTCGGATACCTTTCGCAATGGTGGCGCCATGCCAGCACTTTGAAGCTCTACAAGATGAGAAGAAACTTTGTTAGCAAACAAAGGACACAAGTACACAACCGACAAAAACATAAGGGAAGCACTACGCGCAAATCTACACCTTTGGCACGCCAACGACGAAAAGGAGGAGTCAGCGACTTCCCGAATTTTTTGTCGGCCTTGAACTTCAACAGACACGAAGATCCTTGTCAAGGTCCACCTGAGACCTTCTCACCAAACCCTCGGATCACGGCGCCCAGTACAGGAACATCGGTGCGCTCTAGCCTGGAGCGGCTGCACACGACGCTCAAGACACACCCGGGTAATGTCGACACAGTTCACCTCCTTCTCAGGAATCAATTGGAGCTCCTCCACCCGATGGTACAAGGCCTCTATCTCCGCCACCTCACCGTCTAAGATCTGATTTTTCCAGGACCTCTTCTTCACAATTAACTGGGAGGGGTCAAAAGGAACGAGACCAAAATCTTGCCCAGGCAGCACGGAGTCACGGATGTAAAACCATTTCCTCCGCCAGTACTGGACAGATTCGGACATGGAGAAGGAAAAGAATTGGACATCGGGACTAAGAGAGATGATGAAACCCCCAATGGGATACACACCATCCGAACGCAGAGCCTCCTCACGGAATACAGCTTCGGAAGAGGCCAAAGTGCGCTCAATGCCAAGCCAACACTGCAAAGCATGATAAAACACGCAATGTGGAGAAGGAGTTGGGACAGATGATGGAGTTGAACCCCATAGAAAAAGAGCAGTCCACGAAGGAAGTCATGGACTGGATACGCAAACCCACGCAAAACGAAGGCGACAAACATAACCCGATACCCAGATGGGGGACGGGGGATTACCTCACTACCGGGGAGTCTCACGGCCGTCGTGTCCTGCGGAATCAGGCTCCGCTCGCGCAGCTTGCGGAGATCGCTCTCCCGCGTCTCTGATCGCCGCCAGCCACCATCGGTGACACGAAAATGGCGGCGCTTCTTCTGCCTCCGGCGGCGCTGGTTCCCACTGCAGGCGAAGACTTCTTTGGCTTCCCCATGGCGCTACGGCGGTGGTGTCGTTGCCAACGACGAAGACAAAGGAAATGCGAAAGGAACTCTCAGCACGCAGCAAGAATCGCTCGAGCACAAGGAGGCAGTAAAACGCAAGAACTGGTGCGGTGAAAACAAACCACGATTTTCACCATGGATTATAACAGCAAAGACGACGCACGCTGACCGTCCATCAAGAAGACCTAACGCCAACGGCAGATCTGTCCATACATGTGTCAGCAACAAAACGAACCGTCGTTCCCACGACGTCCACTACGCGCGGAAATCGAGGAAACGCCGTAATCATCTCCACGCCGCGCGTGACCGGTCAATTCAAAGTCAGGAAGTGGGACCCACGCATCGTCCAATTAAGTCATCTCTGGCAGCAGACGCTTGAGGTCATTGATCGTCAGCACTGACGTCATCAACAACTATACTAGCAATAACTTCGGCTCCACAGCTAAAAGTACTCACTCGAATCTACGATTCGACTAAATACTTGGGGGCTACTCCTATCAGGAGCGCTGGTCGCGCACCCGATGTACTTCCGGGTCAGCAGTACGCCCACGAGATCTTCCTACTACCGTTGCATGATACAAGACTCGAGTCTCTGCCGAGTCTCGACTCGCCAGACACTCGGGGGCTACTCCAAACTGGAGCGATGGCCGTTCACACACAAGAGCTTCGAGTCCTACGTCGAGTCCACGACTCCACTACGGACTCGGGGGATATTCCCATAGGGAGGAAGGATTTCAGCATCCGAAAATTTTCGAGTCCTACGGACTAAACAACTAAGCAATGCTTGCACTAAAAGTCTCCGCTCGAGTCTACGACTCGAACAGACACTGGGCTACTCCCATAGGGAGCGCTGGTCGCGCACCCTATGAAATCTTCGACTGCGATCTTCCGGATCCGCATGCAAAAACTTTTCGGCAACTCTGCCCCAATTAATGCTAAGTGAGTAACATCCTCCTTGGCCACCCGAAACACCTCCGCGGTGATAAACATTCGGATGCTGCGTCTGTGACGCAAAGATAAGACCTACAGATATCATCTGATGGCCTGGCAACGCACCTGATCGCTGCTAGTATGAACTGCATCAGCAGTACGATGAAAAATCCGACGCGTTGGGTACATCATTTAAAAACACTGGAATTCCACTCCTGTAAGTCCTCCGTGGCCTGAGTCGAATTACGCCAGCATATGTTCCGGGTTCGAGTCGAGGGACTCGCACCTGAAGAAGATCGTGTTGTTTTGTCCTAAGACGATTAACTGACCCTGATCCGTCGGGTGAGTCAGGCACACGCATCAACAATCCCTACACATTCTCTTGAAAGACAGAGTTACACCCGAAGGATTGAAGAGTCCTCAGCCGAATCTACGATTCGACTAAACACTCGGGGGCTACTGACATGGTTATACCCTACGGGTACGTAACTTCAGCATACCTGGTCCAGCCCAAGGAAGGCCCACGGCCAATATACGCCAGCCCATGAAGATTTTCGGGTGGCCCAGGCCCATGACGCCTTCGGATCCTTGAAGAACAAGACTAGAGTTTCAATACAACTTGTAACCTACTCGTATCGGTACCCGAGACCTAGCCTCCCCATATATAAAGGCTAGGAGGGTCCAACGAGGAGGACAACCCAACAACGATTACACCCTGCGATTACGACATACACACCTCCACGCCAGATCGAATCTGCGCACCCTGTAACTTTCGGTTCCGCCGCAATAAAAGAGCAGACAAGCAGGAGTAGGGTTTTCCCTCCGGGGGCCTGAACCTGGGTAAATCCCGTGTCCCCTGGTTGCTTGTCTGTTAACCGTGCCACGATCTCCAGCGTCCCCATCTTCTCCAAAACCCAAGTCCATAACAATGGGCATTGACGAGTTGAAACCTCGTCACCATGCTGGACTTTTTTCTCGCTCGTGCCTCCCTATTTCGAACTTGGCAATGTTGCTCGATGCAGCATCTCTATAAGGCCGTGCTACTGGGTCCCATGTGTCAGCCTCTCTGTAAATGAAACGTGCGCATGATGGACTTTTTTTCCAGCCCCGTCTGCTGTTTTAACATCGGTTCGTTGCTAGGTCTAAATATACATGGTACAAAGTAAAGTACCAAATATACACACACACTCTATAGATGTCGATCAATTTTTTTTGAAAATTATCTATTATAATTTTATATAGTGATGATATGTCATATGTCTATTATCTGGTTCTCACGTGCAGGGTACGTGGAACTTACTAGTAATGCAGTAGTTTCAACAAAACAACATAGGTAGGCGGATGCCCTATTCTTCATGGGCTAACTCCGAAACTGAATACTCTATGGTCGGCGGCCACAAGACAATGAAAAGGCCGAATTGAAGGTTTTGGGCTATGATTGGGTCTGATAAGCTAATTTCATGGGCTCAGTAATAAAAATTCCAGACCTCAACAAGGAAGAAAAAAATGAGGGAGAAAATTTTGGCCGATATTTTCGCGTGAAAATTGTTGACAACCAGGACACGTACCCCGCACGCGCCAAAACTATGGGGCCCCCGGATTAATCCTCCGAGAATCCCTGTTATGCATACAACCACGATCCCATGATCAGTTAGTCGTGGCACATAACCGACAAGTATCATTAAAACATTCGAGAATGTACCAAATTACAAGACTTACATAAATACCGTTATGGCTACATCAATAATCAGCAGTGGACTTCAACAAGCGCAGAGCCCGAGCCATGCCTTAACCTACAGGCAGCTGACTTGGAGAACGTCCTATCTCGCATAGTCGCCATCCTCGCCTTCTTCTTGAGATCTAGCCAAGTCAATAGCCAGGTACAATGCGGATGAGTACTTTGAATGTACTCGCAAACCACCTTAAGATATTAATAATAACAGGAGGATATGCATTTTGGCTGTGGTAGTAGGAGGGCTCCAAGAAAGGTTCTTTTCTCAAATAGTTTCTCTTGTAGATATAGCATCTACATATCTTTGTTGAAAAACTTTTGTAAACATTTTGGAAACCTTTTCGAAAAGTTTTGGAAAACATTAGGACCGGGTCACCCATTTGTTCCCGTTTCTGGGTCGTCCCATGACCAAACTCCTTCCATACCTCTCTGACCATCCCATGGTCAAAACAGGTATCCTTTCCGACCATCCCATGGTCAAAACATTTTCAAAACCATTTCTTTTCTGAAAATCCTTTTGAAAACAAAACCAGCACCGCTCTACAAAAGTTTGTCCAACCCGTCCTGAACCGCAGACACGGCTATTCGAATAGATTTACACTCTATAGAGGTTGCGCACCTTACCCACACCATACAAGTACACTACCCTGATCTTCACCGATCGTGGGTCGAGTAACCGATCAAGACTCTCCGTAAGTCCACTCTAGTATAAATGCCTACCCTATGAGTGTTAATCCCCTTAACACTGGGACGCCGGGCGCGGACCAACCAGAACACCTGCCAGGTGTGCTTTCAATGAGGGGCTCATAGTAACGCATGGAGGCCTGCCGACCCTTCATTCCTTCTCTAGCTCGATGTCCCACATGGACCCTTACGTGATAAGGCCCACCCTCCAGGGACTTTCGGTCCCCTGTAGTTGTTGCGAGGCAGCTTATACCAGGGTAGACAAACATCAAATCCAGCCCTGTCCCATACCAGAGTAATGTGGTTGCACAGGGTTAAGTTGTTATAGCTAGACTGCAGAGAACCAGGTGCGGTTTTGTAAACCTTTTTCCTCCATCTTTTCTTCAGCAATTTTTGTAAAACAAAACCTTCTCCTTTTTCAACATCTCTTGGGAGGTCCCACCTCACCAAGGTTTTCTCATAAAACATTTGGTAAAACTTTTTTCGGGGTCTTCCCATCCTCTAGTTTTGCTTCGGCCAAATCGGGGTCTCCAAAGGGGTATGGTGTAATACACCATCTATTGTACTAGGGTTAAGTAGGTGTCACCAAGGGGGCTGTACTTAGTAGTACAAAGGTATAATGGTTCGGAGGAGCCAAACCACTACCATATATATATATACATCAATATATAGCAAAACAATGCAGTTTTAATAAGCAGTTGATAAAACATGCATAAGTAAAATAGTAGAACAAGTCTTATGAGCAAGAAGGTGGCTTGCCTGATATCAGCAATATGGCATAGTTGTCCCTGGACTTCTTCTTAGAAAACCATAATAACCAATAGAAACCATCTTCTTCTGCCCTCTGATATAATCACAACTATCATCGATAGGGAACACATGCACACAAACAAGAGGGCACAATCAATAAAAGGCATACAATCACCAATACCACTCAGCAAACAAGCAATTGAATAATACCATATTAAGATTCAGATGGTTTTGAGAGGATTGGAAATAGGAGATTGATATGGCCTTGGAGAAGGGGATGAAAATCACTTAGGATTTCTAGTCTAGAAACTACCTAAGAGATGGATTTTTGGAGCAAGACCATATTTTTATAGGGTATCATTGTAAAAACATGATACCAACAGATAAGTATTGATAAGATGAAACCAACAAAAGTGGTTTCACTGTTTTATCACTTTTCTTTATTTAGTTATGATTTTTCTAGTGAAATACTTCTAGTTTTAGGGAATAATTCCCCAGAAGAGTTTTGGAGCTCCAAAAATTATTCCCTTGGATGGTTCAGTAGGGTTTGATGTACTTGTTCACTAAGAGTTGGAATCAGGTAAAGACAATTACAGAATGCCCTCAGGAAATTCCCAAAGGCAGTTCTGCGGGGTTTTTGTCTTTTTCACCAAATTTAATCTACAGAGGGTTTTGATATGAGGTAAAGGGTCATGGATAGGTGTTGTAAATACCTCTCAGCGCCAACTGGAATCACTATTTTTGGAGTTGCATAGCCACTCTAGTGTTTTACCTAGTGAAAACACTAGAGACAAAAATGTTTAATTCATTAAAATTCATCAGAAGCCCAATAAATGGTGAGCTCCTGGGTTTTAGTAGTATTTAGTGTACCACATCACAGAGAGTTGGAAAGAGCCAAAACAAGTTATAGTTTGACCTAGGGAATTTTCTAAAGGCAGATTATGGTTGTTTTTGTTATTTTTGCCAGAGCCAAATTATGGTTCACCTTGGCATGGGACAAAGGACATGGGATAGGTACCTGCAATACCTACCAGAGGAATTTTGGTTTACTCCAATTGGAGATGTGAAGATCATAGAGGAATTTTTATAGTAAATTATGATACATTTGAGTAGCAGATTTATTATAATTAATATGGGCAATACTTGAGGCAGCCCAAAGTACTGCATATTAGAGTAAACCTTCAGTAACCCTAGGAAATTTAGATCAAGGCAATTTGAGCTAGTTTCCATTTTTAATTCGATTTAAAGTTAGCTGCTATGGAATAGATCTGAAAATGCAGGAAAAAGAAAAAGGGGGAGATGCATCGCGGGCCACATCTGGGCGCAGCTAGGCCTCCCGACGCACTACCGGCCCAGTGGCACCGCAGTGAGCGTGCGGTGGCAATTCAAATCGCTGCCAAGAGGGGCCCGCCGGTCAGCGACCCTGGGAGGACGAAGGGGTATCGATGGATAGTGGCCGTTAGATTAGACCGAGATGGATGGCGGTCGCTCGTCGTCTTCACACGCAGCTACGAGGTGACGCTAGAACCCTAGCTGGCGGCAGGGAAAACGCGAGGGGGCTTACCAGTACCAGAGGGCTTGCCTGCGGCAGAGGAGAGGCGGAGGAGAGGCGGTTGTCGACGATGAACCCGCGGGTGCGCAGCAGTGGCAGGCTCATCGACGGAGAGGTGCTCGCGCCGTGATGATCAAGGGTCCCGTCATCGCACTCAACGGCGCCACAGGTGCAGTGGTTCCTGGGAAACGAGAAGAGGTGGGTTAGATGCATCAGGTCGAGGCGTTCTCGGCAAGCTGACATGCACCAAGAGAGGAGTAGGGAGGAGAGTACCCAGGGTGGGTTTTCGAAAATGGCCGAAAGGTAGAAGTCCTCCTTCTCCTGGGAGAGATAGTGGCTGAGAGGAGTTATGGAGGGAGAGGGTGGTTGATCCGAGGTAGGGAATTATTGTGAGGGCACATGCAGGTGGAGAAGAGCTTGGCGGAGGGCACCTCAAGCTCTAGCTCAAAAATGGCCGAAATGGTGGTTCTTCTTCTTGTGGCCAGAGGAGATAGAAGGGAAGGATGGGGAGCTCAGGGGAGTGGTAGGTGGAGGTGAGTGAGCGAAGTGGGAGGGCAGGGGAGAGATGCCTGGCCTCTAGGCTTATAAACCGAAGGGGAGGGTCCATGGTGGACAATGTCCATGGGAGGGTAAGGGCATGTCCATGGCTTCCCTACTGGGTGCTGAGGGCGGTGGAGAGGGAGTGTGGGGTGCCTCTGGTTAAGCAGAAAGTGAGAGGAGGCAGAGGGTGTTGCTGCAAGAAGTTTGCAAGGAAAGAAAACCACAAGAGGTTAAGCTCTAGTGTCCAAGCACTAGAGGACAAACTGCTACAGGGATGCTACAGTACTAGTGACCTGGGGGAGTGTCCTGGTGTTGAGGAGATGCCTTGATCCAGGTTGGTGGGGTTTGGGTTTGGTTTTGGATCAATCCTTGATTGATTTGGCAAAATTGATCACTTGAAGGTGTATGAAGTAAGTTCCAAAATTTGTATTGGACAAGGTGGGGAGATGATACTAGTAGGTAGATGAGGTCAAGATAGATATCCAGGGATTATTTGGGATTTTTCTAAGGATTTAAAGTCCACTTAAAATCATTTATTCAAAAAGTACAGGAGTAGTTTCTAGAAGATAATTTGATAATTTTACATTGGACAGGTGGATTTTTTGATGTGAGATGGTCCCAAATGTGAATACACACTTAGGGGAATTTTCCCAAGATTTATTGAGAGATAAAAGTATTTAAAACAATTATTATTCCAATTCAGCCATTTAAGAAAATGGGCAAAAAGAAATAATAAAGCTCTTCAAAAATATTTATTTTTGAAGTTGGAAGATAGGGTATGATGTGTGGATCTCAATTGATCAAGAAGTTGGGGAAGTGTTTTGGCAAAAGTTGTGAGAGGAGTTTTGGAGATTTTGACTATTAAAGAGATTAAATAGATTTAGAGGCATAATAATTATGGATAATATTTGATAAATCTTGATGATCAAGGTAGATGATGTAGACAAGGTGTAGCAAGCATTTGCAACCTTGGGATTGGAGATTCCAAGTTGATTTTGGTGAAAACTAGAGATTTGGGGATCTTGGGTAAGATTGTTTTCATGCCACCAAAACCTTGTTGGATCTTGGAGCTCAGGGCTCCCCTGGGGGCATGGGATATATGGATGGATAGACCAAGTGATGTAGATCACTAGGGTGCAGAGGTTTGATCTTGATCCTGCTTGAGCTCATCAAGACATGCGTTCAAACTTTGAATAAAATAAGCCTGCCCCAAAGCAGATTATCAACTAGCCTTCAAAACCTTGTGGGTTTAAACAGCTCATGGATCCAAGTGGAATAAGTGAAGTAGGTAATGATAGAACTATATGAGTAGAACACAACCAGTCAAAGAGTTGGTCCATAGAAGGTTGGAAGGGGGTGCGAGCTTCTATCAAAGTAGGAATGTTGACTAGATTTGCAGGAAAAGTTATTTTCTTGCCTGCAAAACCATCAAGAACAAGTGGGTTGGAGGATGATCTAACCAATATAAAGAGTGGGCCTTGGTAGTCCTTAGGATGCTTAACAAGATGGTTCAAGTTCATTACCAAAAATGCACAAGGGTTGGGAAAGGGAGGCATCCAAAAAGGTGATGTTGGGAATAGTTTTCCAGACAGCCAAATTTGGCAGATTTAGGGTTTTTGACTAGAATGTGGGTTGTGATGAATTTGATGGGTTGCAAGGTACTAGAGCATCATCAAATGGATGATGTTGAATAGTAGATTGACTAGAAGGGATCCATCCTTGATCATGGTCTTCATTGACTTGGAAGCTTCTAGAATTAGATCTCTTCAGAATGGATCTGGTTGAGGGTTTTGGATGATCACCTAGCAGTTAGGGATCATATCCAGATTTGCATTCTTGCTTAGGGGTTGATGCTTTGGAAACATCTTGATCCTAGTGATGATCTCCTAGAGTAACTCATACTTCTTCTAAGCAATCAATTCAAACAGCAGATCAAGGCAACTCATCCTACAAACAAATCAACTACTACTGGGGTTACCACCAAGCTTAGCTTGAGGTAAGGATGGGTATTTTGAATTAGGTTAGAGTTTGAACAAGGTAAGGTCCTTGGTATCTCTACCAAGAGTATAATCCAAATCTTTAAAAAGAGTTTTGGGGAAACCTATAGATAAGAATAGTTGAAGGTTCTGTCTTGAAAACATAAGGAGATTATGTTATATAGCTCTCCATAGTTTTATCAATAGAAGCTACTAAAATAGTTTTGGTTACATAAGCATCTTGGCTCATGTTTTGAAATGCCAGAACATTTTATAACATGGAAATTAAGCCAAGACTATTTTGGGAAGTAGCTTTTGTCAACTGGTGTTAAGGTAAGGAGTATATCATCTAATACACATTTATATGCATAAGCATATCCAACAACAAGCAAACACTTCAACATTAAAGAAGAAAAAGTTTTTGTTCCCCCTGATTTTTGCATTCCGAACAACTAATCAGGGTTGCTGAAATTGGGATGTTACAAAAACTTTCCTACTCGTGCCTTCCAACTCACGCCTTCACTCCAGCAGCTAGCTACTGTCTCTTTGCGCCATTCTTCTGGAGACGCGCAGGCGGTCAAAACCACAAGCCGTGCACCAAAACATTCACACTCTTTCTATTATCTAGGGCGGCCTGACACCATTGCGGGCGGGCTGTTCTTTTTGAGACGCACACATGCCGGTAGTCAGCTGGTCGATCCCCACGGTACGCTTATAATATCCTTAGTTCGCTCAATTATTCCCTAGAAGTAGTTTCATACTCGATATGCTCGTTTGACATTGTTCTGTACTTGATCTGTTTGTTCGAATTGGTTGTCATTTTGTGCTCGGTCGATCTGTTCTCTAAAATATGTAACATAGTTCTACACTCAATTTATGAAATAAGCTAAAATTACGTGGTATTTATAGTTCTATATTCAATCAGGTTGCTCAGATATATTGGCTTAATTAGATCTGTAATCAACCTATTCGGTGAAATATCTTGAAAGCTTCTGACCATCTCTATCCTCAACAAATGGACAAATATTGGATACTGAATGGAAAAAAAGTAACACCTTCATATTGGGAAGGTGTTAATTAATTCATGAAGTTTGTTAGACAGCATAATGGCGACTCGGATGTGTTTTGCCCATGCTGACAATGCCTTAATTATAAAAAGCTGAGTCAGAGCAGAGTCGTAGACCATGCTTTCGTTAATGGGATGCAACACACATATATTAGGTGGATTAAACATGGTGAACCATATGATCAGCCTGTTCTTGATCCTCTAGCTGATGCTGATCCGCCTGAAGCTCATCAGAACGAGGATGAGGACCTTTCTGGTTTGTTAAGGGACCTATTCCCCACTGCAAGAAAAAATGTGCTCCTTCTCTTAAAAGATCACTTTTCTCTTACCTGATAGAAGATGCCAAGTGTTCAGTGGACCCTGATTTTGGTATCTCAAGTTTCGAACTGGTAATGAAATTACGAAAGGAGAAGTCGTTTAATAAGATTACCAACAAAGCTTTCAATTCAATGATTAAGGTGTACAGCAAGTCAATCCCTAGGGAAGGACTACCAAAATCCTTTTATGAGATGAAACAGTACATCAAGGTACTTGGACTATCATATGAGAAGATCCATTTTTGTCCAAATAACTATGTACTGTTCTAGGAGGATTATGAAAACCTTGATGAATGCCCAGTATGTAACGAATTAAGATGGAAAATGGTGATAAAAATAAGAAAGTTCCTCGTAAGGTTCTGAGATATTTTTCAATTATAGATAGATTGAAGAGGTTGTTTCAGTCAGAACAAACATCTAAGGAAACAAGATGGCACAAAGAGATTCTCAAGCCAGACGATTACTTACTCAGATATCCAGCTGATGGCGATGATTGGAAGAACTTTGACAAGGCCCATCCAGGATTTGCAGCGGATCCAAGGAACCTGAGACTTGGCCTAGATACAGATGGATTTAACCCATTTGGAAACATGAGTAACACGTACATCATGTGGCCAGTACTTGTTACAATTTACAACCTGCCTCCCTGGGCATGCACTGATCAGTCAAACTTCTTGCTGGCTTTACTCATCCCAGGTCCCAAATCACCTAGGAAGGATTTTGATCTGTTCATGCAGCATCTTATATGAGACTTGTAGGAACTATGGAAGGGTGTCATGACTCCTGATATCCTTGCCAGCAACCATGAAGATGCCAAGTTCCCTATTTGTGCTGCTGTGTTATTCTGCACCCATGATTTTCTAGCTCTTGGCACTATGTCAGGCAGAGTGACAGCAGGTTATAACGCATGTGTTCGCTTTGAGACAAAACAGGTCACAGTGAGGCTACAAAATAAGACTAGTTTCATTGGCCACCGGGTTTTTCTTCCTCAAGGCCACAAATTCCAAAAAAACTTGAAAAAATTGCAGTTCTATGGAAAGAGGACTGAATATGGCACCGCACCACAAAAGTTCACTGCAGCTGAGTTGCAGGCGCATTTACAAAGGTCAGAAATGTCAAACCAAGAAAACAACCAGCTGCCAGATGAGGTAAGAGAAAGAATACGGAAGATGCACCGACTGTAGGAGTAGCATCCAAAAGGAAGAGAGCGGAAGAAGTAGAAGCAGATTCCCAAGGGAAGGAAAAGGAATCGAGAATATTTTATAAGCACAGATCTACTCTATGGGACTTGCCGTATTGGGCTGGTAAGACACTTCGACATAATATTGATGTCATGCACATGGAGAAAAATATATGTGATAGCATTATAGGCACATTACTCAACATTCCATCTAAGACAAAAGATAGCTATAATGCTAGGCTTGACTGCGAAAAACTCAACTATAACAATAACTTGATGCTGCATCCTAAAGATACGGTTGATAAGGGTAGTGAAAAACATTACAAATTTCGAGGTCCATAATTTACCTTGCCGATGAATAAAAAGGGTACTATTTTGTGACTTCCTCCGAGGTGTGAAGTTCCCATATGGATTTGCTTCCAACATTGCAAATTGTATCAATGTAGAAGGGAACAAGCTCCAAGGGTTGAAAACTCACGATTGCCACATCCTACTACAAAGGCTTTTAGCTCTTGGCGTTAAAGGTTTAGTGAACAAGGATTTGTACAACGTGCTTGCAGAGTCGTGAAAGTTCTTTAGGGAAATCTGTAGCAAAACTCTGGACAAAAAAGTTGTAGCGCATCTTCAGACGGACATAGCAGAAATTGTGTGCAAGCTTGAGCTAATATATCCACCAGCCTTCTTTGATGTGATGGTGCATTTGGCTGTTCATCTGACTGAAGGTGCACTTTATAGAGGTCCCGTATAGTACGGATGGATGAACCCTACAAAACATCGACTTTGCACTTTCAAGGGTACTATCAGGAACAAGGCTAGAGCAGAGGCTTGGCTTGCAAAGGCTTGCATTGCATAGGCATAGATTGCTGCTGAAGCATTTGCATTTTTAAAACGAGATCCAGTATGGGTGGCAGAATTGAAGAAGTTGAAAAATCTATTTTTAACCATAGTGTTCGCCTAGTAGGAACGAAGGAACATAGAACATTAATGCAACACGAATATGACCAAATTACTTGGTATCTGCTGAATAACGCTGATGATGCTAAAAACTTTGTTCTGTAAGCACTATTCATACATATCCTCACATATATGAAATGAAACTTGTAGCAAGATATGTTCAGATGTCTTACTTGAGTATCATTTTTTAGGTTATTTAAAGCAACCAAAGGAAAAGATTATGCTGCACCAGTATGTGGGGGTGGGTTTCAGGAATGGTTTAGGAATCATGTAAGATGGTCAATTGAACTTTGAATTGCATATGAATTGTGCACATGAGATGACCTATTGATTATTTTGTATAACCTCAGATCACGAAGCTGCATGAAGAGAATCCGGGCAATGTTAGTGATGGTCTCTATGCCCTATCACGTGGTCCGGCAAAGAGGGTACAGACAACTTCAACTTGCAATGACGATGGTATCCACTACAACAGTTATGAGCATGAGAAACATCTAAAGACACAAAACAGTGGCATCATGACCAGTGGAGAGCACTTGATAGCCAAAATGAAGAAGTCAGATGACTATGATCATTATGGTTGCATAAAAGAGGTTATTGAGTTAAATTATAACGACAAGACTGGTGGTCGATCTGTGGTTCTATTCAAGTGTTATTGGTATGACCAAGATCCGAACAAGAAAAGAGGCCCTAGAAATGATGGGAATTTCATATCGATCAATACTACTGCCGAGTGGTACAAGGAGGAACATTATATTTTGGTAACTCAAGCTTCCAAGGTAATTTTCTTGGATGACAGAGATAATAAGGACTAGCAATATGTGCAAAAGTTTGAGGCAAGGAGCACCTATGATGTGAATGAGTATGACGAGACAGTCACCATAGATGTTGCCTACCAAGATGATCTGAGTGGTTGTATGGTAACTGAACTAGCTGACGTCGATGAAAATTTGATTTCAAGAGGCGGCTCTGTGCATGATGGACAAGTAGATTTCACTGTCGAGGTTAGTGTAGTCGACAAAGACAGGAATAAACTGGTTCTACCTGATGAATATCAGGACATGTATGATGAATGGCAAGGGGAAGAAGATCCAACCCAGTAGGAATATGTGGATCTAGAACGCGGCGGTGCCGAAAGCGATGATGGTGACGGTGATTAGACTGTTGTTTCATATTATGAAGTGATATGATGAATAGTGATTCGTATTGGTTTTCTCTTTGTAAAATGTATGAGACATGCTGACAAATTCCTGTTGGATTGTAATCCTAGACTAATTGTTTTCCGTGTCTAAATTGGATTAAGCTTAATTCGACAAGTGAAAACATATATAGAATAGGTTCACTTGGCGTGCAACAGAAATGTTGGTTCTGAACATTAATTAATTATCAACCATAGGACCAGTTTCATACAGAAGGGAGCATATGCACCTCGTGTCAGTAGAGATGGGCGAGCATATTGTCTCGGTAGATAGGGTAGCTGGCGTTGGTCTCAAACCAAGTGAAGATGCACTTGCGGTGGTACAAATGGTTGCATCCCCAGAGACGCGCCGTTGTGTGCTTCGACAGTGCCTGCATGCATATGCTGCAGTGGCCATCCTCCTGCTCAACCAGGTACAACTTGTCTTGAAGAGCCGGCAAGTTGACGATGAGCCGGAGATTCAGGCTGAGGGTTAGGTCGAGGTGGAACCCGTCGACCCACATACACGCCTCAAGCCAGAGCCGGTGCAAATTATCGTACGGCATGATGATGTCCCACTCCTCCGCCGTGAGTTGCAGGTTCTTCAACAGCCATACACAGCCAAGAACCTTGCGCATAGTTCCCACGTCCTTGCTTGCTCTTCGCAGCTTGCTGGGAGGCATGCTGAGATTCAACACTTCCTCTTTGCAGTGTGTGTCATGACATCGTCCTCCTCCAGAGGTGCTGGGATGGAGCCAGGCATCCTCCTGAGCTCGTACATCCTCGAGAAGAAGATCTTTAGTGCCATTGTGTACGGCATGGCCGCGTTAACTAACTATGGCTCGAAGACAGAGAAGTCGGTTGTGGCTGCGGAGACGCGGCATGCACGGAAAACATGGGGGCCAGACTCGATGATGCGCTCCTGTGATGAGCGCTCCAGTTCTGGCGGTGCCGCCATTTGGGGATTTTTTTGGGGGGTGGGGGGAGGGGAGGGGGGCGGGAGGGGCGGGGCCTAGTCCATGGTGCTGGCCTAGATGACGGGGAAGAGGCCATGGGAAATGGGTGAGGGCCTGTTTGATTTGTAGGATATGAAAATCGTAGGAATAGGAAAAATGTAGGATTGCATTGTCATGTTCACTACAATCCTATAGGAATTCATATGCACCAAAGTGTGTTTGATTCCACCATAGTAGGAATCTTAAAATGAGGTATGGGTGAATGTTTGATTTCCTACGAAAACTAGTACCGTACAAAGGAATCCTTAGGAAAAAATCCTATGGGAATCAATCCTACAAAACAAATAATCGTCATAGGAAAATTTCCTATAGGATTTAATCCTACAAAATTCCTAGGCAAATCCTTGGAATCAAATGGACCCTGATAGTGGACTACACGAACAAAAGGTGGGGCCACGCTACCTCGTCACTCCCCAACGTCATCCCTGGCTCGTCCTCTCTTCATGGTTCTATTTAGGTTCATCATAGTGCTAGTGGGAGTAATTTGGGTAGTACTACATAGTCCTACATGTATTGTGAATTAAGCATTTATATGAGATGGCATGCAATTAAATGATGAGAGAGAGCCTTGGGGTAACTAGCTATGTTACCATAAGGGCGTCTCCAATGTGGAAATAAGGTCGGATATAAGACACCTGTGGTCGACCTTAGTGGAATTTAAACATTGTAGCACTCGGTCTTAAGCTAAGAATCCTTGCGGTCGACCATAGTAGTATGACCCGGCCATAAGAACTAGAAAATCATTATTTCTCTCTCCTCACTACACAGTGTGCTTGCGGCAGAATTTCAAGACAAAATGAGTCTACATTGCAATAAATGAGACTTTGCATGATACCACACCTATGTTACTTTCCACTATGGACGTAGTAACTTATTTTATTTTATTTTGCAAAAATGGAGGTAGTAACTTAGACTAGTAACATATGCATGTTTTGTTACTCCACACCATGACCAGCCTAAATATACTAGTAACTTGCATATGTTATTATCTTCAGAGTGGGTGATAACACGTGTGTGGTGTCATGCAAGACCTAATTAATTAGATTCTAGGCTCATATAAAGGTGTGATGTTATGGTAATACCTTCCTATTTTTCATTATTAATTATCATGTCATGTCACCAATACATGCAAGTTACTACTCCCACGTGACGAGAGGGATGGCTATTGTCTCTGCCTTAAATAGAGGAAGGGTTGTTGAGCTGGACACGGAAGATAAATATTTTAGCATATCCTTGGTTTTTTTGTGGCATCATTGTGTAGCGTAGGCACAGGTGCCGGATGGATGAGAAGTGGTTTGGGCACCAATATTTGGATACGCTGTGGAGGGCCACCCAAGTTCTATGGATTTCCAAGCTTTTTAGCTAAAAGAGATCAACTATGTAGATGCAAAGGCTGGTGGTACTTCCCCTTGCTATTGGAAAAGAGAGAAACTATGTGGATGCGATGATGATTCAATTTATTTATATAACATAATTAGTATAGGTACAACACAACCACGATAGAAACTAAAGCATTCTCTAGACGGAATCAACACACACATAAACACCCGAGTATCATACAGTTCTTTTTTGTCAAGAACCTATGTCACCCTCTGCCCGTGCGGGCACGCCGTCTGGTGTTCGATGAACTCGAGGAAGCTTCCAGCCATGTCGCAACCTTTGTTGCTGCACTTGAGCTTCATTCCAAAGGACATCCGAGCCACGGTAGTGGTTGGTTCGAAGACGCCTCCGTATTCACATCCCGGGCACTAGCCATCGAACCATTTTCCAACACGTTGTGCACATGCAATGTGCGTTGCGGCCTTGCCAAAGCACTGCTCGTGCAAGGAAAAGAGATTTAGCCCAAAAACAAGAGTTGTATCAAACTAGTGTGGAAAACATCATGAAGAAAGAAGGAGTAATAACCATGTACGCAGGACAATGAACAATTTGAGAACACAGACTGCAGCTGAAGACCTACCTCATTGCACTCATGTCAATCATAGCTTCAATCCTTTTGTCCGCCATAGAGCCGTCTTCTTCAACTGCGGCGGATCTGAGAGGGATTTTGAGACCAAGCGAGAGAGCAGAGGGAGGAGCGCAGATCTGAGAGGGTTGATGAGAGAGAGCGAGACAGACTGGTACAATAGTTAAATACTAGGAGTACTAGAGTCCTCACCTCACTCTAGGCAATATCATCCATACATCCAAATTCAATGGCCATGAACCGATACCTTATCTCTTTGGCAAGAGACATGCGCGGAGAAAACTAGGGAAGCGCTGTGTTCCCCGATTAATTATCTCCCTCTGACCCAGTGTAGACATTGCTTTAACGACCTAGGGCTACGTGGAAGACTAAATACTGTACTCCAGTACTACTCCGGGATGTAGGTACTAGTAATACTATACATCTGTTTGGGATGAGAGTATGAGACTAGCCCCAATGGGGGTATCAGGTGATACGTACTGTCTCATGCATTAGGCCTTTCCCAATGGAGTGTAGCTTACCATAGGAGTTATAAATACATAATAGACAACCTCTCCAATGCATTGTATTTTAGATGTTGTATCTTAATTTAATGTGTTTTCTCTCATACATGCATTTTATTGGGCAATCAACTCTTTTTGCCTATGATTACATGCAAGGGGTGTATCTTAGCTACTACTAGTAATTGACATGCCACAAAAGCATTTTGCCTAGTATGCCGCGCTAAGAGACTCCCCCATTGTCAAAGACCTTATTACATGCATGGAAAATGTTTATGTGTCACGACAATTAATGACGAGGTGTTGGTATCACTAAAAAATAATTATAATTTTGAGCCACGTCCATAAAGTATGGGGTGTATAATTGGTTCTTGTACCTTGTGTCATGTAGAAATCAACCTACTATAATGATGAAAGAGATTGTGTTGGTATCACTGAAAAATAATTATAATTTCGAGCCACATCCATAAAGTATAGGGTGTATAATTGGTTCTTGTACCTTGTGTCATTGTACGGTCATGCATGTGCAACTTATTACTACTGTATACTGGAGTACATACTCCAAGAATTTACCAGACTCGTTACTCGAATTGCCAGCTGCTTGCTACCTCTGTTTCGAGCGTGTATATTACTACTACTGCTACTATCCGATTAGACTACGACCAGCTGAAAGTACGGCCTACAAGTACAAATATGACATTTCTCTTGTGAGTTAATTCCCCGGATAAACACCAACTGCAAAAAAACTCACGCGCCGCCAAGCGGTCGCTCTGCATACTCCTTGGAGCATCTAAAAAAAAGTACTTCTTGGAGAAATGCTGGGTCAAAACTGAGCAACACCTCTAGTAGTACTACTAGTACTATACTTTCTCCTTCATTCTACTCACTGGCAAAATTTCTTTCTTCCACCAAAGGCATGTTACCCTCAGAAATACTTGAAGGAATCCCGGTGGATTGGCTGCGTCGTCCTCAGAGGTCTGCTTCGGCTCGAGGCCAGGCCCCGAAACAGTTCATCCGGTGGGAACATGCCGCCGTTGGAGCCGCCTCTGTAGAGTGCCTGGTTGCCCGCGGTAAACGTGCGTTGGCCCTGCCGGCTGACGACGCGATTTTGGGCCCCCTCGAGGCTACCGATCCTGCGCTGGCCGCATCACGCAGGCGTCAACACGACAGGCGAACAAAAGTGGACCTCTACAACAAAGCGTCGGTCGACTGTGATGGAGCTGCATCTAGGCAGTCGCTCTGGCTGGACATCAACCGTGGCCAAGTTAAGCCCGTGCAAGACAGCGGCCAATCCTTCCGCCGAGAAACTACAACCAGCAATAATGCGATCATGGCAGACAACTCGGGTGGGTGCCAGGTTGCCGTGGCCGTGGCCAACGACGTCCTGGGTCCCCTCGAGCCTATCGATCCTATGCTGGCCCTTGCTAAGGATTAAGACATGCTCGAGTTCGAGCTCACGCGTGAGGAACCTGCGGCAAGCGAGCATGCGACCGGGGCAAACAACTCGGGTGGGAGCCAGGTCACCGTGGCCGTGGTAGACGACGCCATCCTGAGTCCCCTCGAGCCTATCGATCCTATGCTAGCCCTTGCTCACCATCAGGACTGCTCAAGTTCGAGCTCGAGCGCGAGGAACCTGCGGCCGGCGAAGGTGCGGCTAGGGGAATTGACTCGGTAGGGGGGCATTGTGCTCCTCTACTCGTTATGAGCAATCTCGTCCCTTCGACCATGATCAACACGCAGATGCACGCTGTGTTTCGTGTGTGAAGCAAATAGTAGTAGCAAGAGTATGGCTCAACTGCTCTGTTGAAATTGAGCCGAACCCGACTACCTTTCCAAGCTAATTTTTAGGGGCCTTTGTGCCAATTTTATGGACTTGGATGTAATTTTCTATTTTTTGATGTAACCTTTTAATTCTACCGAATGTGTTGATTGAAGCATGATGCACTTTCGGGTGAAATTATCTACTCCCTCTGACCCAAATTAGTTGACTTAGATTTATCTAGATTCATGTATCTAGACTTGTTTTAGTGTTATATACATCTAAATCTAGATAAAACTAAGTCAACTATTTTGGGTCGGAGGGAGTATAAAATTAAGCTTGAAAAATATAACATGTAATTTATCCAACAAATTCATGTACTGCTTGTAGTAAACTAGTAAGTTGCACGTGCCCTGCATGTGAGACTCAGATAATTGACTTACGATTCCCAAGGTTGAAAATGCTTGCTACACCTTTTATACATCATCTACCTTGATCATCAAGACTTATCAAATATTATCCATAATTATTATGGATCCAAATCTAATTAATCTCCTTAATAGACAAAATCTCCATAATTTCTTACATAAAGGAAAGTTTAGTTTTTGCCAAAACACTTCCCCAACTTTTGGCTCAATTGACTTCCACATATCATACCACATCTTCCCACTTAAAACATAAATATTTTTGAAGAGCTTTATTATTTCCTTTTTCCCATTTTCGGGCTCGTCACGGTGCTCCGGGTCCTCCTGCGGCCCTGCCGACACCTCCCAAACCCCCGGTGAGCTCCCCGACACTGTCTAGGGTTTCCACCGGCAGCGCTCTGTTCTGCGGAGACGACGGCCAGACACCGTCGATCTCCTATAGATCCAACGGTCGGAGGTGCCCCGTACCCCTTCGACCGCTGGGGCCACTGACCAGTGGGCCCCGTCTGGCGGATTCGAACCCGCGCTCCCGCTTGCTGGCCTCGCTCGGGTGGGCCGATTTCGCCCAGGCCGGCCCAACTCGGCGCAGATCCCGGCCTAGCGCTCCCCTTTTCTTTTTCTTTTTAATAGTTCTACAAAAGTACAGAAGTTTGGCCTTAGATTAAATCATTTCAAAAATGCTAATAAACTTCAAATTACTAGATCTAAAATCTACCATGTTCCTGAATGTTTTGTGCAACATGCAGAACTGGTCTTTTGCCAAAAATAATTTTCATTATTTATTGGCAATTAATCCACTAAAAGTTGTCTTTTGCACTAAGTAAATTCCTCAGGGAGTTGTACATAACCAAATGGGATGAAACAAAGTTCCCCTGAAAATATTTTACTATACCTACTAGTTAGATTTTACCTCAGGTCAAGGTGAGCTACGGTTTTACATCAGTAAAAATGACAAAATCCACCTAAATCTTACTTTAGAAAATTCCTTAAGATAAAATGTAATATGTTTTGAGTTGATTCCAAATCTTTGTGATGTGGTACACTAAGGTCTATCAAAATCCAGGAGATCAAATTTTATTGATGCTCAGTTTAATTTTGGTGAATTAATCATCTTTGCGTAGGGTATTTCAAGTAGAAAAATCACTACAGAAGTTTTAAGAATACAAATTGGGTAATTCTAATTTCTACGAAAAGGTATTCTAAATACCTACCATGTGTCCTTCGAATCAAATAAAAACCTTCTGTAGATTAAATCTAGTGAAAAAGACAAAACAGCTCCATAACCTAGACTAACCTCGTGAGTATATGAGAGGAAAAGCATCGCCAGAACCAGGAGCTCGATCCCGTCAAGTCAGAACCACTAGAATCCTTCACCTCAGCAGGATGACATACCTCGTCCAACTCACCTCTCAAGACTCGTCGATGGCGCAACACCCCTGTTCATCAGTCTACTACAACAAGAATCCCGTTGAAGCCGGAAGTCAATCACCGAAGGGTCCTCACTATCCGCAAGGAACCACAAGACTTACCTACAAAGACAATAAGTGAAGACCCAACTACACTGACCTTCGGTATATTAGACCTTAAAACACCTCAGGAGACTAACTATTTTAGTCGACCCTACCCAAACCAACGAGAAATCCCTCACCAGAAGGCCAGAATACTCCAAAAATCCCAAAGACGAGGATGCATGAAGACAACGAGTCCACTCCTTCCTCAAGCAGAAGCAACGCAAGAGATTCAAGTGAAGGCTTCTTCTTCGACGCTGACTGCATCAACCATGACTAAAGATTAGCCCAGAGAGTCATAAACTGCTAGTTTACCCTCCGCTAACTCCATAAGGCTTCGTTAGGAAACCACCCCCACCAAGGTTTGTGAGAATAGGGCGTCACTCAAAGACTCCAATCAAGACCTAGAAAGAAGGCAACTTTCCGCTAACTGCCGGGCAGCACCCCCAGACAGAAGATTCGCACCACCCCTAAAGCAACTTAGTGAAGCTCCAAGGTGGAAAGACTGCGTCTTTCCACTCAATCCTCAGAAGACTATCTACCCGAGGATACTTCAGAAAGACCGCCAGATTTGACGCCTTCTCACCAAACAACAACCCGTCAGACTCCAACGACTCCCATAGGCCAAGTACGAATACGAGTAGTATATGTAAGCCCCGTAAGACATAGCTTCGTGGACATCATCTGAAGATTCTATGACTCCAAGAATAAAGGGATGTGCTATCCCCGAGATATCCTAGTCTAATCCTAAGGGGGAAAGACTGCGTCTTTCTACAAAAAAATAGAGTAACTCTTCGCCAGAAGCAAAATCAAGAGTTTCGACCCCAACGTCGTTATAGGATACGCTACGACCCTAAGGAAGAGCTGTGGACCCTTAGAGCGAGGTACTCCCAACCGTAGATTATATCCTCTGACGAGTACTCCGTGAAGTTCAGAATCGAGGTAGCCTGCCTAGCCTAAGCCCTCGAGGTATCGAGCCCCGAAGAAATATAAGATCATTCCTTGCAATCAAGGCTGGACTCTACTCAACTCTCCGTGCATCCCGGAAGACTAAAGCTCAGCTTCATCGACGGAGTAGCCACTTTCAAAGACAGAGTCCGTAAGATAGGACGCGCAAGACACCTGGTATCAACTCGACTCAAAATCCCCTAACCCTAGCCTCCTGAATCTCAGGACGATATTCTTTTAAGGGGGAAAGGTCTGTAACATCCCAATTTCAGCAACCCTGATTAGTTTTCTAGAATGCAAAAATCAGGGGGAACAAAAACTTTTTCGTGTTTAATGATGAAGTGTTCGCCTGCTGTTTGACTATGTTTATGCCTATGAGTGTGTATTAGTTGATATCCTCCTTACCTCAACACCAGTTGACAAAAGCTATTTCACAAAATCCTCTTGGCTTATTTTCCATATTCTCAAATGTTCTGGCATTTCAAAACCTAATCCAAGAAGCCTTTGCCAACCAACTATTTTAGTATCTTCTATTGATCAAACTATGGAGAGCTATAGAATACTATCTCCTTATGTTTTCAAGATAGAACCTTCAACTACTCGTCTCTCTAGGTTTCCCAAAACACCTTTATTAAGCCTTTGAATTCTACTCTTGGTAGAGATACCAAGGACTCTCATCTTATTCAAACTCCAACCTTTCAAAATTGCCCATCCTTACCTCAAGTCAGACTTTATGGTAACCCCAATAGTAGGTTTGCTTAGTTTGTAAGAAGAGTTGCCTTGTTCTACTAAGATGAAGTGCCTTGATCTGTTGTCTAATGAATTGCTTTGATCTGTTGTTTGACTTGTTTGCTTAAGGAGCTAAGTGAGCCAGCATAGGAGCTCATAACCAGGATCAAGATACTTGAAACCCCCAAATCCTAAGCACGACTACAAAGCTGGATCTAATCCCTAGCTACTAGGTGATCATCTAAAACCCTTAACCAGATCAACTCTGAAGTGATCTAATTCTAGAAGCTTTCAAGTCAATGAAGACCAGTATCAATAAAGGATCCTTTCTACTCAATCTACACTTAAACATCATCCTCTTGACGATTCTTTGTTACCCTGCATCCCATCAAAATCATCACTACCCACATTCTAGTCAAAAACCTAAATCTGCCAAATTTGGCTAAGTCTGGAATCTGTTCCAACATCACCTTTTTGAATGCGTCCTTCTCTCAACCCTTGTGCTTTTTTGAAAATGCATTTGAACCATCTTGTTAACCATACTAAGGACTACCAAGGCCCACTCTTTCCCTTGGTTATATCATTCTCCAACCCACTTGTTCTTGATGGTTTTGCATGCAAGAAATTAACCTTTCCTGCAAATCTTATTATCATTCCTACTTTGATAGAATCTCACACCATCATCCAACCTTCTATGGACCAACTCCTTGCATGGTTGTGTTCTACTCATATAGGTCTATCAATATATACTTCACTTGTTCCAAGTGGATCTTTGTGCTTCTTAAACCCACAAGGTTTTGAAGGCTAGTTGATAATCTGCTTTAGCAGGCTCATTTTATTCAAAGTTTGAAAGCTTGTCTTGGTGAGCTCAATCAGGATCAAGCTCAAACCTATACACCATGGTGATCTACATCACTAGGCCTATCCATCCATCTATCCCATTCCCCAAGGGGATATCTGAGCTCCAAGATCCAACAAGGTTTTGGTGGTATGAAAATAACATCACCCAAGATCCTCAATTCCTTGTTCCCATCTAATTCAAGTTGGACTTACAATTCCCAAGGTTTCAAATGATTGATATACCTTGTATACATCATATGCCTTGATCATCAAGATTTAACAAATATTATCCATAATTATTATGGCTCCAAATCTAATTAATCTCCTTAATAGACAAAATCTCCAAAACTTCTTACACAAAGGAAAGTTTGGTTTTTGCCAAAACACTTCCCCAAATTTTGGCTCAATTGAGGTCCACATATAATACCCCATCTTTCCACTTCAAAAAGAAATATTTTTGAAGAGCTTTATTATTTCTTTTTGCCCATTTTCTTAAATGGCTGAATTGTAATAATAATTGTTTCAAATACTTTTATCTTCCAATAAATCTTGGGAAAATTCCCCTAAGTGTGTATTCACACTTGGGACCATCTCACATCAAAAACTCAACTTGTCCAATTCAAAAATGTCATATAAATTCCTAAAAACCCTCTCTGCACTATTTGAATAATTGATATAAAGTGCATCCAGAATTCTCTAAAAAATATCAAATAAATCCTAGTGATGCATCTCAACCTTACCCATCTACAAGCAGCATTGGATCATCTAGACCTGGTACAAATCTAAGAAGTTCTTCATAAGCAATCATATGACCAATACTTGATTTAAATCAAGCTCATAATCTAAACTCTCTCCAACCTTGCTCAGTACCTCTCCTCAGCACCAGGACACACCCAGGTCGACCAGCATTGTAGCATCATTGTTCATCTTTTCCTCTTATGCTTGGAAGTGAGAGAGAGAGAGAGACAAGCATGTGAGGGCAATTAATTGCAGCAGTTGCCACTCCCTCCCTCTCTGAGCTACAACACGACCAGGGCACCCCACCTCTCTCCTCAGCACCGCCCAACCCGACCAATCCCCTGCCTAGCCACCTCCATGTCCTCCGCATGGAACAAGTCTATCATGGACCTTGCCTCCCGGGTTAAATAGGCCTGAGGCCACCTCGTAAGTCCCCTGCCCCTCATTTGCTTCCTCTCCCTTCTTCTTACCACCCCAGCACCCCCTCTCCCTCTCCACTGCCCTGTGCTGCTCGAGAGAGAGAGAGAGAGAGAGAGAGAGAGAAAAGAGCCTCGGGCTCCTCCTCGAAAACGAGCTAAGCTCCCTCATCCTCCCCTCTCCTCCTCTACATGTTACTCCCTGGTGCTCCCTACCCTCCCTTACTCTTCCCATTCTGTTTTCCTTACTTAGGAACAGCTCCACTGGTGGCGCCGTCGAGCTCTGACGAGGTTTCTCTTAGGCGTCCTCGCGTGAGCCAGATCCCGGTGCGGAAGCCCACCATGCTGCCCCTCTCCAGGCTCGTCGCGGTGCTCCGCGTCCTCCTATGGCCCCGCGACGCCTCCCAAACCCCCGGTGAGCTCCCCGCTATTCCCCCGATGATGTCTAGGGTTTCCGCCAGCGGCGCTCTATTCTGCGGAGACGATGGCCAAACACCGTCGATCTCCTATAGATCCAGCGGGCCCTGCCTGGCGGATTCGAACTCGCGCTCCCACTCGCTGGCCTCGCTCGGGTGGGCTGATTTCGCCTAGGCTGGCCCAACTCGGCGCAGATCCCGGCCTGGCGCTCCCCTTTTCTTTTTCTTTTTAATAGTTCTGTAAAAATCCAGAAGTTTGGACTTAGATTAAATCATTTCAAAAATGTTAATCAGCTTTAAATTACCAGATCTAAAATCTACCATGTTCCTGAATGTTTTGTGCAACATGTAGAACTGGTCTTTTGCCAAAAATAATTTTCATTATTTATTGGCAATTAATCCACTAAAAGCCGTCTTTTATACTAAATAAATTCCTCAGGGAGTTGTAAATAACCAAATGGGATGAAACAAAGTTCCCCTGCAAGTATTTTACTATACCTACTAGGTAGATTTTACCTCAGGTCAAGGTGAGCTATGGTTTTACATCAGTAAAAATGACAAAATCCACCTGAATCTTAGTTTAGAAAATTCCTCAAGCCAAAATGTAATATGTTTTGAGTTGATTTCAACTCTCTGTGATGTGGTACACTAAGGTCTATCAAAATCCAGGAGATCAAATTTTATTGAGGCTCTGTTTAATTTTGGTGAATTAATCATCTCTGCCTATGGTAGTTCAAATAGAAAAATCACTACAGAAGTTTTACAAATAGAAATTGGGTAATTCCAATTTCTATAGAAAGGTATTCTAAATACCTACCATGTGTCCTTGGAATCAAATCAAAATCTTCTATATGTTACATCTAGTGAAAAAGACAAAACAGCTCCATAAATTACTTTGGGAATTTTCTGAGGGCATTATGGTAATTATTTTGGGGTGAATAAACCTCTCAACTATTCAGTACATCAAAATATACCTAACCATCCAAGGAAATAATTGTTGGAGCTCCAGAACTTTTCTGGTGAATTATTTCGTGGAACTAGGGCTTTTAGCACTAGAATATTCATAAGAAATTAAAGAAAAGTGATAAAATAGTGAAACCACTTTTGTTGGTTTCATTTTATCAACTCCCATCTGTTGGTATCATTTTTACACAATGGTATCATACATAATATGTTCTCGGTCCAAAACCCATCTCTTAGGTAGTTTCTAGACTATAAACCCTAAGGGATGTTCATCCCCTTCTCCAAGGCCATCTCAATCTTCTAAATCCAATCCTCTCAAAACCTACTGAATCTTAAACTTGTATTATTCAATGGTTTGTTGTATTGTATTGACGCTTGTATGCCTTGTGTTGATTGTGGTTTGGTTTGTTTGCATGTGCTCTCTAGACGATGATAGTTGCAATGAAATCGGAGAGTAGAAGAAGTGGTAACTATTATTGGTATTATGGGGTATTCTAAGAAGGAGTCCAGGGACATATTGCCATATTCCTGCTCATCAGGCAAGCCACCTTCTTGCTCATAAGCCTTGTCCTACAGTTTTACTTATCCATGTTTTATCTACTGTTTATGAAAACTGCATTGTTTACTATATGTTGATGTATATATTGTAGTGCTTTGGCTCATCCAAGCTATTACACTTTGGTACTACTAAGTACAACCCCCTTGATGACACCTACTTGTCCCTAGTATGGTAGATGGTGTAATACACCATACCAATTTTTGGAGACCCTCTTTTAGCCAAAGAAAGGCTATAGGATGGGAAGACCCCAGAAAAAAGTTTTACCAAAAGTTTTATGACAAAACCTTGGTGAGGTGGGACCTCCCAAGAGATGTTGAGAAAGAAAAAGTTTTTTTTTTACAAAATGCTGAAGGAAAGATGGAGGAAAAAGGTTTACGAAAACGCACCCGGTTCTTTGCAGTTTTGCTAGAACAATTAACCCGTGCAACCACATTAATCTGGAATGGCACAGGGCTGGATTTGATGTTTGTCTATTCTGGTATAAGCTGCCTCACAACTACTATAGGGGGTCGTGATCCCCGGAGGCTAGGCCTTCTCCCGTAAAGGTCCATGTGGGACATCGACCTAGAGAAGGAACGAACTGTCTGCGGGCAGCTAGGTGTTACTATGAGCCCCTCATTGAAAGCACGCACCGTGTGAAGTGTAAAATGCACTCCGGTTGATCGTCAGTACTCGACGTCCCGGTTTTGAGGGGAACAACACTCATAGGGTAGGCACTTATATTGGAGTGGGCATCTAGAGAGTCTTGATCGGTTACTCGACCCACGATCGGTGTAGATCAGGGTAGTGTACCCAGATGGTGTGGGTAAAGTGTGCAACCTCTACAAAGTGTAAATCTTTTCGAATAGCCGTGTCCGCGGTCATGGACGGTTAGGAAGGTTGCTGTAGAGTAGTGCTGGTTTTGTTTTCAAAAAGGATTTCGGAAAAGAAATGGCTTTGGAAATGTTTTGACCATGGGATGGTCATAAAGGAGAAAGGTTTTGACCATGGGATGCTTGGAAGGAGGAGAAAGGAGTTTGGTCGTGGGACGACCTGAAGACGGGAACAAATGGGTACCCCAATCCTAGTGTTTACAAAACTTTTCAAAAGGTTTCCAAAAAGGCTTTACAAAAGTTTTTAACAAAGATATGGAGATGCCATATCTACAAGAGAAACTATTTTAGAAAAGAACCCCGCTTGGAGCCCTCCTACTACACAACCATATTGCATATCCTCTTGTTTTATTATTCTATTAAGGTGGTTTTTGAGTACATTCAATGTACTCACTAGCATTGTCCCTGGCTATTAACTTGTTCAGATATCGAGAAAAAGGTGAAGTTGACGGCTATGCGAGCTAGGACGTTCTCCTAGTCAGTTGCCTGTAGGTTTAGGCATGGCTCGGGCTCTACGCTTGACGAAGTTCCGCTGATGATTATTGATGTAGCCATAATGGCATGTAAGGTATGACATGTATTTGTTAAGTATGGGATGTTTACTTTGATAATTGCCGGTTATGTGCCACGACTAATTGATCATGGGATCGTGGTTGTATGCATAACAGGGATTCTCGGAGGATTAATCCGGGGGCCCCACAGACTTGGTATCAGAGCCATCCTGACTGTAGGAGAACCTTAGTTAGCATGTTCATTACACATGAACCTTATTTTGAAAACCTCGACTTTCGAAAACTAATTCCTCAAAACATTTCGAAAGATTCTACTTCTTATCTCATTCTAGTTTAAAGGATTTCGAAACATGGTTTCCTCGATCCCTCGTCCAAATTTCAAACCTACGGATTTCAAATAACTAGGACCTAGATCCCGATGAAGACGTCGAGGACGAGATGAAGAGAAGTAACTACCAGCAAACACAAGGAGACTACAAGATCGCCCTACCAGCGGAATCCTCATAATTCGAAGAAATCAAGTACTACACTATTGAGAAGCTCCGATGACATGACGAAGGCTTCATTCGGAAGACAGTGACCCAGACCTCAACCCCGTGATATCTAGGATCAATAAGTCCTAAGACTAGGATTCCCCTTTACCGCGAGTAGTTAACTCTTTGGTCCCTAGCGTTGATAGTGTTTGCTTGCCTAAGTGCATCATGTGTTGCTTGATGTGTGATGTTTGCCGAGGACATGACGATCCTCCTCGCTTTGTTCGCCTTGTATGTTGTGCTGGTTTGGTTTGACCTTAGTAAAACGTTTTTCGAGGATCGATACCCCACCAAGTTTTTCAGGCACCCCTATCAGTTGTCGCTAACGATAACCTAGACTAACCTCGTGAGTATATGAGAGGAAAAGCATCGCCAGAACCAGGAGCTCGATCCCGTCAAGTCAGAACCACTAGAATCCTTCACCTCAGCAGGATGACATACCTCGTCCAACTCACCTCTCAAGACTCGTCGATGGCGCAACACCCCTGTTCATCAGTCTACTACAACAAGAATCCCGTTGAAGCTGGAAGTCAATCACCGAAGGGTCCTCACTATCCGCAAGGAACCACAAGACTTACCTACAAAGACAATAAGTGAAGACCCAACTACACTGACCTTTGGTATATTAGACCTTAAAACACCTCAGGAGACTAACTATTTTAGTCGACCCTACCCAAACCAACGGGAAATCCCTCACCAGAAGGCCAGAATACTCCAAAAATCCCAAAGACGAGGATGCATGAAGACAACGAGTCCACTCCTTCCTCAAGCAGAAGCAAAGCAAGAGATTCAAGTGAAGGCTTCTTCTTCGACGCTGACTGCATCAACCATGACTAAAGACTAGCCCAGAGAGTCATAAACTGCTAGTTTACCCTCCGCTAACTCCATAAGGCTTCGTTAGGAAACCACCCCCACCAAGGTTTGTGAGAATAGGGCGTCACTCAAAGACTCCAATCAAGACCTAGAAAGAAGGCAACTTTCCGCTAGGCGGCACCCCAGACCCCTGCATGTAAGATTCGCACCACCCCTAAAGCAACTTAGTGAAGCTCCAAGGTGGAAAGACTGCGTCTTTCCACTCAATCCTCAGAAGACTATCTACCCGAGGATACTTCAGAAAGACCGCCAGATTTGACGCCTTCTCACCAAACAACAACCCGTCAGACTCCAACGACTCCCATAGGCCAAGTACGAATACGAGTAGTATATATAAGCCCCATAAGACATAGCTTCGTGGACATCATCTGAAGATTCTATGACTCCAAGAAGAAAGGGATGTGCTATCCCCGAGATATCCTAGTCTAATCCTAAGGGGGAAAGACTGCGTCTTTCTACAAAAAAATAGAGTAACTCTTCGCCAGAAGCAAAATCAAGAGTTTCGACCCCAACGTCGTTATAGGATACACTACGACCCTAAGGAAGAGTTGTGGACCCTTAGAGCGAGGTACTCCCAACCGTAGATTATATCCTCTGACGAGTACTCCGTGAAGTTCAGAATCGAGGTAGCCTGCCTAGCCTAAGCCCTCGAGGTATCGAGCCCCGAAGGAATATAAGATCATTCCTTGCAATCAAGGCTGGACTCTACTCAACTCTCCGTGCATCCCGGAAGACTAAAGCTCAACTTCATCGACGGAGTAGCCACTTTCAAAGACAGAGTCCGTAAGATAGGACGCGCAAGACACCTGGTATCAACTCGACTCAAAATCCCCTAACCCTAGCCTCCTGAATCTCAGGACGATATTCTTTTAAGGGGGAACGGTCTGTAACATCCCAATTTCAGCAACCCTGATTAGTTTTCTAGAATGCAAAAATCAGGGGGAACAAAAACTTTTTCGTGTTTAATGATGAAGTGTTCGCCTGCTGTTTGACTATGTTTATGCCTATGAGTGTGTATTAGTTGATATCCTCCTTACCTCAACACCAGTTGACAAAAGCTATTTCACAAAATCCTCTTGGCTTATTTTCCATATTCTCAAATGTTCTGGCATTTCAAAACCTAATCCAAGAAGCCTTTGCCAACCAACTATTTTAGTATCTTCTATTGATCAAACTATGGAGAGCTATAGAATACTATCTCCTTATTTTTTCAAGATAGAACCTTCAACTACTCGTCTCTCTAGGTTTCCCAAAACACCTTTATTAAGCCTTTGAATTCTACTCTTGGTAGAGATACCAAGGACTCTCATCTTATTCAAACTCCAACCTTTCAAAATTGCCCATCCTTACCTCAAGTCAGACTTTATGGTAACCCCAATAGTAGGTTTGCTTAGTTTGTAAGAAGAGTTGCCTTGTTCTACTAAGATGAAGTGCCTTGATCTGTTGTCTAATGAATTGCTTTGATCTGCTGTTTGACTTGTTTGCTTAAGGAGCTAAGTGAGCCAGCATAGGAGCTCATAACCAGGATCAAGATACTTGAAACCCCCAAATCCTAAGCACGACTACAAAGCTGGATCTAATCCCTAGCTACTAGGTGATCATCTAAAACCCTTAACCAGATCAACTCTGAAGTGATCTAATTCTAGAAGCTTTCAAGTCAATGAAGACCAGTATCAATAAAGGATCCTTTCTACTCAATCTACACTTAAACATCATCCTCTTGACGATTCTTTGTTACCCTGCATCCCATCAAAATCATCACTACCCACATTCTAGTCAAAAACCTAAATCTGCCAAATTTGGCTAAGTCCGGAATCTGTTCCAACATCACGTTTTTGAATGCCTCCTTCTCTCAACCCTTGTGCTTTTTTGAAAATGCATTTGAACCATCTTGTTAACCATACTAAGGACTACCAAGGACCACTCTTTCCCTTGGTTATATCATTCTCCAACCCACTTGTTCTTGATGGTTTTGCATGCAAGAAATTAACCTTTCCTGCAAATCTTATTATCATTCCTACTTTGACAGAATCTCACACCATCATCCAACCTTCTATGGACCAACTCCTTGCATGGTTGTGTTCTACTCATATAGGTCTATCAATATATACTTCACTTGTTCCAAGTGGATCTTTGTGCTTCTTAAACCCACAAGGTTTTGAAGGCTAGTTGATAATCTGCTTTAGCAGGCTCATTTTATTCAAAGTTTGAAAGCCTGTCTTGGTGAGCTCAATCAGGATCAAGCTCAAACCTATACACCATGGTGATCTACATCACTAGGCCTATCCATCCATCTATCCCATTCCCCAAGGGGATATCTGAGCTCCAAGATCCAACAAGGTTTTGGTGGTATGAAAATAACATCACCCAAGATCCTCAATTCCTTGTTCCCATCTAATTCAAGTTGGACTTACAATTCCCAAGGTTTCAAATGATTGATATACCTTGTATACATCATATGCCTTGATCATCAAGATTTAACAAATATTATCCATAATTATTATGGCTCCAAATCTAATTAATCTCCTTAATAGACAAAATCTCCAAAACTTCTTACACAAAGGAAAGTTTGGTTTTTGCCAAAACACTTCCCCAAATTTTGGCTCAATTGAGGTCCACATATAATACCCCATCTTGCCACTTCAAAAAGAAATATTTTTGAAGAGCTTTATTATTTCTTTTTGCCCATTTTCTTAAATGGCTGAATTGTAATAATAATTGTTTCAAATACTTTTATCTTCCAATAAATCTTGGGAAAATTCCCCTAAGTGTGTATTCACACTTGGGACCATCTCACATCAAAAACTCAACTTGTCCAATTCAAAAATGTCATATAAATTCCTAAAAACCCTCTCTGCACTATTTGAATAATTGATATAAAGTGCATCCAGAATTCTCTAAAAAATATCAAATAAATCCTAGTGATGCATCTCAACCTTACCCATCTACAAGCAGCATTGGATCATCTAGACCTGGTACAAATCTAAGAAGTTCTTCATAAGCAATCATATGACCAATACTTGATTTAAATCAAGCTCATAATCTAAACTCTCTCCAACCTTGCTCAGTACCTCTCCTCAGCACCAGGACACACCCAGGTCGACCAGCATTGTAGCATCATTGTTCATCTTTTCCTCTTATGCTTGGAAGTGAGAGAGAGAGAGAGACAAGCATGTGAGGGCAATTAATTGCAGCAGTTGCCACTCCCTCCCTCTCTGAGCTACAACACGACCAGGGCACCCCACCTCTCTCCTCAGCACCGCCCAACCCGACCAATCCCCTGCCTAGCCACCTCCATGTCCTCCGCATGGAACAAGTCTATCATGGACCTTGCCTCCCGGGTTAAATAGGCATGAGGCCACCTCGTAAGTCCCCTGCCCCTCATTTGCTTCCTCTCCCTTCTTCTTACCACCCCAGCACCCCCTCTCCCTCTCCACTGCCCTGTGCTGCTCGAGAGAGAGAGAGAGAGAGAGAGAGAGAAAAGAGCCTCGGGCTCCTCCTCGAAAACGAGCTAAGCTCCCTCATCCTCCCCTCTCCTCCTCTACATGTTACTCCCTGTTGCTCCCTACCCTCCCTTACTCTTCCCATTCTGTTTTCCTTACTTAGGAACAGCTCCACTGGTGGCGCCGTCGAGCTCCGACGAGGTTTCTCTTAGGCGTCCTCGCGTGAGCCAGATCCCGGTGCGGAAGCCCACCATGCTGCCCCTCTCTAGGCTCGTCGCGGTGCTCCGCGTCCTCCTATGGCCCCGCGACGCCTCCCAAACCCCCGGTGAGCTCCCCGCTATTCCCCCGATGATGTCTAGGGTTTCCGCCAGCGGCGCTCTATTCTGCGGAGACGATGGCCAAACACCATCGATCTCCTATAGATCCAGCGGGCCTGCTCATGATTGAACTCAGCTCCCACTCGCTGGCCTCGCTCGGGTGGGCGATTTACCTAGGCTGGCCCAACTCGGCGCTCCCGGCGCTCCCCTTTTCTTTTTCTTTTTAATAGTTCTGTAAAAATCCAGAAGTTTGGACTTAGATTAAATCATTTCAAAAATGTTAATCAGCTTTAAATTACCAGATCTAAAATCTACCATGTTCCTGAATGTTTTGTGCAACATGTAGAACTGGTCTTTTGCCAAAAATAATTTTCATTATTTATTGGCAATTAATCCACTAAAAGCCGTCTTTTATACTAAATAAATTCCTCAGGGAGTTGTACATAACCAAATGGGATGAAACAAAGTTCCCTGCAAGTATTTTACTATACCTACTAGGTAGATTTTACCTCAGTTCAAGGTGAGATATGGTTTTACATCAGTAAAAATGACAAAATCCACCTGAATCTTAGTTTAGAAAATTCCTCAAGCCAAAATGTAATATGTTTTGAGTTGATTTCAACTCTCTGTGATGTGGTACACTAAGGTCTATCAAAATCCAGGAGATCAAATTTTATTGAGGCTCTGTTTAATTTTGGTGAATTAATCATCTCTGCCTATGGTAGTTCAAATAGAAAAATCACTACAGAAGTTTTACAAATAGAAATGGGGTAATTCCAATTTCTATAGAAAGGTATTCTAAATACCTACCATGTGTCCTTGGAATCAAATCAAAATCTTCTATATGTTACATCTAGTGAAAAAGACAAAACAGCTCCATAAATTACTTTGGGAATTTTCTGAGGCATTATGGTAATTATTTTGGGGTGAATAAACCTCTCAACTATTCAGTACATCAAAATATACCTGACCATCCAAGGAAATAATTGTTGGAGCTCCGAACTTTTACAGTGAATTATTTCGTGGAACTAGGGCTTTTAGCACTAGAATATTCATAAGAAATTAAAGAAAAGTGATAAAATAGTGAAACCACTTTTGTTGGTTTCATTTTATCAACTCCCATCTGTTGGTATCATTTTTACACAATGGTATCATACATAATATGTTCTCGGTCCAAAACCCATCTCTTAGGTAGTTTCTAGACTATAAACCCTAAGGGATGTTCATCCCCTTCTCCAAGGCCATCTCAATCTTCTAAATCCAATCCTCTCAAAACCTACTGAATCTTAAACTTGTATTATTCAATGGTTTGTTGTATTGTATTGACGCTTGTATGCCTTGTGTTGATTGTGGTTTGGTTTGTTTGCATGTGCTCTCTAGACGATGATAGTTGCAATGAAATCGGAGAGTAGAAGAAGTGGTAACTATTATTGGTATTATGGGGTATTCTAAGAAGGAGTCCAGGGACATATTGCCATATTCCTGCTCATCAGGCAAGCCACCTTCTTGCTCATAAGCCTTGTCCTACAGTTTTACTTATCCATGTTTTATCTACTGTTTATGAAAACTGCATTGTTTACTATATGTTGATGTATATATTGTAGTGCTTTGGCTCATCCAAGCTATTACACTTTGGTACTACTAAGTACAACCCCCTTGATGACACCTACTTGTCCCTAGTATGGTAGATGGTGTAATACACCATACCAATTTTTGGAGACCCTCTTTTAGCCAAAGAAAGGCTATAGGATGGGAAGACCCCGGAAAAAAGTTTTACCAAAAGTTTTATGACAAAACCTTGGTGAGGTGGGACCTCCCAAGAGATGTTGAGAAAGAAAAAGGTTTTTTTTTACAAAATGCTGAAGGAAAGATGGAGGAAAAAGGTTTACGAAAACGCACCCGGTTCTTTGCAGTTTTGCTAGAACAATTAACCCGTGCAACCACATTAATCTGGAATGGCACAGGGCTGGATTTGATGTTTGTCTATTCTGGTATAAGCTGCCTCACAACTACTATAGGGGGTCGTGATCCCCGGAGGCTAGGCCTTCTCCCGTAAAGGTCCATGTGGGACATCGACCTAGAGAAGGAACGAACTGTCTGCGGGCAGCTAGGTGTTACTATGAGCCCCTCATTGAAAGCACCCACCGTGTGAAGTGTAAAATGCACTCCGGTTGATCGTCAGTACTCGACGTCCCGGTTTTGAGGGGAACAACACTCATAGGGTAGGCACTTATATTGGAGTGGGCATCTAGAGAGTCTTGATCGGTTACTCGACCCACGATCGGTGTAGATCAGGGTAGTGTACCCAGATGGTGTGGGTAAAGTGTGCAACCTCTACAGAGTGTAAATCTTTTCGAATAGCCGTGTCCGCGGTCATGGACAGTTAGGAAGGTTCTTGAGTAGTGCTGGTTTTGTTTTCAAAAGGATTTGGAAAAGAAATGGCTTTGGAAATGTTTTGACCATGGGATGGTCATAAAGGAGAAAGGTTTTGACCATGGGATGCTTGGGAAGGAGAAAGGAGTTTGGTCGTGGGACGACTGAAGACGGGAACAAATGGGTACCCCAATCCTAGTGTTTACAAAACTTTTCAAAAGGTTTCCAAAAAGGCTTTACAAAAGTTTTTAACAAAGATATGGAGATGCCATATCTACAAGAGAAACTATTTTAGAAAAGAACCCCGCTTGGAGCCCTTCTACTACACAACCATATTGCATATCCTCTTGTTTTATTATTCTATTAAGGTGGTTTTTGAGTACATTCAATGTACTCACTAGCATTGTCCCTGGCTATTAACTTGGTCAGATATCGAGAAAAAGGTGAAGTTGACGGCTATGCGAGCTAGGACGTTCTCCTAGTCAGTTGCCTGTAGGTTTAGGCATGGCTCGGGCTCTACGCTTGACGAAGTTCCGCTGATGATTATTGATGTAGCCATAATGGCATGTAAGGTATGACATGTATTTGTTAAGTATGGGATGTTTACTTCGATAATTGCCGGTTATGTGCCACGACTAATTGATCATGGGATCGTGGTTGTATGCATAACAGGGATTCTCGGAGGATTAATCCGGGGGCCCCACAGACTTGGTATCAGAGCCATCCTGACTGTAGGAGAACCTTAGTTAGCATGGTCATTACACATGAACCTTATTTTGAAAACCTCGACTTTCGAAAACTAATTCCTCAAAACATTTCGAAAGATTCTACTTCTTATCTCATTCTAGTTTAAAGGATTTCGAAACATGGTTTCCTCGATCCCTCGTCCAAATTTCAAACCTACGGATTTCAAATAACTAGGACCTAGATCCCGATGAAGACGTCGAGGACGAGATGAAGAGAAGTAACTACCAGCAAACACAAGGAGACTACAAGATCGCCCTACCAGCGGAATCCTCATAATTCGAAGAAATCAAGTACTACACTATTGAGAAGCTCCGATGACATGACGAAGGCTTCATTCGGAAGACAGTGACCCAGACCTCAACCCCGTGATATCTAGGATCAATAAGTCCTAAGACTAGGATTCCCCTTTACCGCGAGTAGTTAACTCTTTGGTCCCTAGCGTTGATAGTGTTTGCTTGCCTAAGTGCATCATGTGTTGCTTGATGTGTGATGTTTGTCGAGGACATGACGATCCTCCTCGCTTTGTTCGCCTTGTATGTTGTGCTGGTTTGGTTTGACCTTAGTAAAACGTTTTTCGAGGATCGATACCCCACCAAGTTTTTCAGGCACCCCTATCAGTTGTCGCTAACGATAACCTAGACTAACCTCGTGAGTATATGAGAGGAAAAGCATCGCCAGAACCAGGAGCTCGATCCCGTCAAGTCAGAACCACTAGAATCCTTCACCTCAGCAGGATGACATACCTCGTCCAACTCACCTCTCAAGACTCGTCGATGGCGCAACACCCCTGTTCATCAGTCTACTACAACAAGAATCCCGTTGAAGCCGGAAGTCAATCACCGAAGGGTCCTCACTATCCGCAAGGAACCACAAGACTTACCTACAAAGACAATAAGTGAAGACCCAACTACACTGACCTTTGGTATATTAGACCTTAAAACACCTCAGGAGACTAACTATTTTAGTCGACCCTACCCAAACCAACGGGAAATCCCTCACCAGAAGGCCAGAATACTCCAAGAATCCCAAAGACGAGGATGCATGAAGACAACGAGTCCACTCCTTCCTTAAGCAGAAGCAACGCAAGAGATTCAAGTGAAGGCTTCTTCTTCGACGCTGACTGCATCAACCATGACTAAAGACTAGCCCAGAGAGTCATAAACTGCTAGTTTACCCTCCGCTAACTCCATAAGGCTTCGTTAGGAAACCACCCCCACCAAGGTTTGTGAGAATAGGGCGTCACTCAAAGACTCCAATCAAGACCTAGAAAGAAGGCAACTTTCCGCTAACTGCCGGGCAGCACCCCCAGACAGAAGATTCGCACCACCCCTAAAGCAACTTAGTGAAGCTCCAAGGTGGAAAGACTGCGTCTTTCCACTCAATCCTCAGAAGACTATCTACCCGAGGATACTTCAGAAAGACCGCCAGATTTGACGCCTTCTCACCAAACAACAACCCGTCAGACTCCAACGACTCCCATAGGCCAAGTACGAATACGAGTAGTATATATAAGCCCCATAAGACATAGCTTCGTGGACATCATCTGAAGATTCTATGACTCCAAGAAGAAAGGGATGTGCTATCCCCGAGATATCCTAGTCTAATCCTAAGGGGGAAAGACTGCGTCTTTCTACAAAAAAATAGAGTAACTCTTCGCCAGAAGCAAAATCAAGAGTTTCGACCCCAACGTCGTTATAGGATACGCTACGACCCTAAGGAAGAGCTGTGGACCCTTAGAGCGAGGTACTCCCAACCGTAGATTATATCCTCTGACGAGTACTCCGTGAAGTTCAGAATCGAGGTAGCCTGCCTAGCCTAAGCCCTCGAGGTATCGAGCCCCGAAGGAATATAAGATCATTCCTTGCAATCAAGGCTGGACTCTACTCAACTCTCCGTGCATCCCGGAAGACTAAAGCTCAACTTCATCGACGGAGTAGCCACTTTCAAAGACAGAGTCCGTAAGATAGGATGCGCAAGACACCTGGTATCAACTCGACTCAAAATCCCCTAACCCTAGCCTCCTGAATCTCAGGACGATATTCTTTTAAGGGGGAAAGGTCTGTAACATCCCAATTTCAGCAACCCTGATTAGTTTTCTAGAATGCAAAAATCAGGGGGAACAAAAACTTTTTCGTGTTTAATGATGAAGTGTTCGCCTGCTGTTTGACTATGTTTATGCCTATGAGTGTGTATTAGTTGATATCCTCCTTACCTCAACACCAGTTGACAAAAGCTATTTCACAAAATCCTCTTGGCTTATTTTCCATATTCTCAAATGTTCTGGCATTTCAAAACCTAATCCAAGAAGCCTTTGCCAACCAACTATTTTAGTATCTTCTATTGATCAAACTATGGAGAGCTATAGAATACTATCTCCTTATGTTTTCAAGATAGAACCTTCAACTACTCGTCTCTCTAGGTTTCCCAAAACACCTTTATTAAGCCTTTGAATTCTACTCTTGGTAGAGATACCAAGGACTCTCATCTTATTCAAACTCCAACCTTTCAAAATTGCCCATCCTTACCTCAAGTCAGACTTTATGGTAACCCCAATAGTAGGTTTGCTTAGTTTGTAAGAAGAGTTGCCTTGTTCTACTAAGATGAAGTGCCTTGATCTGTTGTCTAATGAATTGCTTTGATCTGCTGTTTGACTTGTTTGCTTAAGGAGCTAAGTGAGCCAGCATAGGAGCTCATAACCAGGATCAAGATACTTGAAACCCCCAAATCCTAAGCACGACTACAAAGCTGGATCTAATCCCTAGCTACTAGGTGATCATCTAAAACCCTTAACCAGATCAACTCTGAAGTGATCTAATTCTAGAAGCTTTCAAGTCAATGAAGACCAGTATCAATAAAGGATCCTTTCTACTCAATCTACACTTAAACATCATCCTCTTGACGATTCTTTGTTACCCTGCATCCCATCAAAATCATCACTACCCACATTCTAGTCAAAAACCTAAATCTGCCAAATTTGGCTAAGTCTGGAATCTGTTCCAACATCACCTTTTTGAATGCCTCCTTCTCTCAACCCTTGTGCTTTTTTGAAAATGCATTTGAACCATCTTGTTAACCATACTAAGGACTACCAAGGCCCACTCTTTCCCTTGGTTATATCATTCTCCAACCCACTTGTTCTTGATGGTTTTGCATGCAAGAAATTAACCTTTCCTGCAAATCTTATTATCATTCCTACTTTGATAGAATCTCACACCATCATCCAACCTTCTATGGACCAACTCCTTGCATGGTTGTGTTCTACTCATATAGGTCTATCAATATATACTTCACTTGTTCCAAGTGGATCTTTGTGCTTCTTAAACCCACAAGGTTTTGAAGGCTAGTTGATAATCTGCTTTAGCAGGCTCATTTTATTCAAAGTTTGAAAGCTTGTCTTGGTGAGCTCAATCAGGATCAAGCTCAAACCTATACACCATGGTGATCTACATCACTAGGCCTATCCATCCATCTATCCCATTCCCCAAGGGGATATCTGAGCTCCAAGATCCAACAAGGTTTTGGTGGTATGAAAATAACATCACCCAAGATCCTCAATTCCTTGTTCCCATCTAATTCAAGTTGGACTTACAATTCCCAAGGTTTCAAATGATTGATATACCTTGTATACATCATATGCCTTGATAATCAAGATTTAACAAATATTATCCATAATTATTATGGCTCCAAATCTAATTAATCTCCTTAATAGACAAAATCTCCAAAACTTCTTACACAAAGGAAAGTTTGGTTTTTGCCAAAACACTTCCCCAAATTTTGGCTCAATTGAGGTCCACATATAATACCCCATCTTGCCACTTCAAAAAGAAATATTTTTGAAGAGCTTTATTATTTCTTTTTGCCCATTTTCTTAAATGGCTGAATTGTAATAATAATTGTTTCAAATACTTTTATCTTCCAATAAATCTTGGGAAAATTCCCCTAAGTGTGTATTCACACTTGGGACCATCTCACATCAAAAACTCAACTTGTCCAATTCAAAAATGTCATATAAATTCCTAAAAACCCTCTCTGCACTATTTGAATAATTGATATAAAGTGCATCCAGAATTCTCTAAAAAATATCAAATAAATCCTAGTGATGCATCTCAACCTTACCCATCTACAAGCAGCATTGGATCATCTAGACCTGGTACAAATCTAAGAAGTTCTTCATAAGCAATCATATGACCAATACTTGATTTAAATCAAGCTCATAATCTAAACTCTCTCCAACCTTGCTCAGTACCTCTCCTCACACAGACACACCCTGTGCCGACCAGCATTGTAGCACCATTGTTCATCTTTTCCTCTTATGCTTGGAAGTGAGAGAGAGAGAGAGACAAGCATGTGAGGGCAATTAATTGCAGCAGTTGCCACTCCCTCCCTCTCTGAGATACAACACGACCAGGGCACCCCACCTCTCTCCTCAGCACCGCCCAACCCGACCAATCCCCTGCCTAGCCACCTCCATGTCCTCCGCATGGAACAAGTCTATCATGGACCTTGCCTCCCGGGTTAAATAGGCCTGAGGCCACCTCGTAAGTCCCCTGCCCATCATTTGCTTCCTCTCCCTTCTTCTTACCACCCCAGCACCCCCTCTCCCTCTCCACTGCCCTGTGCTGCTCGAGAGAGAGAGAGAGAGAGAGAGAGAGAGAGAGAGAGAGAGAGAGAGAGAGAGAGAGAGAGAGAAAAGAGCCTCGGGCTCCTCCTCGAAAACGAGCTAAGCTCCCTCATCCTCCCCTCTCCTCCTCTACATGTTACTCCCTGGTGCTCCCTACCCTCCCTTACTCTTCCCATTCTGTTTTCCTTACTTAGGAACAGCTCCACTGGTGGCGCCGTCGAGCTCCGACGAGGTTTCTCTTAGGCGTCCTCGCGTGAGCCAGATCCCGGTGCGGAAGCCCACCATGCTGCCCCTCTCCAGGCTCGTCGCGGTGCTCCGCGTCCTCCTATATGGTGACGCCTCCCAAACCCCCGGTGAGCTCCCCGCTATTCCCCCGATGATGTCTAGGGTTTCCGCCAGCGGCGCTCTATTCTGCGGAGACGATGGCCAAACACCATCGATCTCCTATAGATCCAGCGGGCCCTGCCTGGCGGATTCGAACTCGCGCTCCCACTCGCTGGCCTCGCTCGGGTCGGCCGATTTCGCCTAGGCTGGCCCAACTCGGCGCAGATCCCGGCCTGGCGCTCCCCTTTTCTTTTTCTTTTTAATAGTTCTGTAAAAATCCAGAAGTTTGGACTTAGATTAAATCATTTCAAAAATGTTAATCAGCTTTAAATTACCAGATCTAAAATCTACCATGTTCCTGAATGTTTTGTGCAACATGTAGAACTGGTCTTTTGCCAAAAATAATTTTCATTATTTATTGGCAATTAATCCACTAAAAGCCGTCTTTTATACTAAATAAATTCCTCAGGGAGTTGTACATAACCAAATGGGATGAAACAAAGTTCCCCTGCAAGTATTTTACTATACCTACTAGGTAGATTTTACCTCAGGTCAAGGTGAGCTATGGTTTTACATCAGTAAAAATGACAAAATCCACCTGAATCTTAGTTTAGAAAATTCCTCAAGCCAAAATGTAATATGTTTTGAGTTGATTTCAACTCTCTGTGATGTGGTACACTAAGGTCTATCAAAATCCAGGAGATCAAATTTTATTGAGGCTCTGTTTAATTTTGGTGAATTAATCATCTCTGCCTATGGTAGTTCAAATAGAAAAATCACTACAGAAGTTTTACAAATAGAAATTGGGTAATTCCAATTTCTATAGAATGGTATTCTAAATACCTACCATGTGTCCTTGGAATCAAATCAAAATCTTCTATATGTTACATCTAGTGAAAAAGACAAAACAGCTCCATAAATTACTTTGGTAATTTTCTGAGGGCATTATGGTAATTATTTTGGGGTGAATAAACCTCTCAACTATTCAGTACATCAAAATATACCTGACCATCCAAGGAAATAATTGTTGGAGCTCCAGAACTTTTCTGGTGAATTATTTCGTGGAACTAGGGCTTTTAGCACTAGAATATTCATAAGAAATTAAAGAAAAGTGATAAAATAGTGAAACCACTTTTGTTAGTTTCATTTTATCAACTCCCATCTGTTGGTATCATTTTTACACAATGGTATCATACATAATATGTTCTCGGTCCAAAACCCATCTCTTAGGTAGTTTCTAGACTATAAACCCTAAGGGATGTTCATCCCCTTCTCCAAGGCCATCTCAATCTTCTAAATCCAATCCTCTCAAAACCTACTAAATCTTAAACTTGTATTATTCAATGGTTTGTTGTATTGTATTGACGCTTGTATGCCTTGTGTTGATTGTGGTTTGGTTTGTTTGCATGTGCTCTCTAGACGATGATAGTTGCAATGAAATCGGAGAGTAGAAGAAGTGGTAACTATTATTGGTATTATGGGGTATTCTAAGAAGGAGTCCAGGGACATATTGCCATATTGCTGCTCATCAGGCAAGCCACCTTCTTGATCATAAGCCTTGTCCTACAGTTTTACTTATGCATGTTTTATCTACTGTTTATGAAAACTGCATTGTTTACTATATGTTGATGTATATATTGTAGTGGTTTGGCTCATCCAAGCTATTACACTTTGGTACTACTAAGTACAACCCCCTTGATGACACCTACTTGTCCCTAGTATGGTAGATGGTGTAATACACCATACCAATTTTTGGAGACCCTGTTTTAGCCAAAGCAAAGCTATAGGATAGGAAGACCCCGGAAAAAAGTTTTACCAAAAGTTTTATGATAAAACCTTGGTGAGGTGGGACCTCCCAAGAGATGTTGAGAAAGAAAAAGGTTTTGTTTTACAAAATGCTCAAGGAAAGATGGAGGAAAAAGATTTACGAAAATGCACCCGGTTCTTTGCAGTTTTGCTAGAACAATTAACCCGTGCAACCACATTAATCTGGAATGGGACAGGGCTGGATTTGATGTTTGTCTATTCTGGTATAAGCTGCCTCACAACTACTATAGGGGGTCACGATCCCCAGAGGTTGGGCCTTCTCCCGTAAAGGTCCATGTGGGACATCGACCTGGATAAGGAACGAACTGTCTGCGGGCAGCCAGGCTTTACTATGAGCCCCTCATTGAAAGCGCCCACTATGTGAAGTGTAAAATGCACTCCGGTTGGTCCTCGGTACCCGACGTCCCGGTTTTGAGGGGAACAACACTCATAGGGTAGGAACTTATATTGGAGTGGGCATCCGGAGAGTCTTGATCGGTTACTTGACCCACGATCAGTGTAGATCAGGGTAGTGTACCCGGATGGCGTGGGTAAAGTGTGCAACCTCTGCAGAGTGTAAATATATTCCAATAGCCATGTATGCGGTCATGGACGGTTGGGAAGGTTGTTGTAGAGCAGTGTTGGTTTTTTTTCAAAACGGATTTCGGAAAAGAAATGGCTTTGGAAAGGTTTTGACCATGGGATGGACATAAAGGAGAAAGGTTTTGACCATGGGATGGTCGGAAAGAGGAGAAAGGAAGTTGGTCGTGGGACGACCTGAAGATGGGAACAAATGGGTACCCCAATCCTAGTGTTTACAAAACTTTTCAAAAGGTTTCCAAAAAGGCTTTACAAAAGATATGGAGATGCCATATCTACAAGAGAAACTATTTTAGAAAAGAACCCCGCTTGGAGCCCTCCTACTACACAACCATATTGCATATCCTCTTGTTTTATTATTCTATTAAGGTGGTTTGCGAGTACATTCAAAGTACTCACTGGCATTGTCCCTGGCTATTAACTTGGTCAGATACCAAGAAGAAGGTGAAGTTGACGGCTATGCGAGCTAGGATGTCCTCACAATCAGTTGCCTTAAGGTTAAGGCATGGCTCGGGCTCTACGCTTGACAAAGTTCCGTTGATGATTATTGATGTAGCCATAATGGCATGTAAGGTATGACATGTATTCGTTAAGTACTAGATGTTTACTTTGATAATTGTCGGTTATGTGCCATGACTAACTGATCATGGGATCGTGGTTGTATGCATAACAGGGATTCTCGGAGCATTAATCCGGGTGCCCTACAGAGGGGACTGCATGATCATGTCTCAAGGTGGTTTTTCAATGTACCTGTCACACTCAAAGGGAGATGCAGTTGATGGATTGAGAAAGCAAATTGAGGACTCTGCTATCAACTTGATTGGCAACTGAAATTCTGAATTTTGTTTCCCTTTTGTTCATATTATGTAATATTTTTAAGAAGTTTGCAGCTGATGTAATATCTAGAAAACTCGCATAGGCCATGTAGGCATTTAGTTGACGCTGTCCACGAATGGCGGTACCATAACTGCGCCAGCCAAGTCGATCAGGTAACTGTATAGGGTTTTGTTATTTGCCCTTCTTTTATTGCGCCTTCCATGAATAGTAAAGGATGATCGCTAATTATACTCCTTTTATGATATTTGCATGGCCTTCCGAATTACCGAAACAGTAACAGCAACTAGGTAGAATAGTAATAGGACAAAACAGTAATAGGCCAAAATAGTAACAGGCCAAAACAGTAACATGCCAAAACAGTAACAGGCCAAAACAGTACATGCAAAGCAGTAACATGCCAAAACTGTAACAGACCAAAATAGTAACAGGCCATAAAAGTAGCAGGCCAAAACAGTAGCAGGCCAGAACAGCAGCAGGCCAGAACAGTAACAGACCAGGATAGTAACAGACCAGGATAGTAACAGGCCAAAATAGTAGCAAGCCAAAACACCAGCAGACCTGAATAGTAGCAACCTAGCATAGTAACATGCCAGAACAGCAACAGACCAGAAAAGCAAACAAGCCAGAATAGTAGCAGGCCTGAACTGTAGCAGGCCTGAACAGCGGTAGTAAGCACAGTAACAGACTTAAACAATAAAGGTCCACAACAGTAACGGACATGAATAGTAGACGGCTAGAACATTAATGAGCCAGAATAGTAAAAGGCCAGAATAGTATCGGACTTTCTCAAAAGTGGGCTGTTCGTAGGCGACCCATGACAAGCTGTGAGAACAGTGATGGGATGAACGTGGGCTTTAATAGTATTGGGTCTACTTGTCACAGACTATTAATGGGCCGCACAGTGTTCGAAAACTGTGGGCTTTTGTAGGCCGAAACAATAACGGGCCTGACATTCGCGGGCCGCTACTGGCCACATATTTGGGCCCATTTCAAACAGTGTCGGACGAAATAGTAAAGGGTCGTAATCTTATTGGGCTATCTTGATGGGTCGACCCACTTAATTGTGAGCAGGCCTTGGCTGGGCCTGGCTTCTACCACGGTTTCCGTGGCCCTTAACGGCGGTAACTGGTTGTTAACAGTGTTTGCCACGTGGCATTTTGCATGACGTCAGCAGTCAACACGGCTGGTGGACAGATCTACGACGGAATAAGTTTTCGTGGCTGAAGGGTGTGATCCGCCACTGTCAGGAAAAAACCGTGGTAGTTCCTTCTGTGATGGGGCTTTTACCATGATGGGCATCCATCGTAGAAGACTTTTTAGCCATGAAAAACGGGCCTTCAACCACAAAAACCGTCTATTGTAAAAGCCAACTTTTCTTGTAGTGACACATTCAATGACTCTGGTGGCGGTTTAGGAAAGGAACACACATGCAATGACTCTGGTGGATCAATGTGGTTTAGGAAAAAAATACACAAGCAATGACTCTGGTGGTGGTTTAGGAAATGAACACACATGAAATGACTCTGGTGGTGGTTTAAGAAAGGAACACATATGCAATGACACTGGTGGATCCATGTGGTTTAGGAAAAGAAAACACATTCAATGACTCTGGTGGTGTTTTAGGAAATGAACACACATACAATGACTCTGGTGGACCCATGTGGTTTAGGAAAAGAAGACACGTGCAATGACTCTGGCAGTGGTTTAGGAAAGGAACACACATGCAATGACTCTAGTGGTTTAAGAAAGGAACACACATGCAATGACACTGGTGGATCCATATGGTTTCGGAGAAGAAGACAAATGCAATGACTATGGAGGTGGTTTAGGAAAGGAACACACATGCCTTGACTCTGGTGGTGGTTTAAGAAAGGAACACACATGCAATGACTCTAGTGGTGGTTTAGGAAAGGAAGACACATCCAATGACTCTGGTGGTGGTTTAGGAAAAGAAGACACATGCAATGACTCTAGTGTTGGTTTTGGAAAGGAACACACATGCAATAACCCTAGTGTATCCATGTGGTTTAGGAAAAGAACACACATGCATTGACTCTGGTGGTTTAGGAAAGGAACATGTGGGGCCCCGGATTAATCCTCCGAGAATCCCTGTTATGCATACAACCATGATCCCATGATCAATTAGTCGTGGCACATAACCGACAAGTATCATTACAACATCCGAGAATATACCGAATTACAAGACTTACATAAATGCCGTTATTGCTACATCAATAAACATCAGTGGAACTTCATCAAGCGTAGGGCTCGAGCCATGCCTTAACCTATAGGCAATTGACTGGGAGAACGTCCTAGCTCGCATAGTCATCCACTTCACCTTCGTCTTGATATCTGACAACGTTAATAGCCAGGGACAATGCCGGTGAGTACTTTGAATGTACTCGCAAACCACCTTAAGAGTAATAATAGTAGGAAAATATGCAATATGGTTGTGGTAGTAGGAGGGCTCCAAGAGAGGTTCTTTCCATAAATAGTTTCTCTTGTAGATATAGCATCTACATATCTTTTTTGAAAACTTTTGTAAACATTTTGGAAACCATTTTGAAAAGTTTGGAAAACATTAGGACTGGGTCACCCATTTGTTCCTTTCTTCCAGTCATCCCACGACAAAATTCCTTCCATACCTTCCTGACCATCCCATGGTCAAAACAGGTATTTTTTCCGACCATCCCATGGGCAAAACATTTCCAAAGCCATTTCTTTTCCAAAATCCTTTTTGAAAAGAAAACCAGCACCGCTCTACAAAAACCTTCCCAACCGTCCATGACCGCGGACATGGCTATTCGAATAGATTTACACTCTGCAGAGGTTGTACACTTTACCCACACCATCCGGGTACACTACCCTGATATTCACCGATCGTGGGTCGAGTAACCGATCAAGACTCTCTGGATGCCCACTCCAATACAAGTGCCTACCCTATGAGTGCTAATCCCCTCAACACCGGGACGTCGGGCAAGGACCAACCAGAGCGCTTTCTCCACCTCCCAAGTGAGCGCTTTCAATGAGGGGCTCATAGTAACGCGTGGAGGCCTGCCGACCCTTTGTTCCTTCTCCAGGTTGATGTCCCGCATGGACCTTTATCGGAGAAGGCCCACCCTCCAGGGATCCCCGATCCCCTGTAGTTGTTGCGAGGCAACTTATACCAGAATAGACAAACATCAAATCCAGCCCTGTCCCATACTAGAGTAATGTGGTTCACAGGGTTAATTGTTCTAGCAAAACTGCAGAGAACCAGGTGTGTTTTCGTAAACCGTTTTCCTCCGGTTTTCCTCCAGCATTTTGTAAAAAAAAACCTTTTTATTTATCAACATCTCTTGGGAGGTCCCACCTCACCAAGGTTTTATCACAAAACATTTGGTAAAAACCTTTTTCCGGGGTCTTCCCATCCTCTAGCTTTGCTTCGGCCAAAAAACCGGGGGTCTCCAAAGGGTTATGGTGAGATACACCATCTATTCTACTAGGGACAAGTAGGTGTCACCAAGGGGGATGTACTTAGTAGTATCCAAGTGCCATGGTCCGGAGGAGCCAAACCACTACTGTATATATATACATCAACAAAATTTAGACAATGGAATTTTCATAAAACAAGAAGTAAAACATGCATAAGTAAAACAGTAGGACAAGGCTCATGAGCAAGAAGGTGGCTTGCCTGATGATCAGCAATATGGCAATATGTCCCTGGACTTCTTCTTAGAAAACCATAATACCGATTATAATAAGACCTCTTCTTCTCGGCGCCAATACAAGCGCAACTATCGTCGTCACCGAGTATACATGCAATGAGCAATAGCACAATCAACACAGGGCATACTAGCACCAATACATACAGCAAACAATGAACAATACAAGTTCATAATTCATTAGGTCTTAGGAGGAAAGGATTTGATAAGATTGGCCTTGTCTTTGAAATATGGAAGAAAATCCCTTAGGATTTGAAGTCTAGAAATTACCTAGGAGATGGATTTTGGACCAAGACATATTCTGTATGATACCATTCTAAAAACATGATACCAACAGATAGCTATTGATAAAATTAAACCAACAAAAGTGGTTTCACTATTTTATCAATTACAAAGGATTTATAGGGATTTTTATAGTGAAAAGGACACTATGTTTAGGAAATAATTCACCAGAGAAGTTCTATAGCTCCAAAAATTATTTCCTTGGATGGTTAGGTAGGGATTGATGTACTTGTTCACTGAGATTTAGAATCAGGTCAAGATAGTTATAGAATGCCCTCAAGAAATTCCCAAGAGTAGTTTTGGAGGTGTTTTGTCTTTTTCACCAAAATTAATATACATAGGATTTTGATATGAGGTAAAGGGAAATGGATAGGTATTGCAAATACCTTCCAGTACCAACTGGAATCACTATTTTTGGAGTTGCAGAGATACTGTGGTGATTTATCTAGTGAGTTAAGTAAGCCTAGAACAGATTAATTCACAATAAATCATCTGGGGCTTAGAAATTTATGGGCTCCGGGGTTTTGATAGATACTGATATGGAGTTTTACTAGGAGTTGGAATTGGTCCAATACATCTGTTGGTTTGACTTAGAGAAATTCCTAAAGTCAGATCAGAGCTGTTTTTGTTATTTTTACTAAAGACAACTTACTGTTCACCTTGGCATGGGACCAAGTCCACAAAATAGGTATAGGTAATACCTACCAGGGGCAGTTGGTTTTACTCCAATTGGAGTTGGGTGGCTCAGTGAGGAAATTATTTGGTGTAATTGACACATTTTAGTATATTTAAATCCATCAAAACACTAAGATAGATATTGGTATGAGACTAGCACTGGGTGGTAGGGAATCCTCCATAGAACATGCAAAAATTTAGATCTAGTAATTTGAAGTTGATTTGCATTTTTAAATGATTTAATCTAAAGACAAACTTCTAGATTTAAAGATCTACTAAAAAGAATAAGAAAAAGGGGCAGCGTTGGGCTCGGATCTGAGAGGCCGCTGGGCCGGGGAGGCGGATTCGGCCCACGCAGGGGACGCGCCACGCGGGAGCTGCGTTTGAACCGCTGACGGGCAGGGCCTGCTCGTCAACAACTGGGGAGGGCGAAGCGGTATTGGAGATGCTCGACCGTTCGATTAAGACGAGACGGATGGCCTGGGGCCGTCATCTCCCTTCGAGCAGGCGTGGCAGGCCGGAACCCTAGGAGAGGCGAGGGAGCGGTGGGAAGGCTCACCTAAGGGAGGAGCGGAGCCGGGGATGCTGCAGGATGAAGCAGTCGACAACAACAATCCGAGTGAGGGACGGAAGCAGCAGGTTCCACGACGGGAGGTGACTCGTGCGACGACGCTCGCGGTGGTGCTCTCGGGAGCTTTCCAGCGGCGACGGTGGAGAGGATCCTGGGCAAAACAGAGGGGAGGGTTAGTTGTAGGGGTCATGGGGGTTCTGGGAGCGAACATGCAGAGGTAGGGGAAGGGAGGTGGGGGAGCTATGCTCGAGTAGAGGGAGGAGGCCGAGCTTCTCTTTTCTCCTTCTCTTGGGCAGCACTAAGAAGGGGAGAAGGAGTGGGGGTGATGGGGGTGGTAAGAGGGAGCAGAGGGGGCAAATAAGCCTGTGAGGGGAGCTAGGGTGGCCTCTGGCCGATTTATACAGAGGGGGGAGGTTGATCTTGTAAATGTCCTCTTTGGACATGGGGGAGGAGTGGGGCTGGCCTTTGATTGGCTTAGGGAGCGGTGGAGAGGGGTGAGAGGGGCATTTGGTCAAACAGAGAGATAGGGAGGGGGTGGTGGAGGCTGTTGCAAGTATTTGGTCCCACTTCTCTCTCTCTCTATCTCTCTCTCTCTTTCTCTTAAGCACATGGGTCAAGGGAGAGGGGTTGCTACAGTAATTGCTACATTGACCACGACCTGAGATGAGTGTTGGTAGCTGTGGAGAGTGGTGGTAAGACTTAGTGGTGATGTAATTTGGTCTAGGCCACTAATTCCTTAGTTTGCCATATTTGAGCAAAATGAGGCTTGTGAAGGAAGTTTAATATTTTGCACTGTGCAAGGTGGGAAGATGGTACTGGTAGATAGATGAGGTCAAGGTAGATATCTAGGAATTATTTGGGATTCTGCTAAAGATTTAAAGTCCACTTAAATCCATTTATTCAAAAACTGCAGAAGTAGTTTCTAGAATATCATTTGAGGATTTTACATTGGACAAGATTGGTTTTTGATCTGAGATGGTCCAAAATGTGAATACACACTTAGGGGAATTTTTCCAAGATTTATTGGAAGATAAAAATATTTAAAACAATTATTATTCCAATTTAGCCATTTCAGAAAATGGGCAAAAAGAAATAATAAAGCTCTTCAAAAATATTTATTTTCGAGGTGGGAGGATGGGGTATGATATAGGTACCTCACTTGGGCCAAAATTTAGGGAAGTGTTTTGGCAAAAACCAAACTTTCCTTTATGAGAGGAGTTTTGGAGATTTCCCTATTTAGGGAATTAAATAGTTGGTCCATAATAAATATGGATAATATTTTATAAATCTTGATAATCAAGGTACATGATGTAGACAAGGTGTAGCAAGCATTTGCAACATTGGGATTGGAGAATCCAAGTTGATTTTGGTGGAATACCCTAGATTAAGGATCTAGGGTGATGTTAATTTCATACCATCAAAACCATGTTGGATCTTGGAGCTCAGATCTCCCCTTGGGGCATGGGGTAGATGGATGGATAGACAAAGTGATATACATCAACATGGTACATAGATTTGAGCTTGATCCTGCTTGAGCTCACCAAGACAGGCTTTCAAACTTTGAATAAAATAAGCCTGCCAAAGCAGATTATCAACTAGCCTTCAAAACCTTGTGGGTTTAAGTAGCACAAATATCCACTTGGAAGCAGTGAAGTAGATATTGATAGACCTATATGAGGATAACACAACCATGAAAAGATTTGGTCCATAGAAGGTCGGATGGTGGTGTGAGCTTCTATCAAAGTAGGCATGCTGACTAGATTTGCAGGAAAAGTTATTTTCTTCCCTGCAAAACCATCAAGAACAAGTGGGTTGGAGGATGATATAACCAAGGGAAATAGTGGGCCTTGGTAGTACTTAGGATGGTTAACAATATGGTTCAAATTCATTTCCATAAATGCACAAGGGTTGAGAAAGGGAGGCATTCAAAAAGGTGATGTTGAAACAGTTTCTAGACTTAGTCAAATTTAACAGTTTTGAGGAGTTTGACTAGAGTATGAGTGGGAATGTTTTTGGTGGTGTTGCAAGGTATCATAGCATCAACAAGTGGATGATGTTGAACTGTAGATTTAGGATAAGGGATCCATGCTTGATATTGGTCTTCATGGACTTGGAAGCTTCTAGAATGGAAATCTTCAGAATGGATCTGGTTAAGGGTTTTAGATGATCACCTAGTTGCTAGGGATCATATCCAGATTTGTATTCTTTCTTAGGGTTTGATGATTTGGAAACATCTTGACCCTAGTGATGAGCTCCTAGAGTAGCTCATACTATCTCCTAAGCAAACAATTAAAATAGCAGATCAAGAGAACTCATCTTACAAACAAATCAACTACTACTGGGGTTACCACCAAGCTTAGGTTGAGGTCAGGATGGGTATTTTGAAATAGGTTGGAGTTTGAACAAGGTAAGGTCCTTGGTATCTCTACGAAGAGTATAATTCAAAAGCTTACAAAAATGTTTTGGAGATCCTAGAGGTAAGAGTAGTTGAAGGTTCTGTCTTGGAATCATAGGGAGATTTTGTTATATAACTCTCCATAGTTTTGTCAATAGAAGTTACAAAAATAGTTTTGGTTACATAGGAATATTGTCTCATGTTTTTAAATGCCAGAACATTTGAGAATATGGAAATTAAGCCAAGACTGTTCTGGGAAGTACCTTTTGTCAACTGGTGTTAAGGTGAGGAGTATATCATCTAATACACATTCATATGCATAAGCATATCCAGCAACAAGCAAACACTTACAAAAAAGGTTTTCGAGATCCTAGAGGTAAGAGTAGTTGAAGGTTCTGTCTTGGAATCATAGGGAGATTTTGTTATATAACTCACCATAGTTTTGTCAATAGAAGTTACAAAAAAATTTTTGGTTACATAAGCATCTTGGCTCATGTTTTGAAATGCCAGAACATTTGAGAATATGGAAATTAAGCCAAGACTGTTTTCGGAAGTAGCTTTTGTCCACTGGTGTTAAGGTGAGTAGTATATCATCTAATACACATTCATATGCATAAGCATATCCAACAACAAGCAAACACTTCAGCATTCAACAAAAAAAAAGTTTTTGTTCCCCCTGATTTTTCAATTTTGGACAACTAATCAGGGTTGCTGAAATTGGGATGTTAAGAACACACATGCAATGACTCTGGTGGTGGTTTAGGAAAGGAACACACATGTAATGACACAGGTGGATCCATGTGGTTTAGGAAACGAAGTCACATGCAATGACTTTGGTGGTGGTTTAGGAAAGGAACACACATGCAATGACTCTGGTGGTCATTTAGGAAAGGAAGACACATCCAATGACTTTGGTGGATCCATGTGGTTTAGGAAAAGAAGACACATACAATGACTCTGGTGGTGGTTTTGGAAAGAAACATACATGCAATGACACTGGTGGATCCATGTGGTTTAGGAAAAGGAACACACATGCAATAACCCTAGTTGATCCGTGTGGTTTAGGAAAAGAACACACATGCAATGACTCTAGTGGTGGTTTTGGAAAGGAACACACATGCAATGACGCCGGTAATGGTTTAGGAAAGGAACACAAATGCAATGATTCTGGTGGCGGTTTAGGAAAGGAACACACATGCAATGACTCTGGTGGTGGTTTAGCAAAGGAAGACACATGCAATGACTCTGGTGGATCCATGTGGTTTAGGAAAAGAAGAATCGTGTAATGACTCTGGTGGTGGTTTAGGAAAAGGAACACATATGCAATGACTCTGGTGGTGGTTTAAGAAAGGAACACACATGCAATAACCCTGGTGGATCCATGTCGTTTAGGAAAAGAAGACACATGCATTGACTCTGGTGGTGGTTTACGAAAGGAACACACATGCAATGACTCTTGTGGTGGTTTTAGAAAGGAACACGCATGCAATGTCTCTGGTGGTGGTTTAGGAAAGGAAGACACATGCAATGACTCTGGTGGTGGTTTAGAAAAAGAACACACATGCAATGACTCTGGTGGATCCATGTGGTTTAGGAAAAGAAGACACATGCAATGACTCTGGTGGTGTTTTAGGAAAGGAACACACATGCAATTACTATAGTTGTGGTTTAGGAAAAGAACGCACATTCAATGAGCCTGGTGGTGGTTTAGGAAAGGAACGCATATGTAATGACTCTGGTGGTGGTTTAGGAAAGGAAGACAGATCCAATGACTCTGGTGGATCCATGTTGTTTAGGAAAAGAAGACACATGCAATGACTCTAGCGGTTGTTTAGGAAATGAACACACATGCAATGACTCTAGTGGTGGTTTAGGAAAGGAACACACATGCAATGACTCTAGTGGTGGTTTAAGAAAGGAACACACATGCAATGACACTGGTGGATCCATGTGGTTTAAGATAGTAGTAATAACAAGAGGATATGCATTATCGCTGTGGTAGTAGGAGTGCTCCAAGAGAAGTTCTTTTCTCAATTAGTTTCTCTTGTAGATATAGTATCTACGTATCTTTGTTGAAAACCTTTGTAAACATTTTGGAAACGTTTTTGAAAAGTTTTGGAAAACATCAGGACTGGGTCCCACGACCAAACTCCTTTCATTCCTTTCTGACCATCCCATGGTCAAAACCTTTCTCCTTTTCGACCATCCCATGGTCAAAATATTTTCAAAGCCTTTGCTTTTCCGAAATCCTTTTTGAAAACAAAACCAACACCACTCTACAACAACCTTCCCAACCGTCCATGATTGCGGACGCGGCTATTCGAATAGATTTACACTCTGCAGAGGTTGTACACTTTACCCACACCATCCGGGTACACTACCCTGATCTTCACCGATCGTGGGTCGAGTAACCGATCAAGACTCTCCGGATGCCCACTCCAATATAAGTGCCTACCCTATGAGGACCAACCGGAGCGCTTTTTCCACTTCTCGAGTGTGCGCTTTCAATGAGGGGCTCATAGTAACGCGTGGAGGCCAGCATAGCCTTCATTCCTTCTCCAGGTCGATGTCCCACATGGACCTTTATCGGAGAAGGCCCACCCTCTAGGGATCCTCGATCTCCTATAGTAGTTGCGAGTCAGCTTATACAAGAATAGACAAACATCAAATCCATCCCTGTCCCATTTTAGAGTAATGTGGTTGTAGATTGTTAATTATTCTAGCAAAACTGCAAAGAACCGGGTGCGTTTTCGTAACCCTTTTTCCTCCATCTTTCCTTCGGCAGTTTGTAAAACAAAACCTTTTTCTTTCTCAACATCTCTTGGGAGGTCCCATCTCACCAAGGTTTTATCATAAAACATTTGGTAAAACTTTTTTCGGGGTCTTCCCATCCTCTAGCTTTGCTTCGGCTAAATCGGGGTCTCCAAAGGGGTATGGTGTAATACACCATCTATTCTACTAGGGACAAGTAGGTGTCATCATGGGGGTTGTACTTAATAGTACCAAAGTATAATAGTTCGGAGGAGCCAAACCACTACCATATATATATATACATCAATCCTATAGTAAAACAATGCAGTTTTAATAAACAGTAAATAAAACATGCATAAGTAAAATAGTAGGACAAGGCTTATGAGCAAGAAGGTGGCTTGCCTGATGATCAGCAATATGGCAATATTTCCTTGGACTTCTTCTTACAATACGCAATAATATACAATAATAACCATCTTTTGCTCTCCGATGTAATCGCAACTATCGTCGATATGGAACACATGCAAACAAACAAAAGGGCACAATCAATACAAGGCATACAATCACCAATACAATACAACAAGCAATTGAATAATACCGAATTAAGATTCAGATGGTTTTGAGAGGGTTGGATTTAGGAGATTGAGATGGCCTTGGAGAAGGGGATGAACACCCCTTAGAGTTTATTGTCGAGGAACTACCTAAGAGGGGGTTTTGGGACCAAGGACATATTCTGTATGGTAACATTGTATAAAAATGATACTTACAGGTAGATGTTGATAAAATGAAACCAAAAAAAGTGGTTTCACTAATTTATCACTTTTCTTTAAATAGTTATGATTTTCCTAGTGAATTAACTTCTAGTTTTAGGGAATGAATCGCCAGAAAAGTTCTAGGGCTCCAAAAATTATTTCCTTGGATGGTTAGGTAGGGATTAGTGTACTTGATCACTGAGAGTTAGAATAACTCCAAAATAATTACCAGAATATCCTTAGGAAATTCCCAAAGTCAAAACTGTAGCTGTTTTGTCTTTTTCACCAGATTAATTCTGCAAAATCTTTTGATATGATTCTAAGGGAACATGGTAGGCATTTAGAATACCTTTCTGTAGAAATTGGAATCACCTTGTTTGGATTTATATAACTCCTATAGTGATTTTATTTATGGATAAACCAAGCACATAAAATGTTTATTTCACCAAAACTCGACAGGAGTTCCAAAAAATAATATCTCCTAGGTTTGGTTAGATATGGATGTATATAAACCATTCTAGTTGGAAGTAGGGTAAAAGCTATCATGGATTGGGCTAAGGAATTTTATAAAGGCAGGAATGCTCTCTTTTCCTTATTTTTACTAAGGTAAAACCATAGTACACCTTGGCATAAGACATATACTAATTGATAGGTATAGAAGATACCTTCCAGAGGAACTTTGATTCATCCCCGTTGGAAATGTGTAGCTCCCAGAGGGATTTAGTTTGTGTAAAAGACACCTTTTAGTAAATTAATTGTCAGAAAATAATAAAAATTATTTTTGACGAGGTATTAGTTCTGCATGTTTAAGAAAACATAAGGGGACTAGCAGAAATTTAGATCTTGGCATTTTGATGCTTTTTCCATTTTATTTAGTATTTAAACCAGGCGGGTAGTTTTCAGATCCAGGGCAAAATATTAAAAGAAAAACACTTGGGGCAGGTTTTCAGGGTGGACTGGGCCGCACGGGGCAGAACCGGCCCACCGAGACAGCGACGCGGGTGGGAGACAAATTTGAACTGCCCACGGCGGGGCCCGCGGGTCAGTGACTCCGAGGCGCCAAGGCGGTATGGGGACACCCCGTCCGTCCGATTTAAGGGCAGATCAACGGCCACGGGATCGCCTACTACCTCACGACGGCCGCGGGAGAGGAAACCCTAGGCGGGCTCAGTGGAGGTCGGGGGTGCTCACCTGGGGCTCGACGGAGGTCGGGGAGGCGACGGGGCAACGCGGTACTCGGAGCCGAGCACGGAGAGGGGCGGCAGGTGGGGTATCTCGGACGGAGAGCAGCTCGCGTGGTAGCATCTGAGAGGGAGCTCACTGGAGCTCGACGGTGCCGCTGAAGCAGAGGTTCCTGTGCAGAAACAAGGGGTGGGTTAGATGGAGAAGAGGTCGAGGAGTACTAGGAGGCCACATGCAGAGAGGAAGGAGCAAGGGAGGGATATCTAGGCCTCAAAACTTGAAAACGGCCGAGAGTTCTTCTCTCCTTTATCCCGGCCAGGACAGAGCGGATGGGAAGGAGTGGTTCTGGGTGGTGTCCAGTGGAAGGGAACGGGAGAAAATGAGCCGAGGTAGGGGTGCTGGGGTGGCACGAGGCCTTATATTCCGGGGAGAGGGTTGACTATGGTGCACCGGGCTTAGGCTCAAGCTGGAGAGGGGGGTTGTGCTTCTGATTCGTCAAGGGATGCGATGGAGAGGATGGTGTGGGGCCACTTGAGAGTAGGGGAGGGCTAGAGAGGTCATAGGCTGCTAGCTTTTCTTCTCCTTCTTTACTTCGGGTGAATAAAGAAAAGGAGAGGGAGGGGAAGCTATGGGTAGCTAGGGGAGCTTTTAGTGGTGCAGAGGGAAGGGAGGTGGGGTCCAGGATTGGCAAGAGAGAGGAAGGGAGCGTGCTGCAACTGCTGTGAAGATTTTACAAGATATGGCATTGATTTATTCTCTCTCTCACTTCCTCCAATAGCTAAAGGACGAAAGGGGTGCAATGCTATAGTAGCCTCGACCAGGGAGGAGTGCTGGTTGTTGTGGAGAGTGGTGGTAAGACTTTGATAAAGATATGCTTCATTTTAGCTCATGTTTTGAGTTGTTTGCACTTTTTGATCAAAATGTTGTTTGTGAAGAGAGTTCAAAATTGTGCATAGGACAAGGTGGGAAGATGGTACTGGTGGGTAGATGAGGTCAATACACACCTCCATGAATTATTTGGGATTTTTTAGAGGATTTTAATTCCACTTAAGATCATTTATTCAAAAAGTACAGAAGTAGTTTCTAGAAGATCATTTGATAATTTTTCATTAGACAGGTGGAGTTTTTGATGTGAGATGGTCCCAAATGGGAATACACACTTAGGGGAATTTTCCAAAGATTTATTGGGGCATAAAAGTATTTAAAACATTTATTTTGTTGTTTCTGCCATTTAGGAAAAAGGGCAAAAAGAATTATTAAAGTTCTTCAAAAATAATTATTTTTGAAGTGGGATGATAGGGTATGATATATAGGACTCAAAAGTTCTTAGAGTTGGGGAAGTGTTTTGGCAAAAACCAAACCTTCCTTTGGGAGAGGAGTTTTGGAGATTTTGACTATTAAAGAGATTTATTAGATTTGGAGCCATAATAATTATGGATAATATTTGATAAATCTTGGTGATCAATGTAGATGATGTAGACAAGGTGTAGCAAGAAGTTGCAACCTTGGGATTCGAGAATCCAAGTTAATTTTGGTGAAATAGCCTAGATTAAGGATCTAGGGTGATGTTAATTTCATACCATCAAAACCTTGTTGGATCTTGGGTCCCAGAACTCACCTTGATGCAAGGGATAGATGGATGGATAGAACAAGTGATGTACATCAACATGGTATAGAGGTTTGAGCTTGATCTTGTTTGAGTTCCCTAAGATTTGATTTCAAACTTTGAATAAAATAAGTCTGCCAAAGAAGATTATCAACTAGCCTTCAAAACCTTGTGGGTTTAAGCAGCACAAATATCCACTTGGAACAAGTGAAGTATATTTTGATAGACCTATATGATTAGAACACAACCATGAAAATAGTTGGTGCATATAAGGTTGGATGGTGGTGTGAGCTTCTATCAAAGTAGGCATGTTGACTAGATTTGCAGGAATAGTTATTTTCCTGCCTGCAAAACCATCAAGAACAAGTGGGTTGGAGGATGATCTAAACAACGGAAAGAGTGGGCCTTGGTAATCCTTAGGATGGTTTACAAGATGATCCAAGTGCATTTCCAATAATGCACAGGGGTTGGGAAAAGGAGGCATTCAAAAAGGTGATTTTGGAAATAGTTTTCCAGACTTAGCCAAATTTGGCAGGTATGAGGATTTTAACTAGAATATTAGAGGGGGTGTTTTTGATGGGTTGCAAGGTATCAAAGCACCATCAATGGGATGATGTTGAAGGGTAGATTGAGTAGAATAGATCCATGCTTGATATTGGTCTTCATTGACTTGGAAACTTCTAGAATGGATCACTCCAGAATTGATCTGGTTAAGGCTTTTAGATGATCACCTGGTGGCTAGAGATTAGATCCAGATTGAAATCTTGCTTAGGGTTTCGTGATTTTAATGTATCTTGATCCTAGTGGATGAGCTCCTAGAGTAGCTCATACTACTTCTAAGCAATCAAGTCAAGAAGCAGATCGAGGCAATTCATCAGACAGCAGATCAAGGCAACTCATCTTAGAAACTAAGCAAACCTACTACTAGGGTTACAATCAAGCTTAGCTTGAGGTAAGGATAAGTATTTTCAAAAGGTTGTAGTTTGGAGTAAGATGAGGGTCTCTTGGTATCTCTACCAAGGGTAGAATTCAAATGCTTCATAAAAGGTTTTGTTAAATCTAGAGATAAGAATAGTAGAAGGTTTTGTCTTGGAAATATAAGGAGATTAGGTTATATAGCTCTCCATAGTTTGATCAAATAGAAGCCAGTAATGTTTTGGGAAGTAGGATTGCAAAGGCTTCTTGACTCAGGTTTTGAAATGCCAGAACATTTGAGAATATGGAAATTAAGCCAAGACTGTTTTGGGAAGTAGCTTTTGTCAACTCGTGTTAAGGTAAGGAGTATATCATCCAATACACATTCATATGCATAAGCACAAACAAACCACAAGCAAACCCTGCGCCAATGAACAGGAAAAAGTTTTTGTTCCCCCTGATTTTTGCATTCTGGACAACTAATCAGGGTTGCTGAATTTCGGATGTTACAACTCTGGTGGTGGTTTAGGAAAGGAACAAGCATGCAATGACTCTGGTGGTGGTTTTGGAAAGGAACACACATGCAATGACTCTGGTGGTGGTTTAGGAAAGGAAGGCACATGCAATGACTCCAGTGGTGGTTTAGAAAAAGAAGACACATGCAATGACTCTGGTGGATCCATGTGGTTTAGCAAAAGAAGACACATGCAATGACTCTGGTGGTGGTTTAGGAAAGAAACACACATGCAGTTACTATAGTTATGTTTTAGGAAAATAACACGCATTCAATGACTCTGGTGGTGGTTTAGGAAAGGAACACACATTCAATGACTCTGGTGGTGGTTTAGGAAAGGAAGACAGATGCAATGACTCTGGTGGATCCATGTGGTTTAGGAAAACAAGACACATGCAATGACTCTAGTGGTGGTTTAGGAAAGGAACACACATGAAATGACTCGGGTGCTGGTTTAGGAAAGGAAGACACATGCAATGCTCTGGTGGATCAATGTGGTTTATGAAAATAAGACACATGCAATGTCTCTGGTGGTGGTTTAGGAAAGGAACACACATGCAATGATTCTGGATGTTGTTTAAGAAAGGAACACACATGCAATGACACTGGTGGAGCCATGTGGTTTAGGAAAACAAGATACATGCAATGACTCTGGTGGTGGTTTAAGAAAGGAACACACATGCAATGACTCTGTTGGATCCATGTGGTTTATGAAAACAACACAAATGCAATGACTCTAGTGGTGGTTTTAGAAAGGAACACACATGTAATGACACTGGTGGATCCATGTGGTTTACAAAAACAAGACACATGAAATGACTCTGGTCGTGGTTTTCGAAAGGAGCACACATGCAATGACTCTGGTGTATCCATGTGGTTTAGGAAAAGAAGACACATGTAATGACTCTGGTGGTGGTTTAGGAAAGGAACACACATGCAATTACTCTAGTGATGGTTTAGGAAAAGAAGACACATGCAATGACTCTGGTGGTGGTTTAGTAAAGGAACACACATGCAATAACTCTGTTGGTGGTTTAGGAAAGGAACACACATGCAATGACTCTAGTGGTGGTTTGGGAAAGGAAGACACAAGCAATGACTCTGGTGGATTGTGAGATCCAGGCACATGGCTTAATAGGATTGATAGGATACCCATATCAACAAGTTGCAACTTCTTTTCCGGAAGCTCGTTAGAAAAGAACTCTAAGGTTAAGCGTGCTTGGCCTAGAGCAATTCTAGGATGGGTAACCGACCGGGAAGTGGGTAACCGGGTGCGCACGAGTGAGGACAAAGTGCGCAGAAAAGACTAGTGTTGGTCTGTGGGGCCAGTCTAGATATCCTATTAAGCTTCCAGGAGTGACACCCCCGGGCCCAGGAGTGGACAGGGTGTTACATGGATCCATGTGGTTTAGGAAAAGAAGACACATGCAATGAATCTAGTGGTCGTTTAGGAAAGGAACACACATGCAATGACTCTAGCAGTGGTTTAAGAAAGCAATTCACATGAAATGACGCTAGTGGATCCATGTGGTTTAGGCAAAGAAGACATATGCAATGACTCTGGCGGTAATTTAGGAAAGGAACACACATACATTGACTCTAGTGGTGGTTTAACAAAGGAACACACATGCAATTACACTAGAGGATCCAGATGGTTTCGGAAAAGAAGACACATGCAATGACTATGGTGGTGGTTTAGGAAAGGAACACACATGCCTTGACTCTGGTGGTGGTTTAAGAAAGGAACACACATGCAATGACTCTGGTGGTGGTTTAGGAAAGGAAGACACATGCAATGACTCTAGTGGTGGTTTAAGAAAAGAAGAGACATGCAATGACTCTAGTGTTGGTTTAGGAAAGGAACACACATGCAATAACCCTAGTGGATCCATGTGGTTTAGGAAAATTAACACACATGCAATGACCCTGGTGGTGGTTTAGGAAAGGAAGGCACATGCAATGACTCTAGCGGTGGTTTAGGAAAGGAACACACATGCAATGACTCTGATGGTGGTTTAGGAAAGGAAGACACATGCAATGACTTTGGTGTATCCATGTGGTTTAGGAAAAGAAGACACATGTAATGACTGAAGTGGTGGTTTAGGAAAAGGAACACACATGCAATGACTCTGGTGGAGGTTTCAGAAAGGAACACACATGCAATGACACTGGTGTATCAATTTGGTTTAGGAAAAGAAGACACATGCAATGACTCTAGTGGTGGTTTAGGAAAGGAACACACATGCAATGTCTCTGGTGGTGGTTTTGGAAAGGAACACACATGCAATGAATCTAATGGTGGTTTAGGAAAGGAAGACACATGCAATGACTCTGGTGGTGGATTAGAAAAAGAAGACACATGCAATGACTCCAGTGGATCCATGTGGTTTAGGAAAATAATACACATGCAATGACTCTGGTGGTGGTTTAGGAACGGAACACACATGCAATTACTATAGTTGTGGTTTAGGAAAAGAACACACATTCAATGACTCTGGTGGTGGTTTAGGAAAGGAACACACATGAAATGACTCTGGTGGTGGTTTAGGAAAGGAAGATAGATGCAATGACTCTGGTGGATCCATGTGGTTTAGGAAAAGAAGACACATGCAATGACTATAGTGGTGCTTTAGGAAAGGAACACAAATGCAATGACTCTGGTGGTGGTTTAGGAAAGGAAGACACATGCAATGACTCTAGTGGATCCATGTGGTATAGGAAAATAAGACACATGCAATGACTCTGGTGGTGGTTTAGGAAAGGAACACACATGCAATGACTCTAGTGGTGGTTTAAGAAAGGAACACACATGCAATGACACTGGTGGATCCATGTGGTTTAGGAAAACAAGACACATCCAATGACTCTGGTGGTGGTTTAGGAAAGGAACACACATGCAATGACTCTTGTGGATCCATGTGGTTTAGGAAAAGAACACAAATGCAATGACTATAGTAGTGGTTTAAGAAAGGAAAACCCATGCAATGACACTGGTGGATCCATGTGGTTTAGGAAAAGAAGACACATGCAATGACTCTGGTGGTGGTTTAGGAAAGGAACACACATGCAATTACTCTAGTGGTGGTTTCGGAAAATAACACACATTGAATGACTCTAGTGGTGGTTTAGGAAAGGAACACACATGCAATGACTCTCGTGGTCGTTTAGGAAAGGAAGACAGATGCAATGACTCTGGTGGATCCATGTGGTTTAGGAAAAGAAGGCACATGGAATGACTCTGGTGGTGGTTTAGGAAAGCAACACACATGTGATGACTCTGGTGGTGGTTTAGGAAAGGAACACACATCCAATGACTCTAGTGGTGGTTTAGGAAAGGAAGATACATGCAATGACTCTGGGGTGGTATAAGAAAGGAACATACATGCAATGACTCTGGTGGTGGTTTAATAAAGGAACACACATGCAATGACTCTGGTAGTGGTTTATGAAAGGAAGACACATGTAATGACTCTAGTGGTGGTTTAGGAAAAGAAGACACATGCAATGACTCTAGTGTTGATTTAGGAAAGGAACACACATGCAATAACTCTGGTGGTGGTTTAGGAAAGGAAGACACATGCAATGACTCTGGTGGATCCATGTGGTATAGGAAAAGAAGACACATACAATGACTCTGGTGGTGGTTTAGGAAAGGAACACACATGCAATGACTCTAGTGGTGGTTTAAGAAAGGAACACACATTTAATGACTGTAGTGGTGGTTTAGGAAAGGAACACACATGCAATGACTCTCATGGTGGTTTAGGAAAGGAAGATAGATGCAATGACTCTGGTAGTGGTTTAGGAAAGAACACACATGCAATTACTCTATTGGTGGTTTCGAAAAAGAACACACATTTAATGACTCTAGTGGTGGTTTAGGAAAGGAACACACATGCAATGACTCTCGTGGTGGTTTAGGAAAGGAAGACAGATGCAATGACTCTGGTGGATCCATGTGGTTTATGAAAAGAAGACACATTCAATGAATCTGGTGGTGGTTTAGGAAAGGAACACACATGTAATGACTCTGGTGGTGGTTTAGGAAAGGGACAAACATCCAATGACTCTAGTGGTAGTTTAGGAAAGGAAGATACATGCAATGACTCTGGTGGTGGTTTAAGAAAGGAACATACATGCAATGACTTTGGAGGTGGTTTAAGAAAGGAACACACATGCTATGACTCTGATGGTGGTTTTAGAAAGGAAGACACATGCAATGACTCTAGTGGTGGTTCAGGAAAATAAGACACATGCAATGACTCTAGTGTTGGGTTAGGAAAGGAACACACATGCAATAAACCTAGTGGATCCATGTGGTTTAGGAAAATAACACACATGCAATGACTCTGGTGGTGGTTTAGGAAAGGAAGGCACATGCAATGACTCTGGTGGTGGTTTAAGAAAGGAACACACATGCAATGACTCTGATGGTGGTTTAGGAAAGGAAGACACATGCAATGACTTTGGTGTATCCATGTGGTTTAGGAAAATAATACACATGTAATGACTCTGGTGGTGGTTTAGGAAAAGGAACACACATGCAATGACTTTGGTGAAGGTTTAAGAAAGGAACACACATGCAATGACACTGTTGGATCTATTCTGTTTAGGAAAAGAAGACACATGCAATGACTCTGGTGGTGGTTTAGGAAAGCAACAAACATGCAATGACTCTGGTGGTGGTTTAGGAAAGGAACACACATGCAATGACTCTGGTGGTGGTTTAAGAAAGGAACACACATGCTATGACACTCGTGGATCCATGTGGTATAGGAAAATAAGACACATGCAATGACTCTGGTGGTGGTTTAGGAAAGGAACACACATGCAATGACTCTGGTGGATCCATGTGGTTTAGGAAAATAACACAAATGCAATGACTATAGTAGTGGTTTAAGAAAGGAAAACACATGCAATGACACTGGTGGATCCATGTGGTTTAGGAAAACAAGACACATGCAATGACTCTTGTGGTGGTTTAGGAAAGGAACACACATGCAATTACTCTAGTGGTGGTTTCGGAAAATAACACACATTCAATGACTCTAGTGGTGGTTTAGGAAAGGAACACACATGCAATGACTCTCGTGGTCGTTTAGGAAAGGAAGACAGATGCAATGACTCTGGTGGATCCATGTGGTTTAAGAAAAGAAGGCACATGGAATGACTCTGGTGGTGGTTTAGGAAAGGAACACACATGTGATGACTCTGGTGGTGGTTTAGGAAAGGAACACACATCCAATGACTCTAGTGGTGGTTTAGGAAAGGAAGATACATGCAATGACTCTGGTGGTGGTATAAGAAAGGAACATACATGCAATGACTCTGGTGGTGGTTTAATAAAGGAACACACATGCAATGACTCTGGTAGTGGTTTATGAAAGGAAGACACATGTAATGACTCTAGTGGTGGTTTAGGAAAAGAAGACACATGCAATGACTCAAGTGTTGATTTAGGAAAGGAACACACATGCAATAACTCTGGTGGTGGTTTAGGAAAGGAAGACACATGCAATGACTCTGGTGGATCCATGTGGTATAGTAAAAGAAGACACATACAACGACTCTGGTGGTGGTTTAGGAAAGGAACACACATGCAATGACTCTAGTGGTGGTTTAAGAAAGGAACACACATTTAATGACTCTAGTGGTGGTTTAGGAAAGGAACACACATGCAATGACTCTCATGGTGGTTTAGGAAAGGAAGACAGATGCAATGACTCTGGTAGTGGTTTAGGAAAAAACACACATGCAATTACTCTAGTGGTGGTTTCGGAAAAGAACACACATTTAATGACTCTAGTGGTGGTTTAGGAAAGGAACACACATGCAATGACTCTCGTGGTGGTTTAGGAAAGGAAGACAGATGCAATGACACTGGTGGATCCATGTGGTTTAGGAAAACAAGACACATCCAATGACTCTGGTGGTGGTTTAGGAACGGAACACACATGCAATGACTCTGGTGGATCCATGTGGTTTAGTAAAAGAACACAAATGCAATGACTATAGTAGTGGTTTAAGAAAGGAAAACACATGCAATGACACTGGTGGATCCATGTGGTTTAGGAAAAGAAGACACATGCAATGACTCTGGTGGTGGTTTAGGAAAGGAACACACATGCAATTACTCTAGTGGTGGTTTTGGAAAAGGAACACACATGCAATAACCCTAGTGGATCCATGTGGTTTAGGAAAATAACACACATGCAATGACTCTGGTTGTGGTTTAGGAAAGGAAGGCACATGCAATGACTCTCGTGGTCGTTTAGGAAAGGAAGACAGATGCAATGACTCTGGTGGATCCATGTGGTTTAAGAAAAGAAGGCACATGGAATGACTCTGGTGGTGGTTTAGGAAAGGAACACACATGTGATGACTCTGGTGGTGGTTTAGGAAAGGAACACACATCCAATGACTCTAGTGGTGGTTTAGGAAAGGAAGATACATGCAATGACTCTGGTGGTGGTATAAGAAAGGAACATACATGCAATGACTCTGGTGGTGGTTTAATAAAGGAACACACATGCAATGACTCTGGTAGTGGTTTAGGAAAGGAAGATACATGCAATGACTCTGGTGGTGGTATAAGAAAGGAACATACATGCAATGACTCTGGTGGTGGTTTAATAAAGGAACACACATGCAATGACTCTGGTAGTGGTTTATGAAAGGAAGACACATGTAATGACTCTAGTGGTGGTTTAGGAAAAGAAGACACATGCAATGACTCTAGTGTTGATTTAGGAAAGGAACACACATGCAATAACTCTGGTGGTGGTTTAGGAAAGGAAGACACATGCAATGACTCTGGTGGATCCATGTGGTATAGGAAAAGAAGACACATACAACGACTCTGGTGGTGGTTTAGGAAAGGAACACACATGCAATGACTCTAGTGGTGGTTTAAGAAAGGAACACACATTTAATGACTCTAGTGGTGGTTTAGGAAAGGAACACACATGCAATGACTCTCATGGTGGTTTAGGAAAGGAAGACAGATGCAATGACTCTGGTAGTGGTTTAGGAAAGAACACACATGCAATTACTCTAGTGGTGGTTTCGGAAAAGAACACACATTTAATGACTCTAGTGGTGGTTTAGGAAAGGAACACACATGCAATGACTCTAGTGGTGGTTTAAGAAAGGAACACACATGCAATGACACTGGTGGATCCATGTGGTTTAGGAAAACAAGACACATCCAATGACTCTGGTGGTGGTTTAGGAACGGAACACACATGCAATGACTCTGGTGGATCCATATGGTTTAGGAAAAGAACACAAATGCAATGACTATAGTAGTGGTTTAAGAAAGGAAAACACATGCAATGACACTGGTGGATCCATGTGGTTTAGTTAAAGAAGACACATGCAATGACTCTGGTGGTGGTTTAGGAAAGGAACACACATGCAATTACTCTAGTGGTGGTTTTGGAAAAGAACACACATTCAATGACTCTAGTGGTGGTTTAGGAAAGGAAGACAGATGCAATGACTCTCGTGGTGGTTTAGGAAAGAACACACATGCAATTACTCTAGTGGTGATTTCGGAAAAGAACACACATTTAATGACTCTAGTGGTGGTTTAGGAAAGGAACACACATGCAATGACTCTCGTGGTGGTTTAGGAAAGGAAGACAGATGCAATGACTCTGGTGGATCCATGTGGTTTAGGAAAAGAAGACACATTCAATGAATCTGGTGGTGGTTTAGGAAAGGAACACACATGTAATGACTCTGGTGGTGGTTTAGGAAAGGGACAAACATCCAATGACTCTAGTGGTAGTTTAGGAAAGGAAGATACATGCAATGACTCTGGTGGTGGTTTAAGAAAGGAACATACATGCAATGACTTTGGTGGTGGTTTAAGAAAGGAACACAAATGCAATGACTCTGATGGTGGTTTTTAGAAAGGAAGACACATGCAATGACTCTAGTGGTGGTTCAGGAAAATAAGACACATGCAATGACTCTAGTGTTGGGTTAGGAAAGGAACACACATGCAATAAACCTAGTGGATCCATGTGGTTTAGGAAAATAACACACATGCAATGACTCTGGTGGTGGTTTAGGGAAGGAAGGCACATGCAATGACTCTGGTGGTGGTTTAAGAAAGGAACACACATGCAATGACTCTGATGGTGGTTTAGGAAAGGAAGACACATGCAATGACTTTGGTGTATCCATGTGGTTTAGGAAAATAAGACACTAATGACTCTGGTGGTGGTTTAGGAAAAGGAACGCACATGCAATGACTTTGGTGGAGGTTTAAGAAAGGAACACACATGCAATGACACTGTTGGATCTATTTGGTTTAGGAAAAGAAGACACATGCAATGACTCTGGTGGTGGTTTAGGAAAGGAACACACTTGCAATGTCTCTGGTGGTGGTTTTGGAAAGGAACACACATGCAATGCATCTGGTGGTGGTTTAGGAATGGAAGACACATGCAATGACTCTGGTGGTGGTTTAGAAAAAGAAGACACATGCAATGACTCTGGTGGATCCATGTGGTTTAGGAAAATAAGACACATGTAATGACTCTGGTGGTGGTTTAGGAAAGGAACACACATGCAATTACTATAGTTGTGGTTTAGGAAAAGAACACACATGCAATGACTCTAGTGGTGGTTTAGGAAAATAAGACACATGTAATGACTCTAGTATTGTATTAGGAAAGGAACACATATGCAATAACCCTACTGGATCCATGTGGTTTAGGAAAAGAACAGAAATGCAATGACTGTGGTGGATCCATGTGGTTTAGGAAAATAATACACATGCAATGACTCTGGTGGTGGTTTAGGAACGGAACACACATGCAATTACTATAGTTGTGGTTTAGGAAAAGAACACACATTCAATGACTCTGGTGGTGGTTTAGGAAAGGAACACACATGAAATGACTCTGGTGGTGGTTTAGGAAAGGAAGATAGATGCAATGACTCTGGTGGATCCATGTGGTTTAGGAAAAGAAGACACATGCAATGACTATAGTGGTGGTTTAGGAAAGGAACACAAATGCAATGTCTCTGGTGGTGGTTTAGGAAAGGAAGACACATGCAATGTCTCTAGTGGATCCATGTGGTATAGGAAAATAAGACACATGCAATGACTCTGGTGGTGGTTTAGGAAAGGAACACACATGCAATGACTCTAGTGGTGGTTTAAGAAAGGAACACACATGCAATGACACTGGTGGATCCATGTGGTTTAGGAAAACAAGACACATCCAATGACTCTGGTGGTGGTTTAGGAACGGAACACACATGCAATGACTCTGGTGGATCCATGTGGTTTAGGAAAAGAACACGAATGCAATGAATATAGTAGTGGTTTAAGAAAGGAAAAGACATGCAATGACACTGGTGGATCCATGTGGTTTAGGAAAAGAAGACACATGCAATGACTCTGGTGGTGGTTTAGGAAAGGAACACACATGCAATTACTCTAGTGGTGGTTTTGGAAAAGAACACACATTCAATGACTCTAGTGGTGGTTTAGGAAAGGAAGACAGATGCAATGACTCTCGTGGTGGTTTAGGAAAGAACACACATGCAATTACTCTAGTGGTGATTTCGTAAAAGAACACACATTTAATGACTCTAGTGGTGGTTTAGGAAAGGAACACACATGCAATGACTCTCGTGGTGGTTTAGGAAAGGAAGACAGATGCAATGACTCTGGTGGATCCATGTGGTTTAGGAAAAGAAGACACATTCAATGAATCTGGTGGTGGTTTAGGAAAGGAACACACATGTAATGACTCTGGTGGTGGTTTAGGAAAGGGACAAACATCCAATGACTCTAGTGGTAGTTTAGGAAAGGAAGATACATGCAATGACTCTGGTGGTGGTTTAAGAAAGGAAGATACATGCAATGACTCTAGTGGTGGTTCAGGAAAATAAGACACATGAAATGACTCTAGTGTTGGGTTAGGAAAGGAACACACATGCAATAACCCTAGTGGATCCATGTGGTTTAGGAAAATAACACACATGCAATGACTCTGGTGGTGGTTTTGGCAAGGAAGATACATGCAATGACTCTCGTGGTGGTTTAAGAAAGGAACGTACATGCAATGACTCTGGTGGTGGTTTAAGAAAGGAACACACATGCAATGACTCTAGTGGTGGTTTAGGAAAGGTAGACAGATGCAATGACTCTAGTGGTGGTTTAGGAAAATAAGACACATGCAATGACTCTAGTATTGGTTTAGGAAAGGAACACACATGCAATAACCATACTGGATCCATGTGGTTTAGGAAAAGAACACAAATGCAATGACTGTGATGGTGGTTTTGGAAAGGAACACACATGCAATGACACTGGTCGATCCATGTGGTCTAGGAAAACAAGACACATGCAATGACTCTGGTGGTGGTTTAAGAATGGAACACACATGCAATGACTCTGGTGGATCCATGTGGTTTAGGAAAAGAACAAAAATGCAATGACTCTAGTGGTGGTTTAAGAAAGGAACACACATGCAATGCCACTGGTGGATCCATGTGGTTTCAGAAAAGAAGACACATGCAATGACTCTGGTGATGTTTTTGGAAAGGAGCAAACATGTAATGACTCTGGTGGATCCATGTCGTTTAGGAAAAGAACACAAATGCAATGACTCTAGTGGTGGTTTAAGAAAGGAGCACACATGCAATGACACTGGTGGATGCATGTGGTTTTAAAAACAAGACACACGCAATGACTCTGGTGGTGGTTTAGGAAAGGAACACACATGCAATGACTCTGGTGGATCCATGTGGTTTAGGAAAAGAACAAAAATGCAGTAACTCTAGTGGTGGTTTAAGAAAGGAACACACATGCAATGCCACTGGTGGATCCATGTGGTTTCGGAAAAGAAGACACATGCAATGACTCTGGTGGTGGTTTTGGAAAGGAGCACACATGCAATGACTCTGGTGGATCCATGTGGTTTAGGAAAATAAGACACATGCAATGACTCTAGTGGTGGTTTAGGAAAGGAACGCACATGTAATTACTCTAGTGGTGGTTTAGGAAAAGAACACACATTCCATGACTCTATTGGTGGTTTAGGAAAGGAACACACATGCAATGTCTCTAGTGGTGGTTTTGGAAAAGAACACACATGCAATGACTCTGGTGGTTGTTTAGGAAAGGAAGACATATCCAATGACTCTAGTGGTGGTTTAGGAAAAGAAGACACATGCAATGACTCTGGTGGTGGTTTAGGAAAGGAACACACATGTAATGACTCTGCTGGTGGTTTAGGAAAGGAACACATATCAAATGACTCTAGTGGTGGTTTATGAAAGGAAGATACATGCAATGACTCCGGTGGTGGTTTAAGAAAGGAACATACATGCAATGACTCTGGTAGTGGTTTAAAAAAGAAACACACATGCAATGACTCTGGTGGTGGTTTAGGAAAGGAAGACACATGCAATGACTCTAGTATTGGTTTAGGAAAAGAACACACATGCAATAACCCTACTAGATCCATGTGGTCTAGGAAAAGAACACAAATGCAATGACTGTGATGGTGGTTTTGGAAAGGAACACACATGCAATGACACTGGTCGATCCATGTGGTTTAGGAAAACAAGACACATGCAATGACTTTGGTGGTGGTTTAGGAAAGGAACACACATGCAATGACTCTGGTGGATCCATGTGGTTTAGGAAAAGAACAAAAATGCAATGACTCTAGTGGTGGTTTAAGAAAGGAACACACATGCAATGCCACTGGTGGATCCATGTGGTTTCGGAAAAGAAGACACATGCAATGAATCTGGTGGTGTTTTTGGAAAGGAGCAAACATGTAATGACTCTGGTGGATCCATGTCGTTTAGGAAAGGAACACACATGCAATGTCTCTAGTGGTGGTTTTGGAAAAGAACACACATGTAATGACTCTGGTGGTTGTTTAGGAAAGGAAGACACATGCAATGACTCTGGTGGTGGTTTAGAAAAAGAAGACACATGCAATGACTTTGGTGGATCCATGTGGTTTAGTAAAACAAGACACATGCAATGACTCTGGTGGTGGTTTAGGAAAGGACAACACATGTAATGACTCTAGTGGTGGTTTAGGAAAGGAACACATATCCAATGACTCTAGTGGTGGTTTAGGAAAGGAAGATACATACAATGACTCTGGTGGTGGTTTAAGAAAGGAACATAGATGCAATGACTCTGGTGGTGGTTTAAGAAAGAAACACACATGCAATGAATCTGGTGGTGGTTTAGGAAAGGAAGACACATGCAATGACTCTAGTGGTGGTTTAGGAAAAGAAGACACATGCAATGACTCTAGTGTTGGTTTAGGAAAGGAACACACATGCAATAACTCTGGTGGTGGTTTAGGAAAGGAAGACACATGCAATCACACCGGTGGATCCATGTGTTTTAGGAAATGAAGACACATGCAATTACTCTGGTGGTGGTTTTGGAAAGGAGCATACATGCAATGACTCTAGTGGATCCATTGGTTTAGGAAAATAAGACACATGCAATTACTCTGGTGGTGGTTTAGAAAGAACACACATGCAATTACTCTAGTGGTGGTTTCGGAAAAGAACACACATTCAATGACTCTGTGGTGGTTTAGGAAAAGAAGACACATACAATGACTCTGGTGGTGGTTTATGAAAGGAACACACATGCAATTACTATAGTTGTGGTTTAGGAAAAGAACACACATTCAATGACTCTGGTGGTGGTTTAGGAAAGGAACACACATGCAATGACTCTGGTGGATCCATGTGGTTTAGGAAAAGAACACAAATGCAATGACTCTAGTAGTGGTTTAAGAAAGGAACTCACATGCAATGACACTGGTGGATCCATGTGGTTCAGGAAAAGAAGACACATGCAATGACACTGGTGGTGGTTTAGGAAAGAACACACATGCAATTACTCTAGTGGTGGTTTCGGAAAAGAACACACATTCAATGACTCTAGTGGTGGTTTAGGAATGGAACACACATGCAATGACTCTCGTGGTGGTTTAGGTAAGTAAGACAGAGGAAATGACTTTGGTGGATCCATGTGGTTTAGGAAAAGAATACACATGCAATGACTCTGGTGGTGGTTTAGGAAAGGAACACACATGTAATGACTCTGGTGGTGGTTTAGGAAAAGAACACATATCCAATGACTCTAGTGGTGGTTTAGGAAAGGAAGATACATGCAATGACTCTGGTGGTGGTTTAAGAAAGGAACATACATGCAATGACTCTGGTGGTGGTTTAAGAAAGAAACACACATGCAATGACTCTGGTGGTGGTTTAGGAAAGGAAGACACATGCAATGACTCTAGTGGTGGTTTAGGAAAAGAAGACACATGCAATGACTCTAGTGTTGGTTTAGGAAAGGAACACATATGCAATAACTCTGGTGGTGGTTTAGGAAAGGAAGACACATGCAATGACTCTGGTGGATCCATGTGGTATAGGAAAAGAAGACACATCCAATGACTCTGGTGGTGGTCTAGGAAAGGAACACACATGCAATGACTCTAGTGGTGGTTTAAGAAAGGAACACACATGCAATGACACTGGTGGATCCATGTGGTTTAGGAAAACAAGACACATGCAATGACTCTGGTGGTTCTTTATGAAAGGAACACACATGCAATGACTTTGGTGGATCCATGTGGTTTAAGAAAAGAACACAAATGCAATGACTCTACTAGTGGTTTAAGAAAGGAAAACACATGCAATGACACCGGTGGATCCATGTGGTTTAGGAAATGAAGACACATGCAATTACTCTAGTGGTGGTTTTGGAAAGGAGCACACATGCAATGACTCTGGTGGATCCATTGGTTTAGGAAAATAAGACACATGCAATGACTCCGGTGGTGGTTTAGAAAGAACACACATGCAATTACTCTGGTGGTGGTTTCGGAAAAGAACACATATTCAATGACTCTTGTGGTGGTTTTGGAAAGGAACACACATGCAATGACTCTTGTGGTGGTTTAGGAAACAAATACAGATGCAATGACTCTGGCGGATCCATGTGGTTTAGGAAAAGAAGACACATGCAATGAGTCTGGTGGTGGTTTAGGAAAGGAACACACATGTAATGACTCTGGCGGTGGTTTAGTAAAGGAACACACATCCAATGACTCTAGTGGTGGTTTAGGAAAGGAAGATACATGCAATGACTCTCGTGGTGGTTTAAGAAAGGAACATACATGCAATGACTCTGGTGGTGGTTTAAGAAAGGAACACACATGCAATGACTCTAGTGGTGGTTTAGGAAAGGTATATACATGCAATGACTCTAGTGGTGGTTTAGGAAAAGAAGACACATGCAATGACTCTAGTATTGGTTTAGGAAAGGAAGACACATGCAATAACCCTACTGGATCCATGTGGTTTAGGAAAAGAACACAAATGCAATGACTGTGGTGGTGGTTTTGGAAAGGAACACACATGCAATGACACTGGTGGATCCATGTGGTTTAGGAAAACAAGACGCATGCAATGACTCTGGTGGTGGTTTAGGAAAGGAACACACATGCAATGACTCTGGTGGATCCATGTGGTTTAGCAAAAGAACAAAAATGCAATGACTCTAGTGATGGTTTAAGAAAGGAACACACATGCAATGCCACTGGTGGATCCATGTGGTTTCGGAAAAGAAGACACATGCAATGACTCTGGTGGTGGTTTTGGAAAGGAGCAAACATGTAATGACTCTGCTGGATCCATGTCGTTTAGGAAAAGAACACAAATGCAATGACTCTACTAGTGGTTTAAGAAAGGAACACACATGCAATTACTATAGTTGTGGTTTAGGAAAAGAACACACATTCAATGACTCTGGTGCTTGTTTAGGTAAGGAACACACATGCAATGACTCTGGCGGTAGTTTAGGAAAGGAAGACTGATGCAATGACTCTGGTGGATCCATGTGGTTTAGGAAAAGAAGACACATGCAACGACTCTAGTGGTGGTTTAGGAAAAGAAGACACATGCAATGACTCTAGTGTTGGTTTAGGATAGGAACACACATGCAATAACCCTAGTGGATCCATGTGGTTTAGGAAAAGAACACACATGCAATGACTCTGGTGGTTGTTTTGGAAAGGAACACACATGAAATGACTCTAGTGGTGGTTTAGGGAAGGAAGGCACATGCAATGACTCTGGTGGTGGTTTAGAAAAAGAAGACACATGCAATGACTCTAGTGGTGGTTTAGGACAGGAAGACGCATGCAATAACTTTGGTGTATCCATGTGGTTTAGGAAAATAAGCCACATGCAATGACTCTAGTGGTGGTTTAGGAAAAGAAGACACATGCAATGACTGTAGTGTTGGTTTAGGAAAGGAACACACATGCAATGACACTGCTGGATGCATGTGGTTTAGGAAAACAAGACACATGCAATGACTCTGGTGGTGGTTTAGGAAAGGAACACACATGCAATGACTCTGGTGGATCCATGTGGTTTAGCAAAAGAACACAAATGCAATGACTCTAGTGGTGGTTTAAGAAAGGAACACACATGCAATGCCACAGGTGGATCCATGTGCTTTCGGAAAAGAAGAGACATGCAATGACTCTGGTGGTGGTTTTGGAAAGGAGAAAACATGTACTGAATCTGGTGCATCCATGTCGTTTAGGAAAAGAACACAAATGCAATGACTCTAGTGGTGGTTTAAGAAAGGAACACGCATGCAATGACACTGGTGGATCCATGTGGTTTTGGAAAAGAAGACACATGCAATGACTTTTGGTGGTGGTTTTGGAAAGGAGCACACATGCAATGACTCTGGTGGATCCTTGTGGTTTAAGAAAAGAAGACTCATGCAATGACTCTAGTGCTGGTTTGGGAAAAGAAGACACATGCAATGACTCTAGTGTTGGTTTAGGATAGGAACACACATGCAATAACTCTAGTGGATCCATGTGGTTTAGGAAAAGAACACACATGCAATGACTCTGGTGGTTGTTTTGGAAAGGAACACACATGCAATGACTCTAGTGGTGGTTTAGGAAAGGAAGGCACATGCAATGACTCTGGTGGTGGTTTAGAAAAAGAAGACACATGCAATGACTCTGGTGGTGGTTTAGGACAGGAAGACGCATGCAATAACTTTGGTGTATCCATGTGGTTTAGGAAAATAAGACACATGTAATGACTCTACTGGTGGTTTAGGAAAAGGAACACACATGCAATGACACTGGTGGAGGTTTAAGAAAGGAACACGCATGCAATGACACTGGTGGATCCATTTGGTTTAGAAAAAGAAGACACATGGAATGACTCTGGTGGTGGTTTAGGAAAGAAACACACATGCAATAACTCTGGGTGGTTTTGGAAAGGAACACACATGCAATAAATCTGGTGGTGGGTTAGTAAAGGAATACACATGCAATGACTCTGGTGGTGGTTTAGAAAAAGAAGACACATGCAATGATTCTGGTGGATCCATGTGGTTTAGGAAAAGAAGACACATGCAATGACTCCGGTGGTGGTTTAGGAATGGAACACACATGCAATTACTATAGTTGTGGTTTAGGAAAAGAACAGACATTCAATGAGTCTGGTGGTGGTTTAGGGAAGGAACACACATGCAATGACTCTGGCGGTGGTTGAGGAAAGGAAGACTGATGCAATGACTCTGGTGGATCCATGTGGTTTAGGAAAAGAAGACACATGCAATGACTCTGGTGGTGGTTTAGGAAAACAAGACACATGCAATGACTTTGGTGGTGGTTTAGGAAAGGAACACACATGCAATGATTCTGGTGGATCCATGTAGTTTAGGAAAAGAACACAAATGGAATGACTCTAGTGGTGGTTTAAGAAAGGAACACACATGCAATGACACTGGTGGATCCATGTGGTTTCGGAAAAGAAGACACATGCAATGACTCTGGTGGTGGTTTTGGAAAGGAGCAAACATGTAACGACTCTGGTGGATCCATGTGGTTTAGGAAAAGAACACAAATGCAATGACTCTTGTGGTGGTTTAAGAAAGGAACACAGATGCATTTACACTGGTGCCATGTGGTTTCGGAAAAGGAGACACATGCAATGACTCAGGTGGTGGTTTTGGAAAGGAGCAGACATGCAATGACTCTGGTGGATCCATGTGGTTTAGGAAAAGAAGACACATGCAATGACTCTAGTGGTGGTTTAGGAAAAGAAGACACATGCAATGACTCTAGTGTTGGTTTAGGAAAGGAACACACATGCAATAACCCTAGTGGATCCGTGTGGTTTAGGAAAAGAACACACATGCAATGACTCTGGTGGTGGTTTTAAAAAGGAACACACATGCAATGACTCTGGTGGTGGTTTAGGAAAGGAAGGCACATGCCATGACTCTGGTGGTGGCTTAGGTAAGGAACACACATGCAATGACTCTAGTGGTGGTTTAGCAACGGAAGACGCATGCAATCACTTTGGTGTATCCATGTGGTTTAGGAAAATAAGACACATGTAATGACTCTGGTGGTGGTTTAGGAAAAGGAACACACATGCAATGACTCTGGTGGAGGTTTAAGAAAGGAACACACATGCAATGACACTGGTGGATCCATTTGGTGTAGGAAAAGAAGACACACCCAATGACTCCGGTGGTGGTTTAGGAAAGGAACACACATGCAATAACTCTGGTTGTGGTTTTGGAAAGGAACACACATGCAATAAATATGGTGGTGGGTTAGGAAAGGAAGACACATGCAATGACTCTAGTGGTGGTTTAGAAAAAGAAGACACATGCAATGACTCTGGTGCATCCGTGTGGTTTAGGAAAATAAGACACATGCAATGACTCTGGTGGTGGTTTAGGAAAGGAACACACATGCAAGGACTCTGGTGGTGGTTTAGGAAAGGAAGACTGATGCAATGACTCTGGTGGATCCATGTGGTTTAGGAAAATAAGGCACATGCAATGACTCTAGTGGTGGTTCAGGAAAGGAACACACATGCAATGACTCTGGTGGTGGTTTAGGAAAGGACGACACATGCAATGACTCTGGTGGATCCATGTGGTTTAGGAAAATAAGACACATGCAATGACTCTGGTGGTGGTTTAGGAAAGGAACACACATGCAATGAATCTGGTGGTGGTTTAAGAAAGGAACACATATGCAATGACACTGGTGGATCCATGTGGTTTCGGAAAAAAAGACACATGTAATGACTTTGGTGGTGGTTTAGGAAAGCAACAGATATGCAATGACTCTAGTGGTGGTTTAGCAAAGGAAGATGCATGCACTGACTTTGGTGTATCCATGTGGTTTAGGAAAATAAGACACATGTAATGACTCTGGTGGAGGTTTAAGAAAGGAACACACCTATAATGACACTGGTGGATCCATTTGGTGTAGGAAAAGAAGACACATGCAATGACTCTGGTGGTGGTTTAGGAAAGGAACACACATGCACTAACTCTGGTGGATCCATGTGGTTTAGGAAAAGAACACAAATGCAATGACTCTAGTGGTGGTTTAAGAAAGGAACACAGATGCAATGACACAGGTGGATCCATGTGGTTCCGGAAAAGAAGACACATGCAATGACTCTAGTGGTGGTTTTGGAAAGGAGCAAACATGTAATGACTCTAGTGGATCCATGTGGTTTAGGAAAAGAACACAAATGCAATGACTCTAGAGGTGGTTTAAGAAAGGAACACACATGCAATGACACTGGTGGATCCATGTGGTTTTGGAAAAGAAGACACATGCAATGACTGTTGGTGGTGGTTTTGGAAAGGAGCACACATGCAATGACTCTGGTGGATCCATGTGGTTTAAGAAAAGAAGACTCATGCAATGACTCTAGTGCTGGTTTGGGAAAAGAAGACACATGCAATGACTCTAGTGTTGGTTTAGGATAGGAACACACATGCAATAACTCTAGTGGATCCATGTGGTTTAGGAAAAGAACACACATGCAATGACTCTGGTGGTTGTTTTGGAAAGGAACACACATGCAATGACTCTAGTGGTGGCTTAGGAAAGGAAGGCACATGCAATGATTCTGGTGGTGGTTTAGAAAAAGAAGACACATGCAATGACTCTGGTGGTGGTTTAGGACAGGAAGACGCATGCAATAACTTTGCTGTATCCATGTGGTTTAGGAAAATAAGACACATGTAATGACTCTACTGGTGGTTTAGGAAAAGGAACACACATGCAATGACACTGGTGGAGGTTTAAGAAAGGAACACGCATGCAATGACACTGGTGGATCCATTTGGTTTAGAAAAAGAAGACACATGGAATGACTCTGGTGGTGGTTTAGGAAAGGAACACACATGCAATGAATCTGGTGGTGGTTTAAGAAAGGAACACATATGCAATGACACTGGTGGATCCATGTGGTTTCGGAAAAAAAGACACATTTAATGACTTTGGTGGTGGTTTAGGAAAGCAACAGATATGCAATGACTCTAGTGGTGGTTTAGCAAAGGAAGATGCATGCAATGACTTTGGTGTATCCATGTGGTTTAGGAAAATAAGACACATGTAATGACTCTGGTGGAGGTTTAAGAAAGGAACACACCTATAATGACACTGGTGGATCCATTTGGTGTAGGAAAAGAAGACACATGCAATGACTCTGGGGGTGGTTTAGGAAAGGAACACACATGCACTAACTCTGGTGGATCCATGTGGTTTAGGAAAAGAACACAAATGCAATGACTCTAGTGGTGGTTTAAGAAAGGAACACAGATGCAATGACACAGGTGGATCCATGTGGTTCCGGAAAAGAAGACACATGCAATGACTCTAGTGGTGGTTTTGGAAAGGAGCAAACATGTAATGACTTTAGTGGATCCATGTGGTTTAGGAAAAGAACACAAATGCAATGACTCTAGAGGTGGTTTAAGAAAGGAACACACATGCAATGACACTGGTGGATCCATGTGGTTTTGGAAAAGAAGACACATGCAATGACTTTTGGTGGTGGTTTTGGAAAGGAGCACACATGCAATGACTCTGGTGGATCCATGTGGTTTAAGAAAAGAAGACTCATGCAATGACTCTAGTGCTGGTTTGGGAAAAGAAGACACATGCAATGACTCTAGTGTTGGTTTAGGATAGGAACACACATGCAATAACTCTAGTGGATCCATGTGGTTTAGGAAAAGAACACACATGCAATGACTCTGGTGGTTGTTTTGGAAAGGAACACACATGCAATGACTCTAGTGGTGGCTTAGGAAAGGAAGGCACATGCAATGACTCTGGTGGTGGTTTAGAAAAAGAAGACACATGCAATGACTCTGGTGGTGGTTTAGGACAGGAAGACGCATGCAATAACTTTGGTGTATCCATGTGGTTTAGGAAAATAAGACACATGTAATGACTCTACTGGTGGTTTAGGAAAAGGAACACACATGCAATGACACTGGTGGAGGTTTAAGAAAGGAACACGCATGCAATGACACTGGTGGATCCATTTGGTTTAGAAAAAGAAGACACATGGAATGACTCTGGTGGTGGTTTAGGAAAGGAACACACATGCAATAACTCTGGGTGGTTTTGGAAAGGAATACACATGCAATAAATCTGGTGGTGGGTTAGTAAAGGAATACACATGCAATGACTCTGGTGGTGGTTTAGAAAAAGAAGACACATGCAATGATTCTGGTGGATCCATGTGGTTTAGGAAAAGAAGACACATGCAATGACTCCGGTGGTGGTTTAGGAATGGAACACACATGCAATTACTATAGTTGTGGTTTAGGAAAAGAACAGACATTCAATGACTCTGGTGGTGGTTTAGGGAAGGAACACACATGCAATGACTCTGGCGGTGGTTGAGGAAAGGAAGACTGATGCAATGACTCTGGTGGATCCATGTGGTTTAGGAAAAGAAGACACATGCAATGACTCTGGTGGTGGTTTAGGAAAACAAGACACATGCAATGACTTTGGTGGTGGTTTAGGAAAGGAACACACATGCAATGACTCTGGTGGATCCATGTAGTTTAGGAAAAGAACACAAATGGAATGACTCTAGTGGTGGTTTAAGAAAGGAACACACATGCAATGACACTGGTGGATCCATGTGGTTTCGGAAAAGAAGACACATGCAATGACTCTGGTGGTGGTTTTGGAAAGGAGCAAACATGTAACGACTCTGGTGGATCCATGTGGTTTAGGAAAAGAACACAAATGCAATGACTCTTGTGGTGGTTTAAGAAAGGAACACAGATGCAATTACACTGGTGCCATGTGGTTTCGGAAAAGGAGACACATGCAATGACTCAGGTGGTGGTTTTGGAAAGGAGCAGACATGCAATGACTCTGGTGGATCCATGTGGTTTAGGAAAAGAAGACACATGCAATGACTCTAGTGGTGGTTTAGGAAAATAAGACACATGCAATGACTCTAGTTTTGGTTTAGGAAAGGAACACACATGCAATAACCCTAGTGGATCCGTGTGGTTTAGGAAAAGAACACACATGCAATGACTCTGGTGGTTCTTTTACAAAGGAACACACATGCAATGACTCTGGTGGTGGTTTAGGAAAGGAAGGCACATGCCATGACTCTGGTGGTGGCTTAGGTAAGGAACACACATGCAATGACTCTAGTGGTGGTTTAGCAACGGAAGACGCATGCAATCACTTTGGTGTATCCATGTGGTTTACGAAAATAAGACACATGTAATGACTCTGGTGGTGGTTTAGGAAAAGGAACACACATGCAATGACTCTGGTGGAGGTTTAAGAAAGGAACACACATGCAATGACACTGGTGGATCCATTTGGTGTAGGAAAAGAAGACACACCCAATGACTCCGGTGGTGGTTTAGGAAAGGAACACACATGCAATAACTCTGGTTGTGGTTTTGGAAAGGAACACACATGCAATAAATCTGGTGGTGGGTTAGGAAAGGAAGACACATGCAATGACTCTAGTGGTGGTTTTGAAAAAGAAGACACATGCAATGACTCTGGTGCATCCATGTGGTTTAGGAAAAGAAGACACATGCAATGACTCTGGTGGTGGTTTAGGAAAGGAACACACATGCAAGGACTCTAGTGGTGGTTTAGGAAAGGAAGACTGATGCAATGACTCTGGTGGATCCATGTGGTTTAGGAAAAGAAGGCACATGCAATGACTCTAGTGGTGGTTCAGGAAAGGAACACATATGCAATGACTCTGGTGGTGGTTTAGGAAAGGACGACACATGCAATGACTCTGGTGGATCCATGTGGTTTAGGAAAATAAGACACATGCAATGACTCTGGTGGTGGTTTAGGAAAGGAACACACATGCAATGAATCTGGTGGTGGTTTAAGAAAGGAACACATATGCAATGACACTGGTGGATCCATGTGGTTTCGGAAAAAAAGACACATGTAATGACTTTGGTGGTGGTTTAGGAAAGCAACAGATATGCAATGACTCTAGTGGTGGTTTAGCAAAGGAAGACGCATGCAATGACTTTGGTGTATCCATGTGGTTTAGGAAAATAAGACACATGTAATGACTCTGGTGGTGGTTTAGGAAAAGGAACACACATGCAATGACTCTGGTGGAGGTTTAAGAAAGGAACACACATGCAATGACACTGGTGGATCCATTTGGTGTAGGAAAAGAAGACACATGCAATGACTCAGGTGGTGGTTTAGGAAAGGAACACACATGCAATAACTCTGGTTGTGGTTTTGGAAAGGAACACACATGCAATAAATCTGGTGGTGGGTTAGGAATAGAAGACACATGCAATGACTCTGGTGGTGATTTATAAAAAGAAGACACATGCAATGACTCTGGTGGATCCATGTGGTTTAGGAAAATAAGACACATGCAATGACTCTGGTGGTGGTTTAGGAAAGGAAAACACATGCAAGGACACTGGTGGTGGTTTAGGGAAGGAAGACTGATGCAATGACTCTGGTGGATCCATGTGGTTTAGGAAAAGAAGGCACATGCAATGACTATAGTGGTGGTTTAGGAAAGGAACACACATGCAATGACTCTGGTGGTGGTATAGGAAAGGACGACACATGTAATGACTCTGGTGGATCCATGTGGTTTAGGAAAGAAGACACATGCAATGACTCTGTTGGTGGTTTAGGAAAGGAACACATATGCAATGACTCTGGTGGTGGTTAAGGAAGGAACACACATGCAATGACACTGGTGGATCCATGTGGTTTCGGAAAAAAAAGACACATGCAATGACTCTGGTGGTCGTTTAGGAAGTCAACACACATGCAATGACTCTGGTGGATCCATGTGGTTTAGGAAAAGAGCACAAATGCAATGACTCTAGTGGTGGTTTAAGAAAGGAACATACATGCAATGACACTGGTGGATCCATGTGGTTTCGGAAAAGAAGACACATGCAATGACACTGGTGGTGGTTTTGGAAAGGAGCAAACATGTAATGACTCTGCTGGATCCATGTGGTTTTGGAAAAGAACAGAAATGCAATGACTGTATTGGTGGTTTAAGAAAGGAACACACATGCAATGACACTGGTGGATCCATGTGGTTTCGGAAAAGAAGACACATGCAATAACTCTGGTGGTGGTTTTGGAAAAGAACACACATGCAATGACTCTAGTGGTTGTTTTGGGAAGGAAGACACATGCAACGACTCTGGTGGTGGTTTAGAAAACGAAGACACATGCAATGACTCTGGTGGATCCATGTGGTTTAGGAAAAGAAGACACAAGCAATGACTCTAGTGGTGGTTTAGGAAAGGAACACACATGCAATGACTCTGGTGGTGGTTTAGGAAAGCAACACACATGCAATGACTCTGGTGGATCCATGTGGTTTAGGAAAAGAACACAAAAGCAATGACTCTAGTGGTGGTTTAAGAAAGGAACACAGATGCAATGACATTGGTGGATCCATGGGGTTTCGGAAAAGAAGACACATGCAATGACTGTAGTGGTGGTTTTGGAAAGGAGCAAACATGTAATGACTCTAGTGGATCCATGTGGTTTAGGAAAAGAACACAAATGAAATAACTCTAGTGGTGGTTTAAGAAAGTAACACACATGCAATGACTCTGGTGGTGGTTTAGGAAAGGAAGGGACATGCAATGACTCTGGTGGATCCATGTAGTTTAGGAAAAGAAGACACATGCAATGACTCTGGTGGTGGTTTAGGAAAGGAACACACATGCAATGAATCTGGTGGTGGTTTAAGAAAGGAACACACATGCAATGACACTGGTGGATCTATGTGGTTTAGGAAAAGAAGACACATGCAATGACTCTAGTGGTGGTTTAGGAAAGGAACACACATGCAATGACTCTGGTGGTGGTTTAAGAAAGGAACACACATGCAATGACACTGGTGGATCCATGTGGTTTCGGAAAAAAAGACACTTGTAATGACTTTGGTGGTGGTTTAGGAAAGGAACACATATGCAATGACTCTAGTGGTGGTTTAGCAAAGGAAGACGCATGCAATGACTTTGGTGTATCCATGTGGTTTAGGAAAATAAGACACATGTAATGACTCTCGTGGTGGTTTAGGAAAAGGAACACACATGCAATGACTCTGGTGGAGGTTTAAGAAAGGAACACACATGCAATGACACTGGTGGATCCATTTGGTGTAGGAAAAGAAGACACATGCAATGACTCCGGTGGTGGTTTAGGAAAGGAACACACATGCAATAACTCTGGTTGTGGTTTTGGAAAGGAACACACATGCAATAAATCTATTGGTGGGTTAGGAAAGGAAGACACATGCAATGACTCTAGTGCTGGTTTAGAAAAAGAAGACACATGCAATGACTCTGGTGGATCCATGTGGTTTAGGAAAATAAGACACATGCAATGACTCTGGTGGTGGTTTAGGAAAGGAACACACATGCAAGGACTCTGGTGGTGGTTTAGGGAAGGAAGACTAATGCAATGACTCTAGTGGATCCATGTGATTTAGGAAAAGAAGGCACATGCAATGACTGTAGTGGTGGTTTAGGAAAGGAACACACATGCAATGACTTTGGTGGTGGTTTAGGAAAGGACGACACATGCAATGACTCTGGTGGATCCATGTGGTTTAGGAAAAGAAGACACATGCAATGACTCTGTTGGTGGTTTAGGAAAGGAACAGACATGCAATGACTCTGGTGGTGGTTAAGAAAGGAACACACATGCAATGACACTGGTGGATCCATGTGGTTTCGGAAAAAAAGACACATGCCATGACTCTGGTGGTGGTTTAGGAAAGCAACACACATGCAATGACTCTGGTGGATCCATGTGGTTTAGGAAAAGAACACAAATGCAATGACTCTAGTGGTGGTTTAAGAAAGGAACACAGATGCAATGACATTGGTGGATCCATGGGGTTTCGGAAAAGAAGACACATGCAATGACTGATGTGGTGGTTTTGGAAAGGAGCAAACATGTAATGACTCTAGTGGATCCATGTGGTTTAGGAAAAGAACACACATGCAATTACTCTAGTGGTGGTTTAAGAAAGGAACACACATGCAATTACTCTAGTGGTGGTTTAGGAAAAGAACACACATTCAATGACTCTAGTGGTGGTTTAGGAAAGAAACAGACATGCAATGTCTCCGCTTGTGGTTTTGGAAAAGAACACACATGCAATGACTCTGGTGGTTGTTTTGGGAAGGAAGACACATGCAACGACTCTGGTGGTGCTTTAGAAAACGAAGAAACATGCAATGACTCTGGTGGATCCATGTGGTTTAGGAAAAGAAGGCACATGCAATGACTCTAGTGGTGGTTTAGGAAAGGAACACACATGCAATGACTCTGGTGGTGGTTTAGGACAGGACGACATATGCAATGACTCTGGTGGATCCATGTGGTTTAGGAAAAGAAGACACATGCAATGACTCTGGTGGTGGTTTAGGAAAGGAACACACATGCAATGACTCTGGTGGTGGTTTAAGAAAGGAACACACATGCAATGACACTGGTGGATCCATGTGGTTTCGGAAAAAAAGACACATGCAATGACTCTGGTGGTGGTTTAGGTAAGCAACACACATGCAATGACTCTGGTGGATCCATGTGGTTTAGAAAAAGAACACAAATGCAATGATTCTAGTGGTGGTTTAAGAAAGGAACATACATGTAATGACACTGGTGGATCCATGTGGTTTCGGAAAAGAAGACACATGCAATGACTCTAGTGGTTGTTTTGGAAAGGCGCAAACATGTAATGACTCTAGTGGATCCATGTGGTTTTGGAAAAGAACAGAAATGCAATGAATGTATTGGTGGTTTAAGAAAGGAACACACATGTAATGAAACTGGTGGATCCATGTGGTTTCGGAAAATAAGACACATGCAATAACTCTGGTGGTGGTTTTGGAAAGGAGCACACATGCAATGCCTCTGGTGGATCCATGTGGTTTAGGAAAAGAACAAAAATGCAATGACTCTAGTGGTGGTTTAAGAAAGGAACACACATGCAATGCCACTGGTCGATCCATGTGGTTTCGGAAAAGAAGACACATGCAATGAATCTGGTGGTGGGTTAGGAAAGGAAGACACATGCAATGACTCTGGTGGTGATTTGGAAAAAGAAGACATGTGCAATGACTCTGGTGGTGGTTTAGGAAAGGAACACACATGCAATAAATCTGGTGGTGGTTTTGGAAAGGAACACACATGCAATAAATCTGGTGGTGGGTTAGGAAAGGAAGACGCATGCAATGACTCTGGTGGTGATTTGGAAAAAGAAGACATGTGCAATGACTCTGGTGGATCCATGTGGTTTAGGAAAAGAAGGCACATGCAATGACACTGTTGGATCCATGTGGTTTCGGAAAAAAAGACACATGCAATGACTCTGGTGATGGTTTAGGAAAGCAACACACATGCAATGACTCTGGTGGATCCATGTGGTTTAGGAAAAGAACACAGATGCAATGACTGTAGTGGTGGTTTAAGAAAGGAACATACATGTAATGACACTGGTGGATCCATGTGGTTTCGGAAAATAAGACACATGCAATAACTCTGATGGTGGTTTTGGAAAGGAGCACACATGCAATGACTCTAGTGGATCCATGTGGTTTAGGAAAAGAAGACACATGCAATGACTCTAGTGGTGGTTTAGGAAAGGAACACACATGCAATTACTCTAGTGGTGGTTTAGGAAAAGAACACACATTCAAATACTCTAGTGGTGGTTTAGGAAAGGAACAGACATGCAATGTCTGCGCTTGTGGTTTTGGAAAAGAACACACATGCAATGACTCTGGTGGTTGTTTTGGGAAGGAAGACACATGCAACGACTCTGGTGGTGGTTTAGAAAACGAAGACACATGCAATGACTCTGGTGGATCCATGTGGTTTAGGAAAAGAAGGCACATGCAATGACTCTAGTGGTGATTTAGGAAAGGAACACACATGCAATGACTCTGGTGGTGGTTTAGGACAGGACGACATATGCAATGACTCTGTTGGATCCATGTGGTTTAGGAAAAGAAGACACATGCAATGACTCTGGTGGTGGTTTAGGAAAGGAACACACATGCAATGACTCTGGTGGTGGTTTAAGAAAGGAACACACATGCAATGACACTGGTGGATCCATGTGGTTTCGAAAAATGACTCTTGTGGTGGTTTAGGTAAGAAACACACATGCAATGACTCTTGTGGATCCATGTGGTTTAGAAAAAGAACACAAATGCAATGATTCTAGTGGTGGTTTAAGAAAGGAACATACATGTAATGACACTGGTGGATCCATGTGGTTTCGGAAAAGAATACACATGCAATGACTCTAGTGGTGGTTTTGGAAAGGAGCAAACATGTAATGACTCTAGTGGATCCATGTGGTTTTGGAAAAGAACAGAAATGCAATGAATGTATTGGTGGTTTAAGAAAGGAACACACATGCAATGAAACTGGTGGATCCATGTGGTTTCGGAAAATAAGACACATGCAATAACTCTGGTGGTGGTTTTGGAAAGGATCACACATGCAATGCCTCTGGTGGATCCATGTGGTTTAGGAAAAGAAGACACATGCAATGACTCTAGTGGTGGTTTAAGAAAGGAACACACATGCAATTACTCTAGTGGTGGTTTAGGAAAAGAACACACATTCAATGACTCTAGTGGTGGTTTAGGAAAGGAACACACATGCAATGTATCTGGTGGTGGTTTTGGAAAAGAACACACATGCAATGACTCTAGTGGTTGTTTTGGGAAGGAAGGCACATGCAACGACTCTGGTGGTGGTTTAGAAAACGTAGACACATGCAATGACTCTGGTGGATCCATGTGGTTTAGGAAAAGAAGACACATGCAATGACTCTGGTGGTTTAGGAAAGGAACACACATGCAATTACTATAGTTGTGGTTTAGGAAAAGAACACACATTCAATAACACTGGTGGTGGTTTAGGAAAGGAACACACATGCAATGACTCTGGTGGTGGTTTAGGAAAGGAAGACAGATGCAATGACTCTGGTGGATCCATGTGTTTTAGGAAAATAAGACACATGCAATGAATCTAGTGGTGGTTTAGGAAAGGAACACACATGCAATGACTCTGCTGGTGGTTTAGGAAAGGAAGGTACATGCAATGACTCTGGTGGATCCATGTGGTTTAGGAAAAGAAGACAGATGCAATGACTCTGGTGGTGATTTAGGAAAGGAACACACATGCAATGACTCTAGTGGTGGTTTAGGAAAAGAATACACATGCAATGACTCTAGTGTTGGTTTAGGAAAGGAACACACATGCAATACCCCTAGTGGATCCATGTGTTAGGAAAAGAACACACATGCAATGACTCTTGTGGTGGTTTTGGAAAGGAACACACATGCAATGACTCTGGTGGTGGTTTAGGAAAGGAAGGCACATGCAATGACTGGTGGTGGATTAGGAAAGGAAAACACATGCAATGACTCTGGTGGTGGTTTAGGAAAGGAAGACACATGCAATGACTTTGGTGTATCCATGTGGTTTAGGAAAATAAGACACATGTAATGACTCTGGTGGAGGTTTAAGAAAGGAACACACCTGTAATGACACTGGTGGATCCATTTGGTGTAGGAAAAGAAGACACATGCAATGACTCTGGTGGTGGTTTAGGAATGGAACACACATGCAATAAATCTGGTGGTGAGTTAGGAAAGGAAGACACATGCAATGACTCTGGTGGTGGTTTAGGAAAGGAAGGCACATGCAATGACTCTAGTGGATCCATGTGGTTTAGGAAAAGAAGACACATGCAATGACTCTGGTGGATCCATGTCGTTTCGGAAAAAAAGACACATGCAATGACTCTGGTGGTGGTTTAGGAAAGCAACACACATGCAATGACTCTGGTGGATCCATGTGGTTTAGGAAAAGAACACCGATGCAATGACTGTAGTGGTGGTTTAAGAAAGGAAAACACATGCAATGACACTGGTGGATCCATGTGGTTTCGGAAAAGAAGACACATGCAATGACTCTAGTGGTGGTTTTGGAAATGAGCAAACATGTAATGACTCTGGTGGATCCATGTGGTTTTGGAAAAGAACAGAAATGCAATGACTGTATTGGTAGCTTAAGAAAGGAACACACATGCAATGACACTGGTAGATCCATGTGGTTTCGAAAAAGAAGACACATTCAATAACTCTAGTGGTGGTTTTGGAAAGGAGCACACATGCAATGACTCTGGTGGATCCATGTGGTTTAGGAAAAGAAGACACATGCAATGACTCTAGTGGTGGTTTAGGAAAGGAACACACATGCAATTACTCTAGTGGTGGTTTAGGAAAAGAACACACATTCAATGACTCTAGTGGTGGTTTAGGAAAGGAACACACATGCAATGTCTCTGGTGGTGGTTTTGGAAAAGAACACACATGCAATGACTCTGGTGGTTTTTTGGGAAGGAAGACAATTGCAACGACTCTGGTGGTGGTTTTGGAAATGAGCAAACATGTAATGACTCTGGTGGATCCATGTGGTTTTGGAAAAGAACAGAAATGCAATGACTGTATTGGTAGCTTAAGAAAGGAACACACATGCAATGACACTGGTAGATCCATGTGGTTTCGAAAAAGAAGACACATTCAATAACTCTAGTGGTGGTTTTGGAAAGGAGCACACATGCAATGACTCTGGTGGATCCATGTGGTTTAGGAAAAGAAGACACATGCAATGACTCTAGTGGTGGTTTAGGAAAGGAACACACATGCAATTACTCTTGTGGTGGTTTAGGAAAAGAACACACATTCAATGACTCTAGTGGTGGTTTAGGAAAGGAACACACATGCAATGTCTCTGGTGGTGGTTTTGGAAAAGAACACACATGCAATGACTCTGGTGGTTTTTTGGGAAGGAAGACAATTGCAACGACTCTGGTGGTGGTTTAGAAAATGAACACACATGCAATGACTCTGGTGGATCCATGTGGTTTAGTAAAAGAAGACACATGCAATGACTCTGGTGGTGGTTTAGGAAAGGAACACACATGCAATTACTATAGTTGTGGTTTAGGAAAAGAACACACATTTAATAACTCTGGTGGTGGTTTAGGAAAGGAACACACATGCAATGACTCTGGTGGTGGTTTAGGAAAGGAAGACAGATGCAATGACTCTAGTGGATCCATGTGTTTTAGGAAAATAAGACACATGCAATGACTCTAGTGGTGGTTTAGGAAAGGAACACACATGTAATGACTCTGGTGGTGGTTTAGGAAAGGAAGGTACATGCAAAGACTCTGATGGATCCATGTTATTTAGGAAAAGAAGACACATGCAATGACTCTGGAGGTGGTTTAGGAAAGGAACACACATGCAATGACTCTAGTGGTGGTTTAGGAAAAGAATACACATGCAATGACTATAGTGTTGGTTTAGGAAAGGAACACACATGCAATACCCCTAGTGGATCCATGTGTTAGGAAAAGAACACACATGCAATGACTCTGGTGGTGGTTTTGGAAAGGAACACACATGCAATGACTCTGGTGGTGGTTTAGGAAAGGAAGGCACATTCAATGACTCTAGTGGTGGATTAGGAATGGAACACACATGCAATGACTCTGGTGGTGGTTTAGGAAAGGAAGACACATGCAATGACTTTGGTGTATCCATGTGGTTTAGGAAAATAAGACACATGTAATGACTCTGGTGGAGGTTTAAGAAAGGAACACACCTATAATGACACTGGTGGATCCATTTGGTGTAGGAAAAGAAGACACATGCAATGACTCTGGTGGTGGTTTAGGAAAGGAACACACATGCAATAACTCTGGTGGTGGTTTTGGAAAGGAACACACATGCAATGACACTGGTGGATCCATGTGGTTTCGGAAAATGACTCTTGTGGTGGTTTAGGTAAGAAACACACATGCAATGACTCTTGTGGATCCATGTGGTTTAGAAAAAGAACACAAATGCAATGATTCTAGTGGTGGTTTAAGAAAGGAACATACATGTAATGACACTGGTGGATCCATGTGGTTTCGGAAAAGAATACACATGCAATGACTCTAGTGGTGGTTTTGGAAAGGAGCAAACATGTAATGACTCTAGTGGATCCATTTGGTTTTGGAAAAGAACAGAAATGCAATGAATGTATTGGTGGTTTAAGAAAGGAACACACATGCAATGAAACTGGTGGATCCATGTGGTTTCGGAAAATAAGACACATGCAATAACTCTGGTGGTGGTTTTGGAAAGGATCACACATGCAATGCCTCTGGTGGATCCATGTGGTTTAGGAAAAGAAGACACATGCAATGACTCTAGTGGTGGTTTAAGAAAGGAACACACATGCAATTACTCTAGTGGTGGTTTAGGAAAAGAACACACATTCAATGACTCTAGTGGTGGTTTAGGAAAGGAACACACATGCAATGTATCTGGTGGTGGTTTTGGAAAAGAACACACATGCAATGACTCTAGTGGTTGTTTTGGGAAGGAAGGCACATGCAACGACTCTGGTGGTGGTTTAGAAAACGTAGACACATGCAATGACTCTGGTGGATCCATGTGGTTTAGGAAAAGAAGACACATGTAATGACTCTGGTGGTGGTTTAGGAAAGGAACACACATGCAATTACTATAGTTGTGGTTTAGGAAAAGAACACACATTCAATAACACTGGTGGTGGTTTAGGAAAGGAACACACATGCAATGACTCTGGTGGTGGTTTAGGAAAGGAAGACAGATGCAATGACTCTGGTGGATCCATGTGTTTTAGGAAAATAAGACACATGCAATGAATCTAGTGGTGGTTTAGGAAAGGAACACACATGCAATGACTCTGCTGGTGGTTTAGGAAAGGAAGGTACATGCAATGACTCTGGTGGATCCATGTGGTTTAGGAAAAGAAGACAGATGCAATGACTCTGGTGGTGATTTAGGAAAGGAACACACATGCAATGACTCTAGTGGTGGTTTAGGAAAAGAATACACATGCAATGACTCTAGTGTTGGTTTAGGAAAGGAACACACATGCAATACCCCTAGTGGATCCATGTGTTAGGAAAAGAACACACATGCAATGACTCTTGTGGTGGTTTTGGAAAGGAACACACATGCAATGACTCTGGTGGTGGTTTAGGAAAGGAAGGCACATGCAATGACTGGTGGTGGATTAGGAAAGGAAAACACATGCAATGACTCTGGTGGTGGTTTAGGAAAGGAAGACACATGCAATGACTTTGGTGTATCCATGTGGTTTAGGAAAATAAGACACATGTAATGACTCTGGTGGAGGTTTAAGAAAGGAACACACCTGTAATGACACTGGTGGATCCATTTGGTGTAGGAAAAGAAGACACATGCAATGACTCTGGTGGTGGTTTAGGAATGGAACACACATGCAATAAATCTGGTGGTGAGTTAGGAAAGGAAGACACATGCAATGACTCTGGTGGTGGTTTAGGAAAGGAAGGCACATGCAATGACTCTAGTGGATCCATGTGGTTTAGGAAAAGAAGACACATGCAATGACTCTGGTGGATCCATGTCGTTTCGGAAAAAAAGACACATGCAATGACTCTGGTGGTGGTTTAGGAAAGCAACACACATGCAAATGACTCTGGTGGATCCATGTGGTTTAGGAAAAGAACACCGATGCAATGACTGTAGTGGTGGTTTAAGAAAGGAAAACACATGCAATGACACTGGTGGATCCATGTGGTTTCGGAAAACAAGACACATGCAATGACTCTAGTGGTGGTTTTGGAAATGAGCAAACATGTAATGACTCTGGTGGATCCATGTGGTTTTCGAAAAGAACAGAAATGCAATGACTGTATTGGTAGCTTAAGAAAGGAACACACATGCAATGACACTGGTAGATCCATGTGGTTTCGAAAAAGAAGACACATGCAATAACTCTAGTGGTGGTTTTGGAAAGGAGCACACATGCAATGACTCTGGTGGATCCATGTGGTTTAGGAAAAGAAGACACATGCAATGACTCTAGTGGTGGTTTAGGAAAGGAACACACATGCAATTACTCTAGTGGTGGTTTAGGAAAAGAACACACATTCAATGACTCTAGTGGTGGTTTAGGAAAGGAACACACATGCAATGTCTCTGGTGGTGGTTTTGGAAAAGAACACACATGCAATGACTCTGGTGGTTTTTTGGGAAGGAAGACAATTGCAACGACTCTGGTGGTGGTTTAGAAAATGAACACACATGCAATGACTCTGGTGGATCCATGTGGTTTAGTAAAAGAAGACACATGCAATGACTCTGGTGGTGGTTTAGGAAAGGAACACACATGCAATTACTATAGTTGTGGTTTAGGAAAAGAACACACATTTAATAACTCTGGTGGTGGTTTAGGAAAGGAACACACATGCAATGACTCTGGTGGTGGTTTAGGAAAGGAAGACAGATGCAATGACTCTAGTGGATCCATGTGTTTTAGGAAAATAAGACACATGCAATGACTCTAGTGGTGGTTTAGGAAAGGAACACACATGTAATGACTCTGGTGGTGGTTTAGGAAAGGAAGGTACATGCAAAGACTCTGATGGATCCATGTTGTTTAGGAAAAGAAGACACATGCAATGACTCTGGTGGTGGTTTAGGAAAGGAACACACATGCAATGACTCTAGTGGTGGTTTAGGAAAAGAATACACATGCAATGACTCTAGTGTTGGTTTAGGAAAGGAACACACATGCAATACCCCTAGTGGATCCATGTGTTAGGAAAAGAACACACATGCAATGACTCTGGTGGTGGTTTTGGAAAGGAACACACATGTAATGACTCTGGTGGTGGTTTAGGAAAGGAAGGCACATTCAATGACTCTATTGGTGGATTAGGAATGGAACACACATGCAATGACTCTGGTGGTGGTTTAGGAAAGGAAGACACATGCAATGACTTTGGTGTATCCATGTGGTTTAGGAAAATAAGACACATGTAATGACTCTGGTGGAGGTTTAAGAAAGGAACACACCTATAATGACACTGGTGGATCCATTTGGTGTAGGAAAAGAAGACACATGCAATGACTCTGGTGGTGGTTTAGGAAAGGAACACACATGCAATAACTCTGGTGGTGGTTTTGGAAAGGAACACACATGCAATAAATCTAGTGGTGGGTTAGGAAAGGAAGACACATGCAATGACTCTGGTGGTGATTTGGAAAAACAAGACATGTGCAATGACTCTGGTGGATCCATGTGGTTTAGGAAAAGAAGACACATGCAATGACACTGGTGGATCCATATGGTTTCGGAAAAAAAGAAACATGCAATGACTTTGGTGGTGGTTTTGGAAAGCAACACACATGCAATGACTCTGGTGGATCCATGTGGTTTAGGAAAAGAACACAAATGCAATGACGGTAGTGGTGGTTTAAGAAAGGAACACACATGCAATGACACTGGTGGATCCATGTGGTTTCAGAAAAGAAGACACATGCAATAACTCTAGTGGTGGTTTTGGAAATGAGCAAACATGTAATGACTCTGGTGGATCCATGTGGTTTTAGAAAAGAACAGAAATGCAATGACTGTATTGGTAGCTTAAGAAAGAAACACACATGCAATGACACTAGTGGGTCCATGTGGTTTCGAAAAAGAAGACACATGCAATAACTCTGGTGGTGGTTTTGGAAAGGAGCACACATGCAATGACTCTGGTGGATCCATGTGGTTTAGGAAAAGAAGACACATGCAATGACTCTAGTGGTGGTTTAGGAAAGGAACACACATGCAATTACTCTAGTGGTGGTTTAGGAAAAGAACACACATTCAATGACTCTAGTGGTGATTTAGGAAAGGAACACACATGCAATGTCTCTGGTGGTGGTTTTGGAAAATAACACACATGCAATGACTCTGGTGGTTGTTTAGGGAAGGAAGACACATGCAATGACTCTGGTGGTGGTTTAGACAAAGAAGACACATGTAATGACTCTGGTGGATCCATGTGGTTTAGTAAAAGAAGACACATGCAATGACTCTGGTGGTGGTTTAGGAAAGGAACACACATGCAATAGTTGTGGTTTAGGAAAAGAACACACATTCAATAACTCTGGTGGTGGTTTAGGAAAGGAACACACATGCAATGACTCTAGTGGTGGTTTAGGAAAGGAAGACAGATGCAATGACTCCGGTGGATCCATGTGTTTTAGCAAAATAAGACACATGCAATGACTCTAGTAGTGGTTTAGGAAAGGAACACACATGCAATGACTCTGGTGGTGGTTTAGGAAATGAAGGCACATGCAATGACTCTAGTGGATCCATGTCGTTTAGGAAAAGAAGACAGATGCAATGACTCTGGTGGTGGTTTAGGAAAGGAACACACATGCAATGACTCTAGTGGTGGTTTAGGAAAAGAATACACATTCAATGACTCTAGTGTTGGTTTAGGAAAGGAACAAACATGCAATAACCCTAGTGGATCCATGTGGTTTAGGAAAAGAACACACATGCAATGACTCTGGTGGTGGTTTTGGAAAGGAAAACATATGCAATGACTCTGGTGGTGGTTTAGGAAAGAAAAGCACATGCAGTGACTCTGGTGGTTTCGGAAAGGAACACACATACAATGACTCTGGTGGTGGTTTAGGAAAGGAAGACACATGCAATGACTTTGGTGTATCCATGCGGTTTAGGAAAATAAGACACATGTAATGATTCTAGTGGTGGTTTAGGAAAAGGAACACACATGCAATGACTCTGGTGGAGGTTTAAGAAAGGAACACACATGTAATGACACTGGTGGTTCCATTTGGTGTAGGAAAAGAAGACACATGCAATGACTCTAGTGGTGGTTTAGGAAAGGAACACACATGCAATAACTCTGGTGGTGGTTTTGGAAAGGAACACACATGCAATAAATCTGGTGGTGGGTTAGGAAAGGAAGATACATGCGATGACTCTGGTGGCAGTTTAGAAAAATAAGACACATGCAATGACTCTGGTGGATCCATGTGTTTAGGAAAAGAAGACACATGCAATGACTCTAGTGGTGATTTAGGAAAGGAACACACATGCTATGACTCTGGTTTTTTAGGAAAGGAACACACTTGCCATGACTCTGGTGGTGGTTTAGGAAAGGAAGAGTGATGCAGTGAGTCTGGTGGATCCATGTGTTTTAGGAAAACAAGACACATGCAATGACTCTAGTGGTGGTTTAGGAAAGGAACACACATGCAATGACTATGGTGGTGGTTTAGGAAAGGAAGACACATGCAATGACTCTGGTAGATCCATGTGGTTTAGGAAAAGAAGACACATGCAATGACTCTGGTGGTGGTTTAGGAAAGGAACATACATGCAATGACTCTGGTGGTGGTTTAAGAAAGGAACACACATGCAATGACACTAGTGGATCCATGTGGTTTTGGAAAAAAGACACATGCAATGACTCTAGTGGTGGTTTAGGAAAGGAACACACATGCAATGACTCTGGTGGTTGTTTAGGGAAGGAAGACACATGCAACGACTCTGGTGGTGGTTTAGAAAAAGAAGACACATGCAATGACTCTGGTGGATCCATGTGGTTTAGGAAAAGAAGACACATGCAATGACTCTGGTGGTGGTTTAGGAAAGGAACACACATGCAATAGTTGTGGTTTAGGAAAAGAACACACATTCAATAACTCTGGTGGTGGTTTAGGAAAGGAACACACATGTAATAACTCTGGTGGTGGTTTAGGAAAGGAAGACAGATGCAATGACTCTGGTGGATCTATGTGTTTTAGCAAAATAAGACACATGTAATGACTCTAGTGGTGGTTTAGGAAAGGAACACACATGCAATGACTCTGGTGGTGGTTTAGGAAAGGAAGGAACATGCAATGACTCTAGTGGATCCATGTGGTTTAGAAAAAGGAGACACATGCAATGACTCTGGTGGTGGTTTAGGAAAGGAACACATATGCAATGACTCTAGTGGTGGTTTAGGAAAAGAATACACATTCAATGACTCTAGTGTTGGTTTTGGAAAGGAACACACATGCAATAACCCTAGTGGATCCATGTGGTTTAGGAAAAGAACACACATGCAATGACTCTGGTGGTGGTTTTGGAAAGGAACACACATGCAATGATTCTGGTGGTGGTTTAGGAAAGGAAAGCACATGCAATGACTCTGGTGGTTTCGGAAAGGAACACACATACAATGACTTTGGTGGTGGTTTAGGAAAGGAAGACACATGCAATGACTTTGGTTTATCCATGTGGTTTAGGAAAATAAGACACATGTAATGACTCTAGTGGTGGTTTAGGAAAAGGAACACACATGCAATGACTCTGGTGGAGGTTTAAGAAAGGAACACACATGTAATGACACTGGTGGTTCCATTTGGTGTAGGACAAGAAGACACATGCAATGACTCTAGTGGTGGTTTAGGAAAGGAACACAAATGCAATAACTCTGGTGGTGGTTTTGGAAAGGAACACACATGCAATAAATCTGGTGGTGGATAGGAAAGGAAGAGACATGCGATGACTCTGGTGGTGGTTTAGAAAAATAAGACTCATGCAATGACTCTGGTGGATCCATGTGTTTAGGAAAAGAAGACACATGCAATGACTCTGGTGGTGGTTTAGGAAAGGAACAAACATGCTATGACTCTGGTGGTGGTTTAGGAAAGGAACACACTTGCCATGACTCTGGTGGTGGTTTAGGAAAGGAAGAGTGATGCAATGAGTCTGGTGGATCCATGTGTTTTAGGAAAACAAGACACATGCAATGACTCTAGTGGTGGTTTAGGAAAGGAACACGCATGCAATGACTCTGGTGGTGGTTTACGAAAGGAAGACACATGCAATGACTCTGGTAGATCCATGTGGTTTAGGAAAAGAAGACACACGCAATGACTCTAGTGGTGGTTTAGGAAAAGAACACACATGCAATGACTCTGGTGGTTGTTTAGGGAAGGAAGACACATGGAAAGACTCTGGTGGTGGTTTAGGAAAGGAACACACATGCAATGACTCTAGTGGTGGTTTTGGAAAAGAACACACATGCAATGACTCTGTGGTGGTTTAAGAAAGGAGCACACATTCAATGACACTGGTGGATCCATGTGGTTTAGGAAAACAAGACACATGCAATGACTCTGGTGGTGGTTTAGGAAAGGAACACACATGCAATGACTCTGGTGGATCCATGTGGTTTAGGAAAAGAACACAAATGCAATGACTCTAGTGGTAGTTTAAGAAAGGAACACACATCCAATGACACTGGTGGATCCATGTGGTTTCGGAAAAGAAGACACATGCAATGACTCTGGTGGTGGTTTTGGAAAGGTGCAAACATGTAATGACTCTGGTGGATCCATGTGGTTTAGGAAAAGAACAAAAATGCAATGACTCTATTGGTGGTTTAAGAAAGGAACACACATGCAATGACACTAGTGGATCCATGTGGTTTTGGAAAACAAGACACATGCAATGACTTTGGTGGTTGTTTTCAAAAGGATCATACATGTAATGACTCTGGTGGATCCATGTGGTTTAGGAAAAGAAGACACACGCAATGACTCTAGTGGTGGTTCAGGAAAGGAACACACATGCAATGACTCTGGTGGTTGTTTAGGAAAGGAAGACACATGCAATGACTCTGGTGGTGGGTTACAAAAACAAGACACGTGCAATGACTCTGGTGGATCCATGTGGTTTCGGAAAAGAAGACACATGCAATGACTCTGGTGGTGGTTTAGGAAAGGAACACACATGCAATTACTATAGTTGTGGTTTAGGAAAAGAACACACATTCAATGTCTCTAGTGGTGGTTTAGGAAAGGAACACACATGCAATGACTCTGGTGGTTGTTTAGGAAAGGAAGACATATGCAATGACTCTGGTGGATCCATGTGGTTTAGGAAAAGAAGACACATGCAATGACTCTAGTGGTGGTTTAGGAAAGGAACACACATACAATGACTCTGGTGGTGGTTTAGGAAAGGAAGACACATGCAATGACTCTGGTGGATCCATGTAATTTAGGAAAAGAAGACACAGGCAATGACTCTGGTGGTGGTTTAGGAAAGGAACACACATGCAATGACTCTAGTGGTGGTTTAAGAAAGGAACACACATGCAATGACACTGGTGGATCCATGTGGTTTAGGAAAACAAGACACATGAAATGACTCTAGTGGTGGTTTAGGAAAGGAACAAACATGCATCGACTCTGGTGGATCCGTGTGATTTAGGAAAAGAACACAAATGCAATGACACTAGTGGTTTAAGAAAGGAACACACATGCAACGACACTGGTAGATCCATGTGGTTTAGGAAAAGAAGACACATTCAATGACTCTGATGGTGGTTTTGGAAAGGATCACATATGCAATGACTCTGGTGGTGGTTTTAGGAAAGGAAGACACATGGAATGACTCTGGTGGTGGTTTAGGAAAAGAAGACACATGCAATGACTCTAGTGGTGGTTTAGGAAAGGAAAACACATGCAATGACTCTAGTGGTGGTTTAGGAAAGGAAGACACATGCAATCACTCTGGTGAATTCATGTGGTTCAGGAAAAGAAGACACATGCAATGACTCTGGTGGCGGTTTAGGAAAGGAACACACATGCAATGACTCTGGTGGTTGTTTAAGAAAGGAACACACATGCAATGACACTAGTGGATCCATGTAGTTTAGGAAAAAAAGACACATGCAATGACTCTGGTGGTGGTTTAGGAAAGGAACACACATGCATCGACTCTGGTGCATCTGTGTGGTTTAGGAAAAGAACACAAATGCAATGACTCTGGTGGTGGTTTAAGAAAGGAACACACATGCAATGACACTAGTAGATCCATGTGGTTTAGGAAAAGAAGACACATTCAATGACTCTGGTGGTGGTTTTGGAAAGGATCGCACATGCAATGACTCTAGTGGTGGTTTAAGAAAGGAACACACATGCAATGACACTGGTGGCTCCATGTGGTTTAGGAAAACAAGACACATGAAATGACTCTAGTGGTGGTTTAGGAAAGGAACGCACATGCATCTACTCTGGTGGATCCGTGTGATTTAGGAAAAGAACACAAATGCAATGACTTTGGTGGTTTAAGAAATGAACACACATGCAATGACACTGGTAGATCCATGTAGTTTAGGAAAAGAAGACACATTCAATGACTCTGGTGGTGGTTTTGGAAAGGATCACACATACAATGACTCTGGTGGTGGTTTCAGAAAAGGAAGACACATGCAATGACTCTGATGGTTTAGGAAAAGAAGACACACGCAATGACTCTAGTGGTGGTTTAGGAAAGGAACACACATGCAATGACTCTTGTGGTGGTTTAGGAAAGGAACACACATGCAATGACTCTGGTGGTAGTTTAAGATAGAACCCCACAATCAATGACTTTGGTGGTGGTTTAGGAAAAGAAGACACATGCAATGACTCTGGTGGTGGTTTAGGAAAAGAACACACATGCAATGACTCTCGTGGTGGTTTAGGAAAAGAACACACATTCAATGACTCTGGTGGTGGTTTAGGAAAGGAACACACATGCAATGACTCTAGTGGTGGTTTATGAAAGGAAGACACATGCAATGACTATAGTGGTGGTTTAGGAAACGAAGACACATGCAATGACTCTGGTGGATCCATGTTGTTTTGGAAAAGAAGACACATGCAATGACTCTAGTGGTGGTTTAGGAAAGGAACACACATGCAATGACTCTGGTGGTGGTGTAATAAAGGAACACACATGCAATGACACTGGTGGATCCATGCATATTAGGAAAAGAAGACACATGCAATGACTCTGGTGGTGGTTTAGGAAAGGAACACACATGCATGACTATGGTGGTGGTTTGGGAAAGGAAGACACATTCAATGACTCTGGTGTATCCATGTGGTTTAGGAAAAGAAGACACATAGAATGACTTTATTGGTGGTTTAGGAAAGGAACACACATGCACTGACTCTGGTGGTGGTTTAGGAAAGGAAGACACATGCAATGACTCTATTGGATCCATGTGATTTAGGAAAGGAGCACACATGCAATGACTCTGGTGGTGGTTTAGGAAAGGAAGACACATGCAATGACTCTGGTGGATCCATGTGGTTTAGGAAAAGAAGACACAAGCAATGACTCTGGTGGTGGTTTAGGAAAGGAACATACCATTTCATGTGTCTTCCTTTCCTAAACCACCACCAGAGTCATTGCATGTGTGTTACTTTCCAAAACCACCACCGGAGTCATTGCATGTTGATGACCCACAAGTATAGGGGTGTATCGTAGTATTTTTGATAAGTTAGAGTGTTAAACCCAACAAGGAGCAGAAGGTGTTGACTAATGGCTTGGAGCATGAATTCTGTGTAAATACTTAGCAAACGGAGTTTTGGGGGTTTCTGATAATGTAGATAAATAAAGTACGAGTAAATAAAAGACAATAATAAAATATGCAGCAAGTGGCCCAATCCTTTCTTTAGCAAAGGACAAGCCGGTTGTATTACTTAAGATGGCCAAACGTTCTCGAGGAAACACGGGAATATCGTCAAGTGCTTTCGCTTCATATAGTTGATTAATATTCTTTAGTTTGCTAAGTGTTATGTGGGTGAACCTGTGCTAATGTACCAACCTTCCTAGGACTAATACATACTTGTGATTATACCCCTTGCAAGCATCCGCAAGTACAAGAAAGTAATTAAGGTAGAAACCTAACCACAACTTTAAACTCTAAGACCCTGAAATCCCTTGTGCAAAGGTTTCCTAATGGGGGTTCAGGTTTCTATCACTCCGGAAACCCCTAGGATTAGTAGCCAAATACACAATGCATTCCCCTAGGCCCATATAGGTGAAGTGTAATGTAGTCGACGTTCACATGACACCACTAGAAGAAATACACCACAACTTAAATATCAAACCATTGAATCTTTCTCAACACAATTCCACTACTAACAACATGACTTCTCCCATGTCCTCAAGAACTAAACGAACTACTCACAAGACATCATATGGATCAAGATCAAAGATGATATAATGATATGTAACAATCTGAACATAAATGATAATTCAATGGTTCACTCAATAGCATCAACTACAAAGAGTAATCAACACCGGGAAAGTTTCCCCTAAGAACTATGCAAGATTCAACCCAATTGTTACAGCGGTATGAAGTGGTGATGACGGTGCTGGGGGAGATGATGATGGTGATGATGATGATGATGATCCTGATGAAGTCCAACTTGATGGTGGTGTTGATGGTGATGATCTCCCCTCTCCAGGAAGGAATTCCCCCGGCGGAAATCTGTCTGCCGGAGAGATCTTTCTCTCTCGGTGTTTTCTGCCCCGTAGAGGCGGCGAAATCTTTTTGTGGTTGCTCTCCCAGGTATTAGGGTTCGGTGGGGATAATATACGCCAAAGGGGAGAGCCTGGAGTGGGCAAGAGCATCCACACCACCTGCTGGCGCGACCTAGGGCTGCCCGCGCCAGGGGGTGGTGTGGGCCCCCTGTGGCCCATCTCCACTCCCCCTTCTTGCAATCTCCGTCTTCTAGAAAAATAGAATTTTCCATGTATTTTCCCGGATTTTCTGATCTTTTTGAATTTCACCTCCAAACAGCACATTTTCCATCAGAATCCTGACTGCAGCGGTCCATCCTCCAAAAGTCATCAACCATGCAAAAACAGGTGACATAACATAAGTATCATCTCTTAATATGAAATATATCAATGAATAATAGTAAATTATGATATAGAATAGTGATGCAAAATGGACGTATCAACTCCCCCCAAGATTAGATTTCGCTTGTCCCCAAGCGAAAATTGAGCTCAATAAACATGACCTCAGGTTTGTGGAGTGAAGAGTTGATAAAAGAATATGGACAAGAAGCATCACATTCATCAATTCATAAATCATAATAGAAGACAAATCACTATTATATAACTTAACTTGCAATAAGTAAAGGAAACACAATACAGATACATAAAGTAAATCATAATTGGTAATGGCAAACTTAGCTCTTGGTCGAAGAATAGTTGACAATTTCCTAGAGTTCACACATAACTGGTTTTCAATGATAGCTTTCAAAGTAGTAAACACTAAGATAAGAGCAAATGTGCAAAACAAGGAACATAAGAAAAATTATTGAATGAATCATCATTGAATGAATGGAACACAATAACTCAAAATACTTGCTTGAGCTAGAAGGGAATATGTTTACTGACTCAACTAAAAAGTAAAAGAAATAGCTATCCAGCCTGAAGATCAAGAAAAAACTACTTTTACATGTCCCTCTGGAACCTATGCTTATGGATTAATGCCTTTTGGTTTGTGTAACGCAGCTGCTAGTTTTCAAGAGTATATTCTAAAAATATTCGACAGTTTTGTGGAAAGTTCCATGGATGTCCTTATGGACAATTTTCTTGCTTATGGAACTACTTTTGAGAAATGTGTCTATAATCTTAATAGAGTTCTGCAGCGATGTAAACAAACCAAGATGGTTCTCAATTGGGAGCACTGCCCCTTCATGGTAAGGGAAGGTATAGTTTTTAGGCATAAGGTTTTCTGAAAAGAACATTGAGATTGATAATTCAAATTTGGTTACTTACAAGCGCTGCCGATCCCGCAAGATATAAAGGGAGTAAAGAACTTCCTTGGACATGATGGTTTTATAGACGCTTTATTAAAGATTTCGCTGAGATAACTGCCCCTTTAACTCGTCTCTTAGATAAATATACCCTTTTTTACCTTTAATTGAGATTGCTATGATTCCTTCGAAAAGTTATACTCACGGTATACTTCGCAATGTTTGTGTTTCTCTTGGAGATTTTGTGTACCCAATTGATTTTCATATTATTGAAATACCTTTGAACTCCTCTTGCCTAGTCATTTTTGGTGACCGTTTCTACCTTTGAACATTGATATTGACAACAAAAAGCAAGCTTTGTATTTGCAGTTTGCTGAAGAAGCTGTAGAAATAAACTACATCCAATTCACAAGATTACCTTATGAAAAGAAAGTTGAGATTAAGGAGGAGAAGACTATTGAAGAATTGGTAGCAATCTATTTTTGTACTCCGCAATCTGAGTTGGGGAAGAGTTTGACAAGCGATGATTAGCTTACAAATGACTCTGCAAAAGAAGATATGCAAGATATTCTCAACACCGCTGCAGAGGTCGAGACTTGCCTCAGTATTGAATTTGAAGAACTTGAAAGAAAAGGGGATGTGGATCTTTCGCCCCTTGTTTTAAAACCTCTCCCTCCAAGTCTCAGGTATGAATAGTTAGGTAAGGAAGGTAAATGCCCAGTGATTTTAGATGATAAGCTCTCACTGGAGGAAAACACGAAATTGTTAGAGGTACTTGTCAAACATCATGAAACTTTTCGATACACTCTTAATGACATAAAAGGTATAGAGCCCCCCATAGTAACTCACAAGATATCTAAGATTGGAGAAGCTAAACCATTTGTTGATAATCAAAAAAGATTGAATCATAAAATGAAAGAGGTAGTAAGAAAGGAAGTTATATGATAGGGCAAAGGTGTCCGATCTTTCGATGAGATAGTGATAGTCGATTTGGGTGAAGTTTAGGCTTGATGATCTGACTACACGTGCGACCACGAGCGCCAATGCAATCGCTAGGCTAATCTCGTAGAGGTTACCGTTCTTGTAGAAGCACGATCAACCTGACCAGCGAGGGTCTTAATTCCTACCTGAAATTTAGAACAAGTAAGAACTAATATTGCAATCAAGATATTGTAGATAAAAATGAAAGATTTATTGAATATGGTGGGATCCTGAATAGGTGCGAAGTACAGGAGGTCTCTACGACACTCAAGCCTTGGCGAATTTGCAATGATGGCTAACTTTTAGTCTAAACAAAATCCAAGTCTAAAGTGACGGCTATGGGTGGTATTTAAGGAGGAAAAGGTGGGGTTTCGACCAACCATAGGTATGGTGGCCAAATCCAGCACTAAAAGGCCTTTTTCCCTCAAATACGGCCTCTAAAAAGTGGCTATTAAAACTCTTGCAAAAAAAACATGGGCCTAGCCAAAATTAAAGGTGACGCAACACCAAATTAAGCTATGGACAAGTCTACGAAGTAATATTCTTGAATATTTTTTCCAAGCGTTCAATCTTCATTATGGTGGCTTCAAATTTCTAAAATCTCCACTTGCGGCATCCTCTTCAATCCTCATATACTTGCTGCCATCTCCATGCATGATCATGCTCCAATGCTTGTCCCTCTCGTCCATGCTAGGTCCATCATTCCTAAGAGTAACAAACACATCTGATTTAGGCAGCATCACATTCTCATGTATATGAGGAATAGTTCCAAAAAATGAAAGTACCTGATAGTTAAGTTGCTTGGCATGAGCTCGAGTGATAGGTCCTTGCATTTGTGTAGTTGTAGGTACAAGGTTTGTATCAATAGATGGGATGTCCACAAATCATTCTCCCCTTCTTGAATTGAAGTCGTCCTCGACGCAATCTCATCTTACTCACCAAAGTAACGCTTCAAATCTGCAATGTTAAATGTAGGACTAACCGTACCAAAATCTACAGGGAGCTCAAGTTTATATGCATTATCATTTATTTTCTTAACACCTTAAAAGGTCCAGCAACACGTGGCATTAACTTAGACTTGTGCAAATCAGGAAAACGACCTTTGCGCAAATGCAACCAAACAAGATCACCAACATCAAACACAACATGCTTTCTCCCTCTATCCCCAACAAGTTTATACCTAGCATTCATGCGTTCTATGTTGTTTTTAGTAGTCTCATGTAATTTTAATATGATTTCAGCATGTTGTGTAGCATCCAAATTATTTTCCACCAAAGAAGGTAATGGCAATAAATCAATAGGTGCACGAGGAACAAAACCATACACAATCTCAAAAGGGCACATCTTTGTGGTAGAATGCAGCGAACGATTATAAGAAAATTCAATATTAGGTAAACACTCTTCCCACAATTTTAAGTTCTTTAAAACAGCCCATAACATGGTAGAGAAAGTTCTATTAACTACTTCAGTTTGTCCATTAGTTTGGGGATGACATGTAGTACTAAACAGCAATTTTGTCCCCAACTTAGCCCATAAACATCTCCAAAAGTGGCTAAGAAGTTCAGTCTCACGATCAGAAATAATAGTATTTGGAACACCATGTAAACAAACAATTTCACGAAAGTACAAATCAGCAATACATGATGCATCATCAGTCTTGTGACAAGGAATAAAGTGTGCCATCTTGGAACACCAATCCATAACAACAAAAATGCTATCCCTCCCCTTCTATGCACGAGGCAATCCCAAAACAAATTCCATAGAAATATCCTCCCAAGGGACACTAGGAACAGGAAGAGGCATATATAAATTGCGTCGATTAAGGCGAGACTTAGCTTTTTGACAAGTAGTGCAGCATTCCATGAATCTCTCAACATCTTGATGCATGCATGGCCAAAAGAAGTGTGCAACAAGAACATCATCTGTCTTCTTTACACCAAACTGACCCATCAGTCCCCCTCCATGCGCCTCTGGTAACAACAAAAGACAAATGGAATTATCTAGGATGCATAGTTTGTTAGCGCGGAACACAAATCCATTATTGAAGACGAATTTGTTCCATGTTATACCATCTCTACAATTCTGCAACACATCTTTAAATTCAGCATCATGCACATATTGTTCCTTAATAGTTTCCAATCCAAATATTTTGAAGTCAAGTTGAGATAACAAAGTATAACGGCGTGACAAAGCATCATCAATAAAATTATCGTTACCCTTTTTGTGTTTGATAACATAAGGAAAAGACTCAATAAATTCAACCCACTTTGCATGGTGACGATTCATCTTAGCTTCACTATGAATATGTTTCAACTATTCATGATCAGAATCTATAACAAATTATTTAGTCCATAAATAATGTTGCCAAGTTTCTAACGTTCGAACCAGCGCATATAATTCTTTATCATAAGTAGAATAGTTCAGACTAGCCCCACTCAATTTCTCACTAAAATATGCAACAGGTTTTCCCTCTTGTAATAACACACCTCCCAAACCAATTCCACAAGCATCACATTCAAGCTCAAAAGTCTTAGTAAAATCAGGAAGTTGGAGTAATGGAGCATGTGTTAACTTATCTTTCAATATCATGAAGGCTTGTTGTTGTGAATCATCCCAAACAAAGGGCACATACTTCTTGGTAAGTTCATTTAGCGGCGCAGCAATTGATCCATTTTTTTGACAAAACGCATATAAAAACCAGCGAGGCCAAGAAAACTCCTCACTTGTGTGACCGTCTTGGGCTGCGGCCAATTCTCAATTGCTTCAATCTTGGCTAGATCCACTTCAACACCCTGTGATGTAACAACATAGACAAGAAAAACAAGTCGATCGGTGCAAAAGGTGCACTTCTCAATATTGCCAAACAAATGTGCATCACGTAAAGCATTGAAAATAGCACGCAAATGTTCCAAATGATCCTCTAAAGATTTGCTATAAATCAGAATATCGTCAAAGTAGACTACCACAAAACGTCCAATGAAAGCACGTAAAAGTTCGTTCATTAATCTCATGAATGCGCTAGGTGCATTGGTTAAACCAAACAACATTACTAACCACTCATATAACCCAAACTTAGTTTTAAATTATGTTTTCCATTCATCTCCCAATTTCATATGAATCTGGTGGTAACCACTATGCAAATCAACTTTAGGAAACATGGTAGAGACACCAATTCATCAAGCATGTCATTGTTGGGAATATACTTTCCGGGTATCCTCACTGCGCCTCACTAACCTATTGGGTCCGCAACATAGAAAACAAAAAATTTCCTACGATGAGAACTATATGCCGAGATCTATCTACCAGATAAAGAGCAACGGGTGGACATACATCCATGGAGAACTTACCCTCGAAGACAACGAGTTTTGTTAACGAGTAGGAACTCGTGGTTGATGTAGTCGTACGCTTGCCGATCTCAAGATCGTGTGGAAGTCCGAGCACCGGAAATCAGCAGCGCATCCGTCCTCGCACACATGTTCAAGCCACCGGACAACCTCCACATCCTCGCTCTAGCGAATCAGCGGAAGCAACAACTCCTTCCAGACATAAGGCCACCGGGAACATGTATCTCGCTAATCCGAGACCATGGGGGAATATCTAGAGGGGGAGAGAGATCCTTCACGAGGAGGTGTGCTTTGTGGGGGAGGAGAGGGGGGACTCCTCCCTACCATGGCCAGCAGCCAAGGAGGGAGCCCCCTCCTCTTCCTCATTCATGTGGTGGAAGCTCCACTCACATCAATTCAAGCTCCACCCAAAGTTCCACTCACATGGATTAAATTTCCACCAAATTTAATGCAACTCTCAATTAATAAAACTCTTTTATTTATTTTATTCAGAATTTTATTAATTACTTAATTAACAAACATTCACATAAAACCCCTTGCAACATTTCAATATCACATGCAGAACCTCTTTCTGCAATTTCACCCGAAACAATTCCGGTTTCTATCGAAACATTTCCTGCACTTTGCAAACCTTTTGTCTGAAACATATGTGCTCCTAAATGGTGTCCGGCAAACCTTAAGTGTGTCACCCTATGGTTCGTGAATAATGCAGACATGATTGAGACTCCTCTTAGATCAATAATCAGAAGCAGGACCTGGAGATCCATACTGACTCCTGCACATTCAACGATGACTTCTGTGATCGTGAGAACCTTTAACGCTAGTAATTTAATCCCTTTGTCTCATGATATAATACATGTCTGAGATTCGATCATCGGTATCTAAATACCTAGTTTGATCTCGTTACCGACATGCACTCTTTTCTCGTTCTTGTGATATAACATTCTAGTGATCACATCACTTGCTTGCAAGCTACCTTAATGTGATATCACCGAGAGGGCCCAGAGTATATCTATCCGTCATCGGGATTGAAAAATTCTACTCTTGATCCATGAGACTCAACATAACACCTTCGTAGCACTGAACCCACCTTTATAGTCACCCTGTTATGGTGTGACGTTTGATGTTATCAAGATACTCTTCCGGTGTTAGCAATTAACATGATCTCATGGTCTAAGGACTAAGATTACTTTGTATGATGTTATAGCAATATAAACATAATGACTTTGATCGTCATGCTATACTTAGGATGAATGTTCATCACATCAATTCACAAATGCTGTGACCTTGTCGTGGTGGTGTCACGGCAGATGCCCGGGATAGGCTAAAGGTGGGGACTAATACACGCTAGGGGAATCCAGGGAGGGATAGTGGAGTGATTCTCCACACAGAAGTTTATATTTGCTTTGTCTCCAAGGTTACAAGTGCTCCTAGAGTTGTATTGGCGAGAGGAGGAAGAAGGAGCTCTCTTACTCTCGCTCACAGATCACCCTTAAAACCCTAGCCAAACTAGCCAAATCGGAACCCCCTCTACTGAAGCCCTAGCCCTCCTTATATAGGGGGGGCTAGGTCTCCACTTAGGGCATATGTGGAGGCATATTCCTAAGAATATGCCATCTCCCAAAGTAGTAAACCGACCGGGTTACTTTTCCCTCGCGTCACACATGCAGAGGCTACATGAGCCTCTGCGGCGCCCGTGTCAGCCGACATGGGCATCGTCACCCTTGTCGGCCATGCCTCGGTGGTCCTGCCCTTGTCTGCTTCGCTCAGGAAGTGCGTACAGGGCTTATTTTGACCAGCAAGATTCCTTCCTTCTCCTAGAAGCTAGATGTGCCCCGGATCATAGTTGATCCGGCCACACCTGTTCCTGCATACAAGTTAAACATGCATTTCCGACTTACTGCTTAAGTCGGTTGAGACTTAGTTAGGCGAACGCCTCCTGGTCCAGGTTGCCCCGTGATTCGGCCTGCCTTGAGGTGACCCGGCCAGCATCCGCTTTGGCCTTGCCGAACCTCGGCTAACTCGGCCTTTATACCCCGGCGTGACCCTACCCGGGGGTATCCCCCCAACATTAGTCCCCGAAGCTGGTGCGGTCTTAGCTGCCTCGGCCACTAAGGCCACACCAGGTTCAACTATGTTTGACCTTTGGACGTTATTTCCGAGTTACCTCCTTGTCTCGGGTTATATGGATTTATGTTCCCCTTGCACGTTCCAACTTTTCACTTGCCGGCCGGGTTACCACTTCAACTCGGACCTCATGGCTTTACTTTCCCTCTGCACATTCCAAGTTTTCACTTGCTGGCCGGGTTACCACGGTCCTATCCAGGTCTTGCTTCCTTCTCTCATACGCCAACCCACGTGGAGGCTAATCATTATGTTGTCTCATTTTAAGGGCCAGCACAGTAACCGCCGCAGTAATTGTCAGTCATCACTATGCGTGGGTCACGTCACCCCTGCCTCCTGTTTACCCCATCAACGTGTCACGTCACGGGACCAACTCCACTCTATGGCCTTCGGTGTGGATCCTTGTTGATTGGTTGATGTGGGTGGTACACGGCCATTGTGTGTGGCTTGCCCGCAGGACGCGATCCCACTTTCTCCTTGTGGAAGAGGCTAAATAGGGGAGGGGCGCATCACTTAGGCTTTTTCCCCTCACCGCGCCCCTCTGCCCCTTGCTCTTCTTCTTGGTCTTCCTCGCGACCGCGCTGCCGCCGCATTTTTCCCCAAGATTTCTATGTCGTCGTCGCCGCTACGCGCCTCCTCCACCACGGGTTGCTGCCAATCTAGGCCTTTGCCCCCCGCCGCCGCTAGCGCTAGCGAGGGTAGCAATTATCAGATGACGGAGGAGGAGCTCGGCGTTGCTGAGCAAGAAATGGATAGGACTCCGCCGCCGCTGACCGTGGTGCGTGGGCCCGGTCATGGGTCTGCCAAGATGACTTGGACTGGCTCTACCGGACCAGACGCATCCCCGCCGGCGTCATCGCGCGGCTTGCCTCCGCCGAACTCGCCCCCTCACCCAATCCGGGTGAGTACGTTGTGTTCTTGTCGCACTTCCAACGGGGGTTCGGTTTGCCGGTCAGCAATTTCTTCCATGACTGGTTAAGCACGCATCTGAACTCCAGTTGCACCACCTTCCCGCCAACGCAATCACCTCTCTTCGCTTTTGCCTCACGATCGAGGGCTACGCGGATTGTGCCTGAAGGAGCTATGGATCCGGTTTTTCGGCCTTCGTCGTAATGTCATTCCGAATATTCAACTTGATCCAAAGGACAAGCAGCTCACTCAATTCAGAGCTGCATCCATCTCACCCCGGAGGCTATCCGTTTTCCCTCGGGTCACCGGGCTGGAGTCCTGCAAAGGATGGGCCCGTACTTTCTTTTATGTCTGGAATGAGGGCACTGAAGACTTGATCCGGCTGCTTCCCTATGCTCCAGGTCCACCTAACCCGGAAACGTGGGACGTTGTCCCCAAGAAGCCCACACCCTTGGCCAAACAGGTCAACAAGAGGTTTGCGGAGCTGAAGAAGCTCGGGTTGCACAACGAGGATGCTATGATCATGTTCGTGCGCAACCGAATCTCCCCCCTCCAGAGGCACACCCACAAGGTGTGCCATATGAGCTTCGGCCGCGACCCCAACCGGACCTCGTCCTTCGAGTAGAGAAACTCGGAGATCTATCGTCGGGTCAAGGATCTCTTCACCACCCACAAGGACTTCTCCACTGAATGGACGTGGGGAATTGAGCATTTTTGCCGAGATAGGCTCCCTCCCTCGATAAGTTTCGTGGCACAAATTTACTCCGTGTTAATTATATGTCGGTCATTGTTCCATTTTTGACTCTCTTCACCACCCACAAGGAAGAGCCGGACCAGGAGATGTTCCTCCCGATGACCGACGCTACGAAGCGACCCACCGGTAAACCCTCTTCTATTAGAGATTGGCCTGATGATGAAGATGACTCGGATGTTGAGGTGATTGAACCTGTTGATGATATCCCCCTTTCTTATGCTTTTCCGGCATCAGCTAACCCCGGTGGGCAGATCCACGAGGACCCTCCCCTTGCCACGGGGGAACCTGTTCGGTAGCCAAGAAGAAGCATGGAGCTGCATCAAGTTCCTCCTCCGGACCTTCTCAGGCCTCCAAAAGGCGAAAGAAGTCCGGAGACAAAACTGCTTCCAAGCTTGCAGGCAAGGCCCCGACACGAAGGGCTCAAAAACCCAAGCAGCCCCAAACCTCGGACGCGTAAGTCTCTTTTTCTCCTGCAACTTGTTCTTTCTTGCATTGTTGTAATTTCTCTTCTGACATTATTTGATTTGACAGGGCTGCGGTGGAGGTCCCTCAGAGTGGATCTAGCATCTCTTCGCCGCTCCATCCTAGCTCCTCTCCCCCTCGTGACGACGAGTCACGCCCGCTGAGCCCTATTCCAGAGGGTTCTACGGGTGCTCCGGGTTCCAGCCCGCCTCGTCAAGAGGGGGGACCTCGAAGTGGGGGAGACGGATCTAGCCGAGGCAGCGGCATCCACCACTTCGGCTCGACCGCAACCAGCAACTACTGAAACTACCTCCATGCCAGCACCGACATCAGCACCAGCACCAGCACCAATTCCGGCACCAGCAACAAGGGCACCAGCGCCAAGCTCCTCCGCCTCGTCCGAGTCTTCTCAGTCTCGACGAGGAAGTACCCAGGCAGCTCCTAAGGGGAAATCAGCCGCAACCACTTCCTCCTCTCAGCAAGCCAAAGGCAAGAAAGCCCCTGACGTCACCAGGGCAGCGTCCACCGGGTCTGGACAGCGCACCCTCGCGTCCATGCTTGCCCAGAAGGCTCCAGCACCGAAGGACGCCCCTGCCGAGCCAACTAGTGCGCAGCAACTTGTTCTGCACACCAGTCCGGCCCTTGCTCAGGTTGAGAGGAGAGAGGCACATGCGAGGGGCTTGGTGGTGCCCCGCATGCTCAGTGGGGAGCGATATCCTCCGACCTTGATTGAGTTTATGAATAAATGGAACAAGGCGGAGTTCGTCTATAACGACGATCTCCCGGAGAAGTTCGGTCCTGCCGAATTCGATGCCCAGATGAATACAACCTCTAAGGCGATTAACCTTGCGGGTCGGATGATGGAGGTACGTTACTTCACCTTTTCCTTATCATGCACTAGCAATATAACCATTAGTCCCCGAGCCTCCGGGGGAGTAACTTGTTACTCGGCCGGATGCTCCTTAGAGAACTAACGTAGCTCCTGCATAATTTCAAATATGCACACACCTAGAGCTGGGTTAAGTTCCACTTGGCCCGGATCTTGTACACTTTGAATATGCACACACCTAGAGCCGGGTTAAGTTCCACTTGGCCCGGATCTTGTACGCTTCAAATATGCACACACCTAGAGCCGGGTTAAGTTCCACTTGGCCCGGATCTTGTACACTTCGAATATGCACAAGGCTTAAGCCAAATTTTCGTATTCTTTTCAGGTGACCACCAACCGCCGGAGTGCTGAGTTCCAGCGTCTTCTGGATACCCACAAGATGCTGCTCGCAAAAGCACAATTCACATCTCGCTGAGCATGAGAAAAGGGGTAAATTTCTCCCTTGGCGCTTCTCCGTTTTCCTTCAACTCCCTCTGCCGAACTAATCTCATTATTTGGTTTCCGCAGCTAGTGTGGAGGATGAGAACAACATTATGCGAAATCATCAAGAACTATGGCAAGGATCTCCTTGATGTTTCAGTCCGAGTCTTCAACACGTTCTGGCCTGGTGAGAGCGCTTCGAAGAGGATCACACTTCTTGCTGAAAAGCTGTCGGAGATCGAGACCCAGCTCGACCTTTGGAGGGAGTCCGCTAGACGTGCTGCAACTGAGACCGTTCTTCACCACATACTCACGTGCGCACCGGATCCAAGTGGACCGATGACTCGGAATGGGTAGCTCGGCGCTAGTCTTGCGCCCATAGCCTTGTTGAATATTCTCCCATTCACGAATGGACTAAGGGTCCGAGCTTCCTGGAAGCCGCTGGCGACGAAGAGGTCGAGAATGTCGAAGATAGTTCGGACGAGGATGGAGAGGACGATGCCTCAGATATCGAAGAAGGCGAAGATGACGCCGAATTTCCTCCTCCTGCTGCTCCTTAATTAAAAACACTTGAAAACTTATCAGATCCCCGGTATGTCGGGTGGAAATGTATCCCGTACTTATGTAATATTTTGCTACTAAGCTTGTATGCCGGATTAACTTGGGCGTAGTCCCCGAGTTTCATGTTCTTGTTTGTCCAATCTTCTGGCTCGGTTCGTGTCTACCTTGATTCGGTTTTACGACTTACGAATCCGAGCTTCAAAAATTGTTTTAAGAATACATAGAAACTTTTAGGCTTAGCTCCAAATAATTTAGCATAATAGTTTGAAAGTAAATACAAGGTTAGTCCGAAAAATAAACGTCGGCTCGATTAAGTTCTTTTCCTTAGTCGTTTTTCATGTGCTACGCAATTCCAAACTTGTTCTCTTGCTTGCCATCAAGCTAATTCTTGTTGGACAGCAGCAAGTCGAAGAGTTGGGTTCTTGGTGCTCACACACTATTAATCCGAATTAAGTAGAACAACATATTCCAGCTAATCGTAAAAATAAAAAACAACAAATATTATTAAGGCAGTCCCCGAGTTACTGCTCGAGGTGCCACTATTTCATTCATAAGCTCATTGCCGGCATACATACCGACATATGAGAAGACTCGGATACATACACTTCTCTGTTAAGTCTAGAAAGGACGAAGTAGAGCTACATTCCATGGGCGCTTAGATTCTTCGCCGGACCTGTCCGCCTTGTTCTTTTCCTGTGGCTTTGCATCTATAAGATAATAAGAGTCATTGTGCAATGCTTTGCTCACGATGAATGACCCTTCCCATGGGGGGGATAATTTATGCATGCCGGCAGTATGTTGTACCAACCAGAGCACCAGATCGCCTTCCCGAAAGACTCGGGGGCTTACTTTCCGGCTATGATAGCGTCGGAGATTTTGCTGATATATGGCGGATTTGGACAATGCCAGTTCTCTCGCTTCTTCCAGCAGATCAACATCATTTTGCCGGGCTTCTTGCACTTCGGCTTTTGTGTATTGGGTGACCCTAGGCGAATCATGCTCTATGTCGGCTGGTAATACAGCTTCTTCCCCATATACCAAAAAAAACGGCGTATAGCCTGTTGATCGATTCGGAGTTGTTCTTAAACTCCACAGTACCGCTGGTAGTTCTTCTATCCAGCACCCCGCTAATCTTTGCAGCGGCTCAATGAGCCGGGGTTTTATCCCGGATAGTACTAATCCGTTGGATCTTTCCACTTGCCCGTTCGATGCGGGGTGGGCTACCAAGGCTACGTCGAGTCGGGTCTTCTTGTCCCGGCAGAAGCACGCAAATGCTCCCTCCGCAAAATTTGTGCCATTATCCTTATGATACTGTGTGGGTAGCCGTACCTCAAGATTATATCCTTGAGAAACGTTACGGCCGTGGCCCCATCACATTTCCTTATATGCTTTACTTCGATCCACTTCGTAAACTTGTCTACCATGACCAAAATGTGAGTCATATTTCCCCTTGCTGGTTTTAACGGGCCAACCATATCCAAGCACCATACGGCGAATGGCCATGTAATTGGTATGGTCTTGAGTTCCGACATTGGCATATGTGTCTTGGTAGCGTACCTCTGACAACTAGTGCATTTTCTCACCAGATCTTCTGCTTGTTCTAAGGCACTGGGCCAGTAGAATCCATGCCAGAACGCTTTTGCCACCAAGGCTCGGGATGAGGCATGATGCCCGCACTCTCCTTGGTGTATATCTTGGAGGATGTCAAGCCCTTCTTCCGGATCAACGCATCGCTGGAGGACATTGGTCACACTCCGTTTGTACATCTCGGAATTGATAATTGTGTATGCCTTTGCTCTCCTCTGAGTTTGCCTGGATAACACCTCCTCAGTGGGTAACGTTCCATCTTTCAGGAATTGAAATATAGGCAGTGCCCAATCTGGTATTGCTCGTGCAGGGAACACATCCTCATCAATTTCCATCTGACCCACCGGCATAACTTCAACCAGATCACGCTGAGCAGTCCCCGGGTCCTGCGAGGTAGTCCCCGGGTTCGCTGAGGCAGTCCCCGGGTTTGCTGATGCAGTCCCTGGGTTTCGCGCACTACCTCCCATGTCAATGTCCATGGGCTCAGCTCCGGATTCTGTATCTTCCGGGACATAGATCGAGTCGGTTCCTGGGGACGGCCTGATAGATGGTTTTCTGAGGTGTTCCAATGCTACACCCAGTGGAATTGCTTGTCGGGTTGATCTGAGCTTCGATAGCATGTCGGCAGCCTCATTTTCCACCCGGGGTACATGGTGAAATTCACACCCCTCAAAGTAACCAGATATCTTCTGTACATGAAATCTGTACAGCGCCATGTTTGGATCAAGGGCGTCCCATAATCCTGATACTTGTTGTACCACCAAATCCGAGTCGCCAAAGCATATGATCCGACGTATCCCAATCTCTTTAGCTACCTTGAGCCCATGCACAAGTGCGTCATACTCTGCGGCATTATTCGATGCCGCGAAATGGATTTGGAGCGCATATTTCAGCTGGTCCTTCTTTGGCGAGGTAAGCACAACTCCGGCGCCTAGCCCGGTTTTTGTTTTTGACCCGTCAAAGTGCATCCTCTAGTAGTTCGGATCTAGTGGCAGTGATTCGTATTGTACCTCGGCCCAATCTACAAAAAAGTCCGCCACAGCCTGAGACTTGATTGCTTCTCTTCTGTCATATTGTGGCGCATAAGGAGCTAGTTCAATTGCCCATTTTGCGATTCGGCCACTTGCAACCTTGTTACCCATTATCTCGGATATGGGAGCCTCACATATTACTTTGATGGGGTGCTCCTCAAAGTAATGCTTTAACTTCTTTGCCGCCATATAGACACCATATGCCACCTTTTGAAAGTGCGGGTAGTTCTGCTTTGAGGCAGATAATACCTCGCTCAAGTAATACACTGGCCTCTGCACCGACTTACCCTCTTCATCGCGCTCTACTACAATCACTGCACTTACAACTCGGTTGGTTGCGGCTATGTAGAGCAACATTGGCTCCTTTGATAGTGGAGAGGATAACACTGGTGCAGTGGCTAACATCTTTTTTAAGTGGGCAAAGGCTTCATCGGCCTGTGGCGTCCAAACGAACTTATCCGACTTTTTCATGAGTTGGTAGAGAGGCAATGCCTTTTCTCCCAACCGACATACAAACTGACTCAATGATGCTAGGCACCCAGTGAACTTCTGGACATCGTTAAGACACTTCGGCAGCTCCATTCGTTCAATGGACCGGATCTTAGTTGGATTAACTTCGATACCTCGGCTGGAGACGAGAAATCCGAGTAATTTTCCAGCCGGGACACCGAAGGTACATTTTTCCGGGTTAAGCTTCATTCGGAACCTTCTTAAGTTCGCGAATGTCTGCCTGATGTCGTCAAGGAGCATTTTGCTTTCCTTGGTCTTGATAACCACATCATCCATATACACTTGTACATTTTGACCTATTTGGTCGTGCAAACATTTTTGCATACATCTTTGGTACGTTGCACCTGCATTACGTAAACCAAATGGCATGGTGCGATAGCAATAAGCCCCATACGGGGTGATAAATGTGGTCTTTATTAGATCATCCGGATTCAGAGGTATCTGGTGGAAACCTGAATATGCATCAATGAATGACAACAGTTCACATCCCGTGGTTGAGTCTATGACCTGATCTATCCTTGGCAGTGGAAATGGATCTTTTGGACACGCCTTGTTCAGGTTCGTGTAATCGATACACATACGCCAAACCACTGCCACGTTCGGGTCATCCTTCTTCTTCTCCACCAACACCGGATTAGAGAGCCAATCCAGATAAAGTACTTCCATGATAAATCCTGCTGCTAGCAACCGAGCTATCTCGTCTCCAATGACTTTTCTCCTATCCTTGGCGAAGCGGCGGAGAGGTTGCTTCACCGGCTTTGCTCTAGGTCTCACGTTCAAAGAGTGCCCGGCCAACTCCCTCGGAACACCTTGCAAGTCCTGTCTAGACCAAGCAAAAATGTCCCGATTCTCATGGAGGAAGTTGACGAGCTCGCTTTCCTATTTATCATTCAACCCGGCACCAATTGTTACGGTGCGCTCTTGGAACATATCATCAACAGGCACCTTCTTAGTATCCTTTGCGGCTTGGAATGAAATGCTACCATGCGGGTTACTCAACGCCGGCATATACTGCTGCTCGGACTGAGCTAATGTCGCCACCTCTTGGATTTTTCTTTTCTCTTGCGCAATCACGAGTGACTCGGCTAGGTTAGACCCGGCTGAGGCACACTCAATGGAACGTCGGAAATCTCCAGCAATGGTAATCACTCCATTTGGCCCGGGCAACTTCATCTTTAGATAACTGATGTGGCAACTTGCCATGAACTTGTTCAATGCTGGTCTTCCGAGTAACGCGTGATACGCACTTTCCAAGTTCACCACCTCAAACTCCAGATTCTCAGTTCGGCAATTATCTCTCGTGCCGAATAGCACGTCAACCCGGACTTTTCCTATGGGCTCACAAGAAATGCCTGGTACAATACCATGGAAAGTTGTCCTTGTAGCCTGGAGCATGTTCTCCGAGATGCCCAACTTGCACATTGTATCCGCATACATGATGTTAATGCTACTGCCATTGTCAATCAGTACCTTGGAGAACCTCACATTGATGTTCGGCGCAATGAATGTCGGGTCCAGCACTAGCGCATACGAACCAGGACTCGGCATAAGCTTGGGATGATCTTTGATGTTCCAGGTGATTTCCTGGTCCGATCAAGGCATGTACCTCGTCACTGATGGCATTACCGCATTGACCTCCATATGTCGGCGCTGCAAGCTCTTTCTATCAGTTTCCTCAGTTGTGAACACACAATAGCTCTGGTGATGTTCTCTGTACTCATTCCTCCCCTCGTTTCCGGGGTACCTCTGATCCGGCTGGTGCTTATTTTCCACCTGATGCACTGCATCCCTTCTCTCATTGTTGTCATACCTCGGCGGAGGGGGAGGCAACATTAGCTGTTGCGTGTTTGCTCCGGAGAGCAATTGCTGCCGGGGTAACTCCTGCCGAGGTTGATCATTCCGGGGTGCCTAAGCATTCCCCGAACCACCTTGTTCTATCTTACGCATCCACTCACATTGCCTCGTTGTGTGACCCGCTGGGTTATTCAGATTTGGCGTGTGAAACTTACACGGCTGATCCAACATCGACTCATAAGTGTACCTCGGATGGTCCTTCCTTTCTTGCCATTGTTTCTTCTGTTCTGGCGTCCAAGTTTTCTTGCCATCATTTTTTGGTGTCCATTGTTGCCCTCCAGTTTTCTAACGTTGATTGCTTCTTGTTCCAGGCTGATCTTGATTCACAGCTGCAACTTGTTGCGAACTGTACCAGTGATCCGGTCTATCATCTCTTCTTTTTCCTCTGTAGTCATTCCTCCAGGATAATCCGGCTCCATCTCTCTGGTATACTCATCGCTTGACTCGTTTGATACAAGCCTAGGTTGAGTCGGATCTCCCAGAGCATACGAATCAGCAATCCGGATAATCTCAGCCAACGTGCTGGGCATCTTACTTTGCAACTTTTGCCACAGTTCGCTTGCGTATCTACATCCCTGTGCAAACCACGCTATGGCCTGTGATTCTATCACGCCCTCACATGAGTTTCTGACGGTACACCACCGAGTTAAAAACTCCTGATCCGTCTCATTCGGTCTTTGCTTGCACATAGCTAATGTTTGTGGCCTATTCGGCCTCTGATACGTACTCGAGAAATTGCTGATGAACATTTCCTCAAAATCGATCCAGCAGTTAATGCTTCCGGGTGGCAAATTTTTCAGCCATACCCTTGTCGAGCCCTCCAACATCTGGGGTACGTATTGCACAGCCCACCTCAAGTTGCCTGTGGCAATTTTCATAGCCGTTGCATAATTTATCAACCAATCCTCTGTCTTAGTGCTGCCGTCATATGTCTTCGTGCCTCTGGGTAACTGGAAGTTAGGTACCGGTGGCTCTTTCATGATCCGGGGTCCAAAACATGCAGGACCCGGAGGACCTTGACTTTCAATCTGCTCCGACCTATATAGTCGATCCAGTTTTAACCTGGCATCGTCCGGCATCAAATCCCTGCTTCCCAATCTTGACCCTATCACATGATAGTCCGGCCTTGGGTATCCTACATTTACCATTTCCGAATCTCCGTCATTGTACTGGTCTCGTTCTCGTGGCGCATCTCTCTGTTGCATACCTCGGTCGGCACTCTGCTCTTGCCTTGGTATATTCCGCTGCTGTAGTTGTCCTGTAGAGTTGCGCTGTCCGGCATTGCCGTTAACAGCGTTTCCTTGACCGGCATTGCCTTGGTCACGGTTGCCTCGGCCAGCTTCACCTTGGCTTACACTCCATCGATCGTTGTTTCTCTGTACTTCTTTTGCCTTTCCTGCCCTTGTCGGGTCATACAGACCAATCTGCTTGTTTCTCCTGGCCGAGGTTACTACCTCCTCTCTCCTTGGACCACCATGAGGAGACGATGCGGCTCCAACGGATTTCTCCGGGTTACCCACCGCCGAATGAACGATCTTGGAGACCCAGCTCTCTCCGGGTTTGCCCTAAGCAGTTCCTCATTTTGCCTATTCGCGATCCGAACCAACTCATTGACTCGATCTTGCTGTCTCTGACGGGCTTCATCCGTCAGACCCTCTAGCTCGGATGCAGCTGCATCCGCTGCTCTGAGGTTTTTCGCCGGGGTACTGTACTTCGGCAGCCCTACGGACAAACAGTTTTCAGACTCCTCAATCCGAGTATCACCTTCTTTGTTCATTGCACTCATGAGATTTCTCCCCTTCACTTTTACAGCATCTACTTTGTTTGCCTTCGCGTACTCACGCAGCGTCATGTTCAACAACTGCTGAGCTGCAACAATCTTTTTCGCTCACTCTAGAATTTTTTGCCTAGTTTCCTCTAGCTCGGTCTGTGCCTGAGCCGGATCTACCACTTCTGCTACCGGGTTTGCCAAGCTATCCATAGCTTCTCTCAGTACATTCTCAGGCCTCTCTAGTGGAGGTCCTCTACCTTTCCTCGGTGCCTTAGGTGTTACCTCTAGGTCTTGTGCTGGATCCTTGCTTGCGCCAGCACCTGGCGCAGTCATCATCACTTCAGCACGGTCCGGGGAGCGAGTGATACGCGCCCCGTGAACCACGCTAAGGGGTGGTTCCCCTGCCTCGACGACGCGCCGCGGATGAACGCATGATACGTCCACAACAACGTAGACCTTGTGCGCACCCAACTTGACAAAGAGGCCGTCGCTGATGAAGTCCAGCGCTCCAAAGCGCTGAACGAGCCCGAAGACGATGCGTTCGCCGGTGCCGATGAGGTTTCCCGTCCGGATCTTCACCCCTGCTAGCGCTGCTAGCCCCACGGTGGGTGCCAACTATCGTGGTGGTGTCACGGCAGATGCCATGGATAGGCTAAAGGTGGGGACTAATACACGCTAGGGGAATCCAGGGAGGGATAGTGAAGTGATTATCCACACAGAAGTTTATATTTGCTTTGTCTCCAAGGTTACAAGTGCTCCTAGAGCTGTATTGGCGAGAGGAGGAAGAAGGATCTCTCTTACTCTCGCTCACAGATCACCCTTAAAACCCTATCCAAACTAGCCAAATCGGAACCCCCTCTACTGAAGCCCTAGCCCTCCTTATATAGGGGGGCTAGGTCTCCACTTAGGGCATACGTGGAGGCATATTCATAAGAATATGCCATCTCCCAAAGTAGTAAATCGACCGGGTTACTTTTCCCTCGCGTCACACATGCAGAGGCAACGTGAGCCTCTGCGGCGCTCGCGTCAGCCGACATGGGCATCGTCACCCTTGTCGGCCACGCCTCGGTGGTCCTGCCCATGTCTGCTTTGCTCAGGCAGTGCATACCGGGGCTTCTTTTGACCAGCGAGATTCCTTCCTTCTCCTAGAAGCTAGATGTGCCCCGGATCATAGTTGATCTGGCCACACCTGTTCCTACATACAAGTTAAACATGCATTTCCGACTTACTGCTTAAGTCGGTTGAGACTTAGTTAGGCGAATGCCCCCTGGTCCGGGTTGCCCGTGATTCAGCCTGCCTTGAGGTGACCCGGCCAGCATCCGCTTTGGCCTTGCCGAACCTCGGCTAACTCGGCCTTTATACCCTGGCGTGACCCTACCCGGGGGTATCCCCCCAACAGACCTCGTTATTAACGACATCCAATGTCTATGATCAGGAAACTTTGATCATCTTGTTAATCAACGAGCTAGTCTAAAAGAGAGGCATAACTAGGAATCCTTTTTGTTTATTAAACACACAAGTATTGATATTTCCTATCAATACAATTATAGCATGCAAAATAAACATCTATCATATACAAGGAATACATAATAACAACTTTATTATTGCCTCTCAGGGCATATTTCCTTCAGTCTCCCACTTGCACTAGAGACAATAATCTAGTTTACATAGTGATAAATCTAACACCCATGGAGTTCTGGTGTTGATCATGTTTTGCCCTAGGGAGAACTTTAGTCAATGGATCTGCTACATTTAGGTCCGTGTGCACTTTACAAATCTTTATGTCTCCATCCTTGACATGCTCGCGGATGGAGTGAAACCGGCGCTTAATATGCTTGGAATTCTTGTGAGACCTTGGTTCCATGGCGTTGGCTATGGATCCATTGTTGTCACAATAGATCACCATTGGGTCCAATGCACTAGGAACCACACCTATAACGTTCTGAACTCCTTCATCCAAACCGCTTCCTACAACGCTTCTGAAGCAGCAACATATTCCGCCTCCGTCGTTGATCCAGCCACCACAGGTTGTTTCGAACTCCTCCAACTAACTACTGCTCCATTCAAGAGAAATACGTATCCGGATTAAGACTTAGAGTCATCCGGAGCGGTGTCAAAGCTAGCATCGACATAACACTTAGCAACTAGCTCTTCTGCACCTCCGTATACAAGAAACATATCCTTAGTTCTTCTCAAGTACTTAAGGATATTCTTGACCGCTATCTAGTGTTCCAAACCAGGATCAGATTGGTACCTACTAGTCAAACTAATAGCATGTGCCACATCCGGTCTTGTACATATCATGGCATACATTATAGAGCCTATGGCTGAGGCATAGGGGATCTTATCCATTATCTCTCTTTCTTCCGCCGTAGCCAGACTTTAAGTCTTACTCCATGTCTTGCCTTGCAACATAGGTAAGAACCCCTTCTTACTTCCGTCCATATTAAACTTCTTTAATATCTTATCAAGGTATGTACTCTGCGATAGCCCAATTAGACGTCTTGATGTATCTCTATAGATTTTAATGCCTAATATATATGAAGCTTCACCAAGGTCCTTCATCAAAAAATTGTTGTTTAGATAACTTTTAACACTGTTTAAAAGATCTATATCATTTCCAATCAATAATATGTCATCCACATAGAATATTAGAAATGCCACATTGCTCCCACTCACTTTATTGTAAATACAAGCATCTCCATAAGTTTGGACAAATCCAAACTCTTTGATCACCTCAGCAAAGCGGAGATTCCAACTCTGGGATGCTTGCTTTAGTCCATAGATGGATCGCTGAAGCTTGCATACCTTATCAGCATCCTTAGGATCGACAAAACCCTTAGGTTGTATCATATACAACTCTTCTTCAATATTACCATTGAGGAATGCAGTTTTGACATCCATCTGCCATATTTCAGAATCGAAATATGTAGCAATTGCTAACATAATCCTAACCGACTTTAGCACGCTACAGGAGAGAGTGTCTCATCATAGTCAACTCCTTGAATTTGTCGAAACCATTTTGCGACAAGTCGAGCTTTATAGATGGTCACATTACCATCAGCATCAGTTTTTCTTTTGAAAATCCATTTATTCTCAACGGCCTTTTGATCGTGAGGTAAGTCCACCAAGGTCCAAACCTGGTTTTCGTACATGGATTCCATCTCGGATTTCATGGCTTCTAGACATTTGCTGGAATCAGGGGTCATCATCGCTTCTTCGTATGTCGCAGGGTCATCTATTTCATTAATCATGAAATTCATAATAGGATTGTCGTACAGTTCAGGAGCTGCACGTGTCCTGCTAGACCTGCGAGGTTCGGCAGTATCCTCTTTCGGAGTTTCATGATCATTATCATTAGCTCTCTCTTCATTAGGTGAAGTGAACTCCGAAACAACTTCCAGTTCTGCGCCACTCGCCAATTCATGAAGAGAAGGTTCAATAACCTCTTCGAGTTCTACCTTCCGACTATTCAGACCTTTCGCGAGAAACTCCTTCTCAAGAAAGGATCCATTCTTGGCAACAAAAACCTTGCCCTCGGATCTGTGATAGAAGGTATACCCAATCATTTCCGTAGAGTATCCTATGAAGACACATTTTTCCGCTTTGGGTTCGAGTTTATCCTGCTGAAGTTTCTTCACATAAACATCGCATCCCCAAAATTTAAGAAATAACAACTTAGGTTTATTTCCAAACCATAATTCATACGGTGTTGTTTCAACGGATTTATATGGTGCCCTATTTAAAGTGAATGCAGCGGTTTCCAATGCATAACCCCAAAATGACAGTGGCAAGTCAGTCAAAGACATGATAGATCGAACCATATCCAATAAAGTATGATTACGACGTTCGAACACACCATTACGTTGTGGTGTTCCGGCAGGCGTGAGTTGTGAAACTATTCCACAGTCTTTCATATGTGTGCTAAACTCGTAACTAAGATACTCTCCTCCACGGTCGGACCGCAGAAATTTGATCTTTCTATTACGATGATTTTCACTTCATTCTGAAATTCCTTGAACTTTTCAAAGGTTTCAGACTTATGTTTCATTAAATAGATATACCCGTATCTACTCAAATCATCCGTGAAAGTAACAAAATAACGATATCCACCTCGCGCCGATACACTCATTGGTCCACACACATCAGTATGTATGATTTCCAATAAATCTATCGCCCGTTCCATTGAACCAAAAAACGGCGTTCTAGTCATCTTGCACATAAGGCATGGCTCACATGTATCAAATGATTCAAAATCACGTGATTCCAAAAGTTCATCAGAATGGAGTTTCTTCATGCGTTTAACGCCAATATGACCTAGATGGCAGTGCCACATATATGCAGACATATCATTATCAAGTTTAATCCTTTTAGCATCAACATTATAAATATGCGTAATACTACTATCGAGATCCAACAGAAATAAACCATTTAACACAGGTGCATGACCATAAAAGATATCATTCATATAAATCGAACAACCATTGTTTTCAGATTTAAACGAATAACCACTTTGCATCAAACACGATCCGGATACAATGTTCATGCTCAGTGAAGGCACCAAATAACAATTATTCAGATTTATAACTAATCCCAACGGCATATGGAGAGCCAGCGTTCTGACGTCGATCACATCAACTCTTGATCCATTGCCGACCCGCATCATGACCTCATCCCTTGCTAGTTGTCGCTTGTTCTGCAGCCCTTGAACCGAGTTACATATATTAGCAACCGATCCCGTATCAAATACCCAAGTGCTACTACGAGTACTAGTCAAGTACACATCAATAACATGTATATCACATATACCTTTGTTTGCCTTGCCGGCCTTTTTGTCCGCCAAATACTTGGGGCAGTTGCGCTTCCAATGGCTAGTCCCCTTGCAATAGTAGCACTCGATATCATACTTAGGGCAGCTCGGGGTTTGTTTTCAGGTGCGGCAACAGATTTGCCGCCCTTCTTTGCCTTCTGCTTGCATTTCTTGTCCTTCTTGAAACCGGTGGTCTTATTGATCATCAACACTTGATGTTCTTTCCTAATCAGGTGCGGCAACAGATTTGACAGAAGCTCGGGAAGAGACTTCTTCATGCCTTGCATGTTATAGTTCATCACGAAGCTCTTGTAGCTCGGTGGCAGATATTGGAGAACACGATGTATGCCTAAGTCAATGGGAATCGTTATTCCCAAGGACACAAGCTTATCCGCGTACCCAGACATTTTGAGTACGTGCTCACAAACGGAGTTGTTCTCCTCCATCATGCAGCTAAAGAACTTTTTAGAAGCATTATAACTCTCTACGGCAGCATGGGTATCGAAAATCATTTTTAATTCTCCCATGGTATCAAAGGCATTGCCATTTTCGAAACGCTTTCGAAGTTTTGGCTCTAGCCCATACAGTATGTCGTAATGAACTAAGTTGTGGTCCTCCTGACGAGTTATATAGACGTTCTTTCCCTCGTCAGGGGCATCAGGACCTAGTGGGGGGCCTAGCGGCGCCTCTAGCACATATTGCTTTTGTGCAGCAGTGAGGAGAATCCTCAAATTCATAGCCCAGTTGGTGAAGTTGCTACCATTCACAGCAAGTTTCTCTTTCTCCATGAACACATTGAAATTAAAAGCAGGTGGTGCCATATACAAAAGAATTTGTAAAGTATATTTAGACTAAGTTTATGATAGATTGAGTTCAACTAATCCAAATTACTAATGAACTCCCACTAAAAAACGACATGCCTCGTGTCCTTTTGGTGATTACATGAACCAAATCCACTACACCAAGTCCGATCATCACGTGAGTCGGTGTAGCTTCAAAGGCGAGCATCTATATGGGCATCATATCAACTATATGACTCATGCTTAGCCTTTCGGTCCATGTTCCGAGGCCATGTATGTACATGCTAGGCTCGCCAACTAAGAACCTTAGTATTCGCGTGTGTAAAACTGTCTTACACCCGTCGTGTGAAAGCGTAGAGTCGAGAACACCCGATCATCACGTGATGCCTCGAAACATGATCCATCAAATGGTGCATACTTAAGGAAGAACACATTTTATCTTGATATCTAAATGAGGGATCATCTTACAATGCTACCAAAAGCGCCAAACTAGCAATATAAGATGCAAACATCTAATGTGTAAAGAGAGATGATATGGCCCATGCATTTCATCTCTATCATTTGCATCGTGGTATGATCTCTATCATTCCTTTGTGTGTAAGGCCAAGGTCTATGGAACTTACATGTTAAGTGTGCTGTAAGAGTATCTATCATACATCTACTTACAACAATACCATATCAAGACACTAGCCCAACAACAATCTAAACTAGACGCCTCTAATTTATCAATTGCAAGTTTTACGTGTCTTAGGGCTTTCGAAGATACAACCGATCTTACCTACGAACATGAACCACAATGAGGATAACCAAGTTATTAGCAACTCGTTGTACATCAGGTACTGACTATAGTAGGAGAGACAAACACCCGCTAGACACTTATGCAAAACTAGTTGCATGTCAGTCGTGCAACCGGTCTCATGTACGATGACATGTAAGGTTGGTCCAGGCCGCTTCATCCCACTATGCCACCAATATCCAAAATACATAGAAGATGCAATAACATGATCATCATCGCCCACATATAAACATATGTGTACTACCCGTGCAAAGCACCTACGCATAGATCAGGCTCTGATACCACTGTTGGGTCTGGAGCATAGAAAACAAAAAATTTCCTACGATGAGAACTATACGCCAAGATTTATCTACTAGATACAGAGCAACGGGTGGACATACATCCATGGATAACTTACCCTCGAAAACAACGAGTTTTGTTAACGAGTAGGAACTCGTGGTTGATGTAGTCGTACGCTTGCCGATCTCAAGATCGTGTGGAAGTCCGAGCGCCACAAATCAGCAGCGCATCCGTCCTCGCACACACGTTCAAGCCACCGGACAAGCTCCACCTCCTCGCTCCAGCGAATCAGCGGAAGCAGCAACTCCTTCCAGACGCAAGGCCACCGTGAACATGTATCTCGCTAATCTGAGACCATGGGGGAATATCTAGTGGGGGAGAGAGATCATTCACGAGGAGGTGTGCTTTGTGAGGGAGGAGAGGGGGGCCTTTTATAGGAGAGGGGGGACTCCTCCCCTACCATGGCTAGCGGCCAAGGAGGGAGCCCCCTCCTCTTCCTCATTCATGTGGTGGAAGCTCCACTCACATCAATTCAAGCTCCACCCAAAGTTCCACTCACATCCATTAAATTTCCACCAAATTTAATGCAACTCTCAATTAATAAAACTCTTTTATTTATTTTATTCAGAATTTTGTTAATTACTTTAATTAACAAACATTCACATAAATCCCCTTGCAACATTTCAATATCACATGAAGAACCTCTTTCTGCAATTTCACCCAAAACAATTCCGGTTTCTATCGAAACATTTCCTGTGCTTTGCCAACCTTTTGTCTGAAAAATATGTGCTCCTAAATGGTGTCTGGCAACCCTTAAGTGTGTCACCCTACGGTTTGCGAATAATGCAGACATGATTGAGACTCCTCTCAGATCAATAATCAGAAGCGGGACCTCGAGATCCATACTGACTCCTACAAATTCAATGATGACTTCTATGATCGTGAGAACCTTTAACGCTAGTAATTTAATCCCTTTGTCTCATGATATAATACATGTCCGAGATTCGATCATCGGTATCTAAATACCTATTTTGATCTCGTTACCGACATGCACTCTTTTCTTGTTCCCGTGATATAACATTCTAGTGATCCAATCACTTGCTTGCAAGCTACCTTAATGTGATATCACCGAGAGGGCCCAGAGTATATCTATCCGTCATCGGGATTGATAAATTCCACTCTTGATCCATGAGCCTCAACATAACACCTTCGCAACACTGAACGCACCTTTATAGTCACCCTGTTACGGTGTGACGTTTGATGTTATCAAGATACTCTTCTGGTGTTAGCAATTAACATGATCTCATGGTCTAAGGACTAAGATTACTTCGTATGATGTTATAGAAATATAAACAAAATGACTTTTATCGCAATGCTATACTTCGGATGAATATTCATCACATCATTTCACAAATGTTGTGACCTTGTTATTAACAACATCTAATGTCTATGATCAGGAAACTTTGATCATCTTGTTAATCAACGAGCTAGTCTACAAGAGAGGCATAACAATGTACCCTTTTTGTTTATTAAACACACATGTATTGACGTTTCCTGCCAATACAATTATAGCATGCAAAATAAACATCTATCATAGACAAGGAATACATAATAACAACTTTATTATTGCCTCTCAAGGCATATTTCCTTCATAACCAGGGTGGCCCTCTTCGGGTTAGAGCTTTGCTTCACGGGTGGCCTAGTCAGGGAGAAGAGACGGAGTCCAGTCCAGCTACTGGAAGGCCCAGATGACTTACCGACATAGGCCCATAGTTTTACTTGTAGTTCAAGGTGTAGTCTGTAACCGACTCTTAGTCGTAGCCGGATAGGTTTCTCCTGTAAACCCTAGGCCGGATATCTATATAAGCCATCCTAGGGAGAGCCTTTAGGGCACCCTTACAATAGTCTACAATATCAACTCGCACAAGCGAAACCCTTGTAACCCATATTCCGGCTTTGCCGTATTACTGGATTGATAGCAGGAGTAGGATCCATCCAAAGCCGGCGGATTTGAACCTGGGTAAACTTGTGTGCTCACCATCCCGGAATACCGTACGTCTCACACCCCTCTCTTTGCACGCCTCGAGGACCACCTCATGGCGTACTTGTCATCAATCCGACGATAGTTGGCGCCCACCGTGGGGCAAGTGAGCTTCAGATTTGCTTTCTGAGCGAAATCTGCAAGAATTGGAATCGGCGAGACCATCGCCGTCGGTCGCATCCTCTACACCAGCGACCTCCCTCTCATCGTGATTGCTTACACCATCATTTCCTTTGCCGAGATCAACGTGTACATCGGTTTTGCTAAACCTGCCCCACCCACCCTAGCGGTGATGATAGAGGCAGAAGAAAATTTTGGGTCCCCTTAGTCCGCGGAGGCGGCAGAGTTCCGGATCTCAGAAAACCCAAATCCCACCTAGCCCTCACCTATTGCGGAGATAGTGGAGAAAGCTGAACCTGAAGCAGATCCTGTGGTTCAGATCGAATCTGGAGTGGATCTCCCTAGCAAGGTCGAATCCCAGATGATCTGCCCGCTGAGGTCAAAACCCAGGAAGAGCAAGAAAATGGCTCTAATTCCAGCTTTGATAATACCGGAACAGATAAACCCTTCCTGAGATATACGTTGAGGCGCATGATGATGAAAGACGCAAGCATGGATGAAATCCTTGAGACCATCAGGTGTTTCGAGGAAGCCGACCAAGAAATCTGCAACTATCTCAGGAGGCACGCATCGCACTTTGTCGGATATGTTGATTCCGGATCTGGCTTTGCTGATGCTAGAGACAACGAAGAATCGATGTTGGAGGCGATCGAAACAAACATCAACTTACCGGCATCTTCAGATTATTCCATGACGACGGCAGATTTTCGGAAGTTCTCCGTAGAATACGAAGAGGAGTTTAACTCCACAGCTGCAAAAGAAGGAGAAGCCATGGACGAAGGATCCGGAGAAAACTCTCCCAAAACACAGAATGACATGGATCTCGGAGACAATCCCGAGGTCCAGATGTCCGAAAGTACTGATCAGAGCTTGACTCCGGGAAACAGACCCAAAGCTGTCTTTGCTACCGGTGCTGCCAAAAAGGCAAAGAAGAATAACAAGAAGAACAAGACCCCGGCAAAATAACTACCGATTGAGGAGGTGATTGCCGAGGAAAATGAGGAAGAATTAGATGGAGCACTTATCCTAGACGAGCCCAAAGAAGAATCGGTGGATGACACGTGGTCACTGTAGGTGCGCGTAAACTCATCGATGCTGCATTAACTACAGCTATCCCTACAGCTACAAAGCTTACTGCTGAAGAACTGGAGGAAAGGGCCCAGGCCCTAGAAGCGCGTCGCCAAGTACTCCTGGATGAAGCCAACAACATCGAGGAAGAGAAGAAGCGCATAGCAACTGCGGAGAAGTACATCTCTCGGCAGCATCAGAAGACCCAGAAAAGGCACACGCGTGACAATCAATTTCTGGAAGTTCAAAAGGTTCTCTTCGAGGGAGATCTGGGGATGCCTCGACACGACAGTAATGGAGATATGATGTACCCAACACCAGTACAAAACACTGCTGCAGCTCGAGATTTCCTAGCGAATAATCCAGGACCAGAGAAGGTTCGATTGGGAATTAAGCTACTCACCAAGGGTCTGGAGTAGTAGAAGGTCGTGAAGTCCGGAAGCGGAAAACTGGTCTCTCAATCCGAGCAATGTCGCACGGATCCGGCCTGGAATGATATAAGGCCCCAGCGTGTTCCGGAACAACATCACCGTTCCAACCATCGGGAAGACAACCACTCAAGAACCAGATCTTTAGCGCAGCACCACAGAACTGCATGTGACAGGTGCAACATCGCTCCAGCTATCGAGCAAGAGGCAATTGCTGCACTGTATCCAAGAAATACGCCCCGGCGAGAGACGAACGATCGCAGGGAAGAAGACAAAGAGAAACGTCGGGAGGAGGACCGACAAAGAATGCCACCTCCTAGACATACAAGCCAACCGGCTGAGCCCCACCGTGGTGGGAGTGACGGATGAAGGAACAACGGACACCGTGCCGAGTCAAGCCGGGAGGGGGCTCGTCGTAATGAAGACCCTCCCCGAAACCGGAATAATGACGCTCCGGACGGAGGCCGGTGATCAGCCAGAAACAATCCAGCTGCTCCACCTTCTCCACCAAGTAGCCATCACAACGTCTCTCAAGGAGGGCGTCATGGCGGGGGAGGTGGTGGTAGAAGCCGAAGTCCGGCTCCAAGGCACCGCAGCCACAGCCGTCAATCAGGACAGCAATCTCTGTCACCAAGTGATGCGAGACATCGGATTAACTTCCAATATAGAGGTGCGGCGCTACGAAAACGATGATATATACGTGGGCCCAAAATGCTTTGGACCATGGATTCGACAAACACACTTCCCGGAAGGATTTGCTATCTCAAGACACATCCAAGCTACGACGGTGTGGTCTGGCCACATACTTGGCTCTAGGATTTTTTCCAGGCTTGCTGCATTGCCAAAGGCAGAAACAGCTTGGTCGCAACCCGATATCTCCCACTTATGTTGTGGAAGACGGAGCGATCATGGCTCAATGAACTTCCGGAGAACACCATCCACAACAGGTATGACATGCAAAGCGCGTTATTTCGGAATTTCGAAGGCACATATCGGAGGCCCTATACGGTAGGAGACCTACAATGTTGCACCAGAAAGCCGGAGAAACTTGCCGAGATTACCTCGGATGATGGATCGACACCAAGAACTCCTGTGAAGGAGTAAATGACCAAACTGCGATTGAAGCCTTCATTGCAGGACTCCCAATCGGTTTACTACGTCATCTCTTGATGTGTGACAAGGTCACTGATCTGGGAGAGATGATAGAAACAGCGAGCAAGTATACAGATGCTGACGACAATGCAGAGGGATTACTTAACACCCTAGGTATGCCACAGTCGGCAAAACAACCAAAGCTGCAAGCTCAGAAGCGCAAGAATACCTCGGAAGAGAAAACCAACACGGAAACAGAAGTGGTCACTGCTACTTTCGGGTCTGGGGGACGAGGAGGGCGCGGCGGTGGCCGTGGACACCGTCATGGAACATCAAGAGTCTAGGGTAGAGGAGACCAACAACCTGGCAAAACCTACTCCTGGGCCGACATTGCCAATAACCCATGTGTGCATCACTTGGATGCCCATGGGGGCTCATCTCACACAAACGCCGAGTGTCATTTTAATGACGACATCAAGAAAGACGATACTATTGGCTATAGGGCTAAGCGGAAGAAGGGAAAGAAGAATCCCAAAAAATATAAAGAGACCTAGGAAGATTCCGACATGGAGGAAGCTAATTCTTCAAATCCCAAGCCGAAAGGGAAGAAAAACTTCCCAACAAAGAAAGACACTTACGTCACCTTCCTCGGATCCCAACCAGCCAAGGTCAAGAAAGCAGTTCTGCATGAGCTCCATGAAATTGTTCCGACTGTCCCGCAATACCTGGATTGGTCGGAAGTGGCAATCACCTTTGAAAGTGCTAATCATCCGCCTAAGTTGCACATGCGAGGAAAATACGCCTTAGTCGTCAACCCACTCATTGATGGCTATGGTTTCTCCAAGACTCTTATGGATGGCGGCAGCATCATCAATATTTTGTATGTCGAAACACTACGCCGGATGTGGATCTCGGAGACCCAGCTGAATCACAGCTCTGTGATCTTTCACAGACTTGTCCTAGGAAGACAAGCAAATTCCCTAGGAGAAATCACTTTGGATGTTACCTTTGGAACTCCAAAGAACTATCGGACGGAGGCACTTTCCTTCAAAGTAGTCCCGTTCAAGAGCGCGTACCACGCTATATTTGTACGTCTGACTTACTAGGATTTCATGGCTCGTCCGTGTTACATTTACAATATGATGAAAATTCCTGGTCCCAACAGCGTGATCACCATCAGGGGAGACCCGAAGAAAGCGCGAGAGTGCAAGGATGGAAATGTCGCCTTTGCTGAAGCCGTGCTGCACGCCCAGGAGTACCAGGCGATCAAGAAGACCATTGATCCGTCCGAGATGCCTGCAACAAACAAGGAGGTGACAAAGCCGAATCTGGAGTTCAAGGCATCGGAAGAGACGAAGAAGACGCAGTTGAAGGATGATGACCCCTCCGAGGTGACCCAGATAGGTGTAGGCCTAGATAGCGCATAGGAAAGCGCACTCGTCAAGTTCCTCCAAGCAAATCAAGATATCTTCGCATGGCAGTGATCTAACATGACCGGACTACCAAGGGAACTTCCCGAGCACTCTCTAAATGTACACCTGAATAGTAAACCCGTCAAACAGTCCCTACGATGTTTTGGCGATGAAAAGCGTAAGGCAATGATGGCTCAGTGCACGGCGTCCAGAAAAGTGCTTGATGGCTCATGGTTGATGTAGAGCTCGTTGGGAACCCCAAGAGGAAGGTATGATGAGCACAACAACAAGTTTCCCTTTGTTATGAAACCAAGGTTTAATCGAAATAGTAGGAGCAAGGAAACACCCCAAAGGTGTTACTAGCTGAGCTTTGGCAGGGTGCACTACCGGTGCTAGTAGCAACGTGGAGACCTGCACAACACAACCACAAAACTTTGTCTCCAACTTGCGATGAGGTTGTCAATCTCATCGTGTTTTGCGGAAAACAAAGGATTAAACGTATTGAATGGAAAGAAGTAAAAGTTTGCAGAAAGTAAACACAAAGAAGTAAACAGTTGTAGATTGTATGTAAAGAAAAGGAACGGGATCCATAATTCACTACAGGTGGCTCTCTTTATATAGATAACATGCTGGGTGAACAAATTACAGCGGGGCAATTGACAAACACCAAGAAAGCAAGCGACGATAGTCACGACCTGTCTCGACGCCGCCGTTCGCGACGGCACGATCGCGATTACGATGCACGCGACGAGCTCACGCAGCGCAAGATCGATAAGTCAAGGGCACGACGTGCTCGGTCGACTGATTCGGAAGAAGAAGATGGAGAGCTGCGGTGCGGATGCTTCAGATCCATCGAGCAAGCGAATGCCTAAAGGGTTCAAACTCCCATCAGAGAACCCGAAATTTGACGGTCTATAGGACCCCAAGATCTGGCTGGAAGATCACATCTCCTCGGTCGAAGCGCGAAGGCGATCGAGTACCGCCATGCAATGCTTGCAGCTACAGCTGCAAGGCGCCGCCCGGGCATGGCTCAATAACCTCCCGCGTGGATCCATTCGCAGCTGGGATGAGCTGGTCTACAGCTTCGTGCGCAACTTCAAGGGCACATAGAAACGGCCCGCTTCAATCAAAGTACTGAGATGCTGCCAGCAAAAATCTGGCGAATCGCTGTGCTCTTACATCCAAAGGTGGTCCATCATCAAGAACTCCATGGAGAACATCTCGGAAGACCGTGCGATTGATGCATTCAACGACGGTGTCCGCCGCATAGAACTCAGGGAGGATCTAGGACGCTCAAAGCCCAAGACCATCGACCACCTGATGGAGATCGCGAACCGATGGGCTGATGGAGAAGATTCACTGAAGAACCGCGCTCAGTCTGACGAGGAAGCAGAACTCAGATGCGACCGCCGGGGCAAACGTCGTATGCGCGTCTATGACGATCGCGATGACGTCAACATGGTCGCCGTCGGTTACGCCGATAGACGCGACGACAACCACAACAGCGGATATCGTAGCGGCGGATATCGCGACTCCGGGAAAACCACGCAAGTATGGCAACGCCGCACCCGCGATGAAGCACCCGTGACCACCATCGAAGATAAACTGTCCAGACTATGCACGGTACACATCTACATCGACAAGCATGACAGCAAGAGAAAGTCCAGTCACCTCCTCAAGGACTGCCGTGAGTTCCTCAAACTACACGAGGGGCTGGTGCAGATGAACCGCAACGCGGTCGAAAGAGGCTATGGAACCGCTCCAGGCGCAGTGGCACATGGCGCACCACCACTACCACCTGGGCCGCCCCCGAACGGAGCTGCACCGGACCAGCGTCACGGAGGCGAACCATACCCACGGGCCATGGGCACCATGATGATCCAAAAGGGACGCCCCTCGAGCGAGTGCGAAGGCCATCACCGCCAAGTCAATCCAGACTCGCACCACCATCCACCACTGAGTACCTCAGTGGCAGTGAGTCGTGCATTACCTTTGATAAACGCGACCACCCGCCTCAAGTACCTCGCCCAGGTCATTACCCCCTCGTACTCGAGGCGCAAATTCGAGGCTTCGACATGAGTCGCGTCTTCATGGACGGCAGAAGCGGTATCAACCTCATATTCGCGAGTACCTTGCGAGCAATGAGGATCCCTCTAACCTGCTTGGAGGCATCGGACACAACGTTCCACGGCATCGTCCCAGGAAAAGGCGTATACCCCCTGGGCAAAATCAACCTCGACGTCATATTCGGCACGCCGAAGAACTTCCGGCGCGAGCGCATCGACTTTGAAGTTGTCGAATGGCCCTCACAATACCACTGCATCCTCGGGCGCGTCGCGTTCGCCAGGTTCATGGCAGTACCTCACTACGCCTATCTACAGATGAAAATGACAGGTCCCAACAGCGTCATCACGATCAACGGGAGTTTCGAGCAATCTGACAGTTGCGATAGGGAATTCAATAGAATCTCCCAGTCCTTCGGCATGCAAGAGGAACTCGTGCGATTGAAGGAAACGACAGACAACAGTCTGCCCCCTCTGAGTAGGTCAAGCTCACCTGATCTCTCCTTTGACTCATCTGTGCACACAAAGAAGGTGCAGGTCCATCCATCGGATCCCGCTAAAACGGCCCTCATCGCCAACAACTTGAGTCCCGCATAGGAACTCGCGCTCGTCGAATTCCTCCGTGAGCAGTGGGAAATTTTCGCCTGGTGTCCTGCGGACATGCCAGGAGTTCCCAGGGAATTCGCCGAGCACGCACTCAACGTCAACCCCGATGCAAGGCCAGTCAAGCAAACAATCAGTCGACTGTCTGAGCCACGGGCACAGGCAGTCGGAATTGAGATCAACAGACTCCTCGAGACCAAATTCATACGCGAGATCAAGGAAAGCACTTGGATCGCCAATACAGTACTAGTGCCAAAAAAGGACACGGATATCCTGCGGATGTGTGTCGACTTCACTTCTCTTAACAAGCACTGCCCAAAAGACCACTTCCCGCTACCACGGATCGATCAAATCATCGACTCCACTGCTGGATGCGAGCGCCTCTGCTTCCTCCACGCCTACTCAGGCTATAACCAAATTCGAATGAAGGAGGAAGACCAGGAGAAGACCGTGTTTACAACGCCCTTCGGCGTGTTCTGCTACAACACAATGCCCTTCGGGCTAAAAAACGCAGGAGCCACGTACCAGCGGTGCATGCAGGCTTGCCTCAAGGAACAACTTGGTCGCAACATCCAAGTCTATGTCGACGACGTAGTAATCAAAACCAAGGAAGAAGCCTCTCGAATCGACGACTTGCGCGAAACCTTCGCCAATCTCGATCGCTAACAGATAAAGCTCAATCCGGACAAATGCGCCTTCGGCGTACCCTCCGGACAACTGCTCGGGTATCTCATCTCCGCGAGAGGGATTGAGGCAAACCCGAAAAAGATAAAGGCCATACTAGCCATGGAGAAGCCAAAGAACATAAGAGGCGTTCAACAACTAGCTGGGCGAATCGTGGCCCTCAGTCGATTTATCAGTCGAATGGGAGAAAAGGCACTGCCCTTCTATCAGCTCCTCCGCAAAACCGACAAATTCGAGTGGGCCAATGACGCGCAAGAAGCATTCGAAGACCTCAAGCGCCTGCTATCCACCTCGCCAGTATTGGTAACTCCACAAGAAAGGGAACCACTGCTCCTGTACATCTCGACCACCAACCAAGTGGTTAGCACAGTACTCGTTGTCGAACGGGCCGAGGAAGACAAGGTCCACGGCGTACAACGCCCCGTATAATACCTCAGCGAGGTCCTCACGCCAACACAACAGCGGTACCCGCACTATCAGAAGCTGGCGTACGGCGTCTTTATGACCGCCCGGAGACTGCGCCACTACTTCTAGGAACACCCAATCGTGGTAGTCAATGACACCCCATTGGGACATATCCTCAATAACCCTGACGCCACAGGGCGAGTCGCGCTTTGGGGAATCGAACTATCTCCACGAGACATCACATACGAAAAGCGCGACGCAATTAAGTCGCAAGTTCTCCCGGACTTCCTCGTACATTGGATGGAAAACCAACTCCCGGACAAGCCAGACATGTCCTACCTCTGGACAATGCACTTCGATGGGTCCAAGAGAAAAGATGGAGCAGGAGCAGGTGACATACTGACATCACCTCAAGGGGACAAGCTGAAGTACGTCCTGCGAATGCAGTTCACAGCCTCAAACAACGAGGCTGAATAGGAGGCCCTGTTACACGGGATGAGGATGGCAAAAGCCTGCGGCGCAAAGAGGCTAATCATATATGGCGACTCCAAGATGGTCGTAAACCAAACAATGCACGAGTGCAACGCACTAAACGACAACATGATCGCATACCGTGACCTCTACGACACACTTGAAGGAGACTTCGACGCCTGCGAGTTGCGACACATAGGTCGCGAAAGCAATGAGGCGGGCCTTTTCGCCAACATAGGCTCCACCTGCGCACCCATACCACCTGGGGTATTTCTCGAGCGCGTATGCGAATGCTCCATCAAGCCGAAGGCCGCAGAGAAGAAAACAAGCGTAGCAACGGACTCGGGGGCAACGCCACCCAATGAGCCAACACCAATCGATGATTTGGAGCTCGACACAGGACTCGAGGGGCCAATGAGCGTCATGATGATCGAACAATCCTGGACGCAGCCGTACATTACGTACCTCCTTAGCAAGAGCCTACCGGACGACCCAACAGATGCACGACACATCGCGCAACGATCCAAGGCATTCGCCGTTATCAACGACGAACTGTATAAACGTAGCATCACAGGAGTGTTACGTTACAGCGCGTCTCCTAGCCGATGGAAGCGGTCCTCCTTGACATCCATGAAGGGACTGCGGGCACCACGGCGGCGCGCGCTCGTCGCCAAAGCTCTATGAGATGGATTTTCTTGGCCACGGCCATGCGCGCCAAGGATATAGTCCAAAGTGCAACGCTGTCGGCGATTCGCGGACAAGCCACACACACCAGTAGCGAGCTCGACCTATTCCATTGGCACGGCCCTTCGCCAGATGGGGACTCGACATGGTCAAGAACTTCCAAGGTCCTCGCAAGGAGGCTACGTCTACCTCTTGGTCGCAGTCGACAAGTTCACCAAGTGGATCGAGGCCATGCCAGTGACCAAGCAATCAGGGCACAGCGCAGTCAAGTTCTTCGAGTCCATCGTCTACCGCTTCGGCATGCCACACAGCATCATCACCGACAATGGAACGAACTTTACATCCAAGGAGTTCCAAGATTTCTGCGAGAACCTGGGGATCAACATCAGCTATGCCTCATTCGCACACCCACAGACCAACGGCCAGGTGGAAAAGGCAAATGGGCTCGTCTGCAGCGGCATCAAGAGGCGACTCCTCCGGCCACTCGAACAAGCCGCGGGCTGCTGGCCAAACGAACTGCAATCCGTACTCTGGAGCCTGCGTACAACTCCAAACAGCGCCACCGGCTACACACCATTCTTTATGGTACATGGAGCAGAGACAGTATGACCCGCCGAGGTACGGTACAGAGCACCACGCGTAGTCGCCTACAGCGAGAAGGAGTCATCTCTCGCACTCGAAGACTCCGTCGACCTCCTTGACGAAGCAAGAGAAATCACCACAGAAAGATCTACGATCTACCACCAGAACCTGCGCAACTACCATAGCAGAAGGCTTCGCCCAAGATCCTTCGTCGAAGGTGACCTGGTCCTGCGACTGAAGCAGCAAGGGCATCTCAAGCTCGATCCCCCCTGGGAAGGACCGTACGTGATTACAGAAGTAATCCCAGGTGGCGCCTATCGCCTTCAAGATTTAGAGACAGGAGTCGCATACTCCAACCCTTGGAACGTCGCGCAACGGCGACGCTTCTACCCTTAGTCGTTTCTTCTTTACTTTTGCATCGCAAATAAGGCTATTCAGCCAAGGCTACTTAGCCGCACATTGTACTACGTACTGTTCTCCGAATAAATGAAAGCTAAGTGCCCCAAAACTCCGTGCTCTCTTTTCTTTTGTCAACTTTCATACTCGGGGGCTGCGCCACCCTATATATGTTCTTCGAACAATAACGCGACATCCTGAGTAGCTGGCACACCAATCGAACCCCTAAACACAAACACAATCCAGCTGCCACGCACAAAGGCGAGTTAACAGGGAAAGATACAAAAGATGGCCAGGCTAACGAAAAGGACTCGCATAAGTGCAACGCACCCCACGCTTATAAAGCTATTTGTAAATTATCTACAAAATTATATATGAGATTTACAACACCAGTACACTTGTATGACAGATACATATTGGGCTACCCTTGCAACAGAAGAACATTAGTCTGTTCCTCGAAGAAGTCGACAATTTCCTCGGCTGGACGATCCACCGCTTGATAATGCGGCACCATGTTCCAGGAAGATCCTGCAGGTGGCATAGGTGGCCCAGATGCAATGGCAGCGACATCCATGTCAGGCCTGTGCAAACGCACCAAAGAGAGCGCAGCCTTGGCACCAGCCACCAGTTGCTGCCTCACGCACTCGCGAACCGCGGACATATCTTGAAATTTCGTCAGAAGGGCCAGCAGGCTTGATGGAGTATCATCTAGTGGGAACATCGCCCGGTAGATGTTCTTCAGGCATGACTGCGACTTCTTCAGAAAGAGCATGACCTGCGAGGCGCGATCCTGCAGGGTCGCTAACACAGTCGCACGATCATGATCTACCCAGAAGTATCCACTCTCCTGAAGTTGCTCTTGGTTAGATCATGAAGGCGGATGGCAATCCTATCTCTCTCCTCCTGCGGACGGCGTGCGCTAACAACTACACGAAGCAGCATCAACAGCATGAGTACAACGTACTATTGCGATTAACTACAAAGGAAAAGACGAGGATGAGCAAACTAACATTTAAACTGGTCGCCCAGCTGCGTCACCTCGCCAAGCAGATATTGCTCGCGGGCGGCGGCTTTTTCAGCCTTTGACTTCCACACGTCTGCGCTACCACAGATCACAGGCAACTCACGCTCCAGCTGCTTAACACGATCACGAAGTCGCGAAAGCAAGGACAGCTCCTCTACTCTGGAGCAAGGTGGTGCCATTGCATCCTCAAGAGATGGCGAGTCCGGGTTTCCCCCCACAGGGCCACTTGATGTAACCTACCAAAAATCAAGCCAGAAGCAAAATAAGGCGACCAACTCAAAAGCCAAAAGTAATAGGTGCATTCAAGATCAATAAAAGTATGTACAAACACATTCGCCAACATGCACGATCTACAATCAAAAGAGCGAATTCATCAACTATTACAAGAAACTAACTACGGAGCAGCTGGCTTCTTCGACTTCGAGGACTTCGGGGGCTTCATCAAGTCCGTGGCAGTATCAGATGCCACTGACTTTCCGCCGGCCCCTGAGTCCGAAGTTTTCGCCGCCTTCTTTGCGCGATTGAGCTCCTCCGAATACTTGGCAACGGTGTTTATCAAGGAATGGCCATATTTGGCACAGGCAGTCGCAAAGGGACCAAACACTACCTGCTGACCATCCGCGCCAACAGGCATTGTCTTTGACACCGCCGAGGGATCCACTTCGACTTCGTGGGCTTGCACCATGGCTAGCGACATGGTCGCGCCAGCTGCGCGGAGGGAGTTCTTGTGCGTGGCAGGCACACCCCCAGCGAATGACTCCACCAGCTCCTCCACATTGTCGACCAGCTCCGCCTTCGGCATCAGCTCCTCCCGAAGGCGACTCAGGGTGGCCTTGGCTTTGGACAACGAATTTTGGACAGCGGCGCTACGGTCTTCGACCGCAGATACCGCGCCCGCCAGAGCGTCATCGTGACCAAGGACTCGTGGATCAAAACTCAAGCCACCAGCATCTACACCAAAATACACACACGGGTCAAACTTCTAAATGCCTCCGGCGCCACAGAGGAAGAGAAGAACATCAATAAAAATATCCACCAAGTAAAGGTACCTGAGAGGGCCTTGGCGACTGAGAACAGTTGCTCTTCGAACAACTTCTCCCTGGACGCAAAGGAGGCACGCAGATCCTCTTCGCGCTTCTGAGCTTCATCACAAGCCGTGATTGCCTCGTCGTGCCCCTTCACAGCTGCGGCCAGAGTCTTTTCCAACGTAGCGATGTCACGCAATAAAGCATTATGCTCAGCTATAGGGCAGTCAAAATTTGGCTGTCAGTCGATGATACCAAAATACAGAGAAGACGACAAGAATAAGTATAGAACACTCACTCTCAGCCACGCGGTGGCGCTTCTCCAGCATCGCATGCTGGCGACCTATCGCCATCACTTGCTCCGCCACCTATGCGGCTTCCTTTACAAGGAGCTGTCGCACAAAACAAGGAGTCAGCAGAATGCAACAAAGGGCGTTGACTGGTAGATTATAAAAAAAGAGAGAGAGAAAGATATACTTACATGGTCCTCCAGCGACTCCGAAGAAGATTGCTGAACCATCATCCGAGCTACTACTCGATGCTCCCCTACGTGAGGAGAGCTCGAAGAATTGTGCCTGGAGTGGGCCGCCACCGGAGGAGAAGGAGCACGCTCAACCTCTATCTTGGCCTTTGAGGTCGCGACTCCTGATTCCTTCAAAAATTCGACGTCACCAGAAGATGACGACGCCTCTTGACTGCACGACAAAATCCGCACTCAGATAAGGAAAACTCGAGGGAAAAGCCAACAAGAAGAAAACAAGTGACGAGCGAATGCACTAGCAAACTTACCAGTCAAATCTATCAAGATCAAATGTGGCCTCCGTTCACTCCGACGAAGATTCCTTGGGCAATCGCATCTTCTTGCAAGAAGACGGTGCCACAGCCCTCATAGGAACGGCGGGAATTGGTGACTCCGCACCAACAGCCGCGCCTCCTGGAGTGGAAGGAGTCGACGCATCGGAATCCTTGCTACGCGAACGCTTGCGAGTATCCGGACTCTCGGACTCAGGGGCTTCCTCTTCAACATCGGAAGGGACAGTCGACTCAGACTGGTCCTCTTCCACAGCTTCACAAGGAATAATCCCCTCAGGGAGGGGAGGCATGCAAGGCGACACCGCCCACTCCTGCATACAAAAAGTAAAACAGATAAGCAACAGAAGACGCAATCGAGAAAATACGCTAGTACGTAGCACAACCATACCTCAGGAGGAGGATTCGAAGCATCGAAAGGAGGAACAACTGGCTCGTTCGGAAGCACATCCTTGAGGGTATACTTCCTGACCAGTCGCACCCTCTTATCTACCTCACTCGCGGACATGCCATTGACAGACACACGAGTGGGATCATCAGCGCCACCCCATTGGAACATGGGATGGACCCTGGCCTGGAGAGGCTGGACGCGATGATGCAGCCAAGTCCTAACAAGGGCATAGCCTCCCTCTTCTGTGCCTATGCGACTCTCGAGGTCGCAGACGCACTGATATAACACGTCTGTCTCCGCTAGTTCGTAAGGCATGATCACGTTCTTCCAAGAACGCATCTTCTTGCAGGGAGTCGCGGGATCGAAAGGCGCGAGACCAAAGTGCTCGTCCTTGGCCTTCTGGTCGTGCACATAAAACCATTTGTCCCTCCATCCCTGGACGGACTTGGTGAGCTTGACATCGAAGTAAGTGGAGGATAGATCAACATGGATTCTGCAACCACCTATGTCATAAACTAAAGAGCTAGATGCGGACTGACGCTTCAATTTAAAAATGCGTTTGAAAATACCAAAGTGCGGCTCGATTCCGAGCCAGCACTCGTAGAGGGTGATGAAACAAGTGATGTGGAGGAGAGAGTTTGGGGACAGCTGATGGAGCTGGAGCCCATAGAAACAAAGAAGACCCTGAAGAAAGGGGTGAAGAGGCAAGGAAAGACCGCGAATGATGAATGCAAGAAACATCACTCGATAACCAGCGGGAGGCACAGGAACTATCTCACCGCTGGGGATGCGCGAATCAGCGACTGATGCAGAGATCACTCCGTCTTGGCGAAGAAGACGGAGATCCGACGCCTTGATGATGGAGGGGCGCCACGCGCCATTGGTCACGCGGGTGCCCGCGACCTTCTTCTTCCCGGCGGCGGCAACGCTGGTGGCCGCAGCAGCGGAGCCACCCTTCTTCTTCGCTGTAGTGAGGGTGGTCGCGGAATCAGCGGCATCGCCTCCCTTCTTCTTCCCCATTGTGCGGCGGCGATGAGAGCGACGAAAATAGCTGGGGAACGAACGGAGCTGGTCCAGCATCATAGAGAAGATGGGCGCAGAGAAAAGCAGGAAAGCAAAGGGCAATGGCGATGGCAGCAAGGAAGAAAGAACACAGATGGGAAAATTACCGCTGCGGCATCGCTACTTAACCCCTGGAAGATGCAATCCAACGGCTGACAAAAACCCTATTGGACACGTGGCATGCATCGCGTAGGACACGTGGAGAAGAGGAAGAGCGAACCGTCCCCCCACTTCTACCATTACGCACGGAAATCGAGGAGGCACTGTTAAAAATAAGATTACGCACGCCCAGTCAAATCAAAGTCAGAAAGTTGGACCCACAACTCGTCATGTCCCGTCAAAACCGCTCACGCGGGCAACTAAGGTCATACAAGCGTCAGCACTGACATCACCAAAGGCTATGCAATGGAGAACTTCGACTATTTTTAGTCCTTGCTGGAGTCTTCGACTCCACCAAGCACTCGGGGGCTACTCCCATAGGGAGCGCTGGCCGCGCACCCTATGATTTTTCTTTTCTTGTTGCAGGAACATGGACAATCACAAAAAGCAAACCCAACCACTCGAAACACAGTTCGATTATGAACATGGGTTACTCCCATAGGGAGCGCCGGAAACAAGCAGGCAAAAACGACGGCGATCGAAAATATTTTAGCTGCCTGAGTCATCGACTGAAACAAGCAAGCAAAAGACGACAACGGTCGCAAAAGTGTTTTAGTACCTGCCTGGGTCATCAACTGAACAAGCAAGCCAAAGATGAAAGCAGTCGCAAAAGTTTTTAGTCCCTGCCTGAGTCTTCGACTCAACCAGGCACTCAGGGGCTACTCCCATAGGGAGCGCTGGTCGCGCACCCTATGATTATTTGAACAAAAAACTATGTGTTGATAACATCCACACTCAAAACTCATGGCGACACCGCCTCATAATTTTTCCCCTACAAAGAGACTGCGTCTCCTGGGTTACCCGAATCGTCTCCGCGATGATAAAATCCGGATGTCGCGCCTACGGCATGAAGGTAAGACATGCATAAGGCCTGGCAACGCATTTAACTGCGCACTACCAGAAACATATCCGTTCCCACAGGCACGATGAACATGCCTTGACGGACGCGTCAAGTGCTCACACCCATATAACTGGAATTCGACTCCTATAAGACCTCCGCGGCCTGAGTCGAATTACACCAAAGATTTTTCGGATTCGAGTCCGTGGACTCAATTGAAATAGATTGCGTTGTTTCACCCTAAGGTGGTTAACTGATACAGATACTTCGGTTATATCAGGCACGTATATCAACAATCCCTATGACACAAATAAAAGCAATCGAAATATACTCATTCAGGCACTCGAAGGCTTCAAAAGTCCCCAGTCGAATCTGTGATTCCATTGGACACTCGGGGGCTACTGACATGGGTATACCCTATAGGTACTCGAACTTGGTATATACGGCCCAAATACGGACAGGCCCACGGTGTCGCCAAGGCCCGGATGGAGGGACTCGAGTAACCTATGGACTCTCAATTGCTTGAAGGACAAGAAGAAGCTAAAGATAGAAAGTTTGAAGGGAAAAACCCTAACTTGTAACCCGACTCACTGCCAGACCTAGCCTATCTATATAAAGGCTAGGAGGGGGCGGCGAGGAAGACACACGCAACCCTAGTTTTCGCAACCCTCGCCAGATTTCATCTGCGCATCATTGTCACTTTCGACTCCCTCGATAATTCCACGAGCAGACAAGCAGGAGTAGGGACCTCTATGAGGCCTGAACCTGGGTAAATCCTTTGTCCCTTGTGTGCTTGTTTTCTAGCCGATAGATGTCTCCAGCGCTCCCTCCTTCTCCAAAACCCAAGTCCATAACAATGGGCATTGACGAGTTAAACCCTCGTCATGCATATACTAATCATCTTGACTCCTTTGAGACTTGATTGGGAATTACAACATAATACATAGACCGCCATCCAATTGCATCTATGACTAATAATCCACCTTCAGGTTATCATCCGAACCCCCTCCAGTATTAAGTTGCAGGCAACAGATTATTGCTTTACGAACTGCGTGTAAAGTAAACAATACGATTCTTCTATGAACAAAGGATTGTTGTTTTCTACCTAGTAGCAACAACACATCTAGTACCTTATAGATTTCTGTCACTTCCCCAGATTACCAGAGGCATGAACCCACTATCGAGCATAAATACTAACTCTTGGAGTTGCTAGCATCTACTTGGCCAAGATAGCTACTAACAACGGAAAGCATGCAAGATCACAAATAACAAAGACATGATAGAATCAATAATCAATCTGAAATAGCATCTCAATATCCATCGGATTCCCACAAACACAACATGTATGAATACAAATAGATGATCTTGATCATGAACGGAGCTCACAAGATCTAAACATGAAAGCACAAAGGAGGAGAACCAGCCATCTAGCTACTACATGGATCCGTAGTCTAAGGATGAACTACTCACGCATCACACCGGAGGCTTGCATGGTGATGAAGAAGGCCTCCAGGGTGAATTCCCCTCTCCGGCAGGGTGCCGGGAAGAGCTTCAGATCCCTCCCGATCTAGGGATGGAGATGACGGTGGCTATAGACTCTTTCGTGGATTTTTGATCGGGTACTTAGGGTTTTCGTCCCGAGGGAAATATATAGGCGGAAGGAGAGGCCGAGGGGGTGCCAGGAGCGGCCACACCACCGCCTGGCGCGGGCTAGGCCTGGCCCCGCAGCCAGGTGGTGTGGTGGCTCGCGGCCCTTCTCCGTCTCGTATTCTGGCACTTGATCCCTTCCGAAAAAATAAGCACTTTGGCTTTTGTCCCGTCCAATTCCGAGAATATTAATTTTCTGACTTTCCTGGAACCAAAAAGCAAGAAAAGCAGGCGGTAACCTTGTGGCTCTTGTTAATAGGTTAGTCCAAGAAATCATATGAAAAGTACTCCAAAGTTGGAACAAAACACAAGAAAGTGGATAAAACCAAGCATGGAACATCAAAAATTATAGATACATTTGCAATGTATCAACATCCCCAAGCTTAGGTCCTGCTCGTCCTCGAGTAGGTAAGTGATAAAAAGAAATAATTTTTGAGGTGACATGCACCATCAAAGACTTGATCAAAGTATTTGCAAAACATTCAAAGCTGGGATCATAGTACTTCAATCATAACGTGAAAGACAAAGTTCTAGCAATAAGCAAAGAAACTATGATGCAACATGAAAAGGCACAAACAAAAGATTCATGAATAACAATGCTTTGCAAGACGTTTGTATGTTCCACATAAAGAAAACCTATCATAAAAGTATTCAGCTTGTCCCTCAATAGAGTAGCAAATATAAATGCATAGGACACCTTCAAAGTTCATAAGAGTGACTAGATACAATAGTTTAAAATAAGCAATATCAAGTTATGCATCAATCAACTAGTCTTGGGACAATGCACGTAGAACTAAGAATGGCCACTATGCTCTCAAAGTAGGTGCATAAAGATAGAAGGTGGAGACTCAATATAATGGTGAAAGAAAGGCCTTTTGTAAAAGGAAGTAGGGATTCAAGTCTCATAAAGAGCTTCCAAAAATTATGGTACTTATAGCTTTCAGCTCTCATTGCCCCTATCATAAGCATCTTGAAGTGATTAAGGTTAAAGTGAACAAACTATGGTGTACATGCTTGACGAAGTATAAGTTAGAAATCTCATGTCCCTTGTATACGAGGGCCGCTCCTCATGCTACTCAAGTTTAGTCACCGGTAAGTTCTTGTCATTGTAAGTACATGTGTATCATTGAGAACCACCAACAGGGTACCCCTTGCCCGATGATATGGAAGAATCCCCATATAAAAATGACAAGGCAAGCGGACAACGAGCATCTCAGCATTCTTCTTATTTACCATGGGAAGATGGTGCTTTTTTCTCTCTTTCCTCTTTTCATAGTATCTCTTTTTTTCTCTTTTTTTCTCAATATAGGACCTTTTTTATATAATAAGAATGCTTCATGGACAGCTCATTATGGTTACGCTGCAGGTTTCCACCATGTCAGCATGGATTAGACCAGCTGCCCAGGCGTTTCTCTAACACATATACATAACTCCATGGACTTACAAGCTCCCCTTTCATTTCACACCGACGACATACATATACAAAAGAGCATGATATCAACTAGGTACAAGTACCAAGTGCAATGTTGAAAGCGTTCCCCATGAAAGCATGGTTCTGCTGATTCCCAACAAATAAGTGCAAGTATATACAACATAGACGACACAATGGTTCAAGTGTATTAAGGGCAAGTAAAGTAAAGTGTGCCATCAAGTTCGTGAGAGCTTTAATCACTAGTTTTCTCATAACAAGTTTAATTTGGAAGGTAAACAAAAGCATGATACTTGGAATAGCATAAGCTAGTAGGTAGGTATGGTGGACTCTTTGGAATAACTTGGTTTAGGGAGTTGGATGCATGAGTGGAACTCGTACTTGGTTGTGGAGGCTAGCAAAAGACTGAGAGCAACAAACTAAGAGAGCAATAATGGCCATAATCATGCAGAGCGACAAAACATCATTGATCAAAGCATAAAGTGATACTACAATTTGAAAACTAAAGGATCATAAAGGCTATGGTGAATTGAGACGGTCATAACATGGTGTGAGCATGCGCCAAGTCAACCCAAATAAAGCATCAAAGGATAATACCACTATATTATGCTTTAATATGCTAAAACAACACATGATTCATCCAAGGCAAATTATGCAATCTCAATTGTTTATAACAAGTCATGCTACAGCAAAGAATACTAAGCATAAAGCCACAACAATATCAAGCATGGCATGACAACGCATAGGCCACAATCAAAAACGAGCTCTTTTTACCACATAAGTATGAACTTTCCTACTCTTTTCCAAACCAAACCAAACTATTTGCAAACCAATATAAGAAAGAGGGGGTGCAACCAATTTATTCAGAAAACTAAGCAAACCAAGAAAACAAAAAACCAAAACAAAAACCAAAAAGAAGACGCTCCAAGAACAACACAAATGTGCATGAAACAATAAAAATGAAGCGTTTGGAAGAAACCTAGGATTTTTATTGATGAAGAAGGGGATGCCTTGGGCATCCCCAAGCTTTGACGCTTGTACTTCTTGGACATTTCTTGGGGTGACACGCTTGGCATCCCCAAGCTTGAGCTTTAGTCCATCCTTCATCTCATTACTCATTCCTTCCATACACCTGAAAATTTTCCTTCATACAAAACTTCACACAATTTCATTAGCAACAATAGTGCACTTAAGATAAATAAGTCTTAAGATTCAGTTCTACCACCAAATAAACTTACATTAGAACACTAGCTACTGTAGCACTTCCTTCAAAAAGCTCAATTCCCCAAAAGAACTCAAAAAGGAACCCACAAAAAGCAAATGCACAAAATGGCAGAAATCTGTCAAAACAGACCAGCAGGTAAAGACTAATTTTTTCGAAGACCTTTTGTTGCTCAAATCAAAAAGTTTTGAACTAACTAAAGTTAGATAACAACCTGGGGCAGAAGAAAAAAAATTACAGCTCAAGCCGACATATAGAGCTCCCTCACGAATGTTTACGGTGAAGCACAAAATTCTGTTTCGGGACAGCAACTTTCCGAATCATTACTTCACTCTCATTAGAGGTTACTCTTGGCACAAAAAGCAAATAAAAAGGATAAGGAGAGGTTATTACTGAGGTAATAACTTCCAAGACTGATCTAAAACTTTTGGGTTATCTCCCAATAAGTACTTTTCTTTAACGCCTTTAAGTTAGGCATAAGAACAAAGAATGAATCAAGTGTTCTCAAATGAAGAAGCATTAAGACCAAATTTTGTTTTCATAGGAGAAGCAAAATAAATATTTTCTCTCTTTTTAGGGAAGTGTTCTATACCTTTCTTGAGTGGGAGTTGATATTTAATGGTGACTTCTTTCATATCAATGATGGCACCAACAGTTATAACAAAAGGTCTTCCCAAAGTAATAGGACAAGAAGCATTGTATTCAACATCCAAAACATAGAAATCAACGGGGACATAGGCATTGTTAACCATAATAAGAACATCATTAAGACTCCCGACGAGTTTTTTTAGCATTATCATCAAGTGGGACAGTCAAATAACAATCTTCAAGAGGAGGCAAATCAAGCATATCATAAATACTTCTAGGCATGATAGAAACACTACTATCAAGATCACATAAAGCTTTGAAATCAAAGTCATTCACTTTCATATTAATGATGGGTTCCCAACCATCCTCTTGTTTTATAGGAATAGAAGCTTTATGTTTCATCTTTTCTTCTTTAATCTTTATGAGAGCATCAGTAATGTGTGTTGTAAAGGTCATGTTCATATCACTAGCATTAGGACTTTTAGCAAGCTTTTGTAGGAACTTAATAACTTCAGAGATGTTGCAACCATCAAGATCAAAATCAATTTTATCATCTAAAGTAGTAGAACTATTACTAGCCTCAACACTAGTGGTGGTGATAGTAGAAACACTAATGTTTCTAGCAATTTCATCTTCTCTTTCCCACTTAGCATGTAATTCAGCTAATAGTCTAACATTTTCATCAATTCTTACTTGTATAGCATTGGTAGCTGCAAAGGGATTATCATTAGTTTCAGGTTTAGTGGCCATTTTATTCAAAGAAGATTGAGCTTCAGCCAAAGATGCTATATTCCTTTCAGCATTAGAGAGTTTTTCCTCAATAGTTTTATTGAAAGCAGTTTGTTTACTAATAAACTCTTTAAGCATAACTTCAAGTTCAGAGGGAGCACTCTTATTATTGTTGTAAGAATTTCCATAAGCATTACCATTGTTGGGAGGATCTGGCTTATAATTGTTGTTACCAAAATTGTTCCTATAAGCATTGCTACCATAAGCATTGTTGCCAAAATTGTTATTTCTTATGAAGTTCACATCAACTTGCTCTTCTTGAGCAAGCAAAGAAGCCAAAGGAATATTATTTGGATCAATATGGGCTTTCCCATTAACAAGCATAGACATAATAATATCAATCTTATCACTCAAGGAGGAGGTTTCCTCAACAGAATTTACCTTCCTACCTTGTGCAGCTCTCTCAGTATGCCATTCAGAATAATTAACCATCATATTGTCCAGAAGATTTGTTGTAGCACCCAAAGTGATGGTCATAAAGGTACCTCCAGCAGCAGAATCCAATAGGTTCCTTGAAGAATAGTTCAATCCTGCATAAAAAGTTTGGATGATCATCCAAGCAGTCAGTCCATGAGTGGGACAATTCTTTACCAAAGATTTCATTCTTTCCCAAGCTTGAGCAACATGCTCATTATCAAGTTGTTTAAACTTCATTATTTCACTTCTCATGGATATAATCTTAGCAGGAGGATAGTATTTTTCAATAAAAGCATCTTTGCACTTAGTCCAAGAATCAATACTATTCCTAGTTAAGGAATTCAACCATTCTTTAGCTTTTCCTCTCAAAGAGAAAGGAAACAATTTCATCTTAATAATATCACCATCTATATCACTATGCTTTTGCATCTCACAAAGTTATTTAGATGGGAAGCAGCATCTTCATTACCAATACCAGAAAATTGTTCTCTCATAACAAGATTGAGCAAAGCAGGTTTTATCTCAAAGAAAGTATTTTCAGGCAAAGGTGGAGCAATTGGTGTGCTCATAAAATCATTTTTGTTGGTGCTAGTGAAGTCACACAACTTAGTGTTTTCAAGAGTAGTCTTTTTTTGGGGTTTTCAAATAAGAAAGCAAACAAGTAAAACTAATTTTTTTTGTATTTTTTGAAGAACAAAACAAGCAACCAAAACAATAGAAACTAAGCAAAACAAAAACAACAAAAAAAGATTGGTTATGAGGGACTCCCCAAGAGGAAGGTATGATGAGCACAGCAGCAAGTTTTCCTCAGTTATGAAACCAAGGTTTAATCGAACCAGTAGGAGCAAGGAAACACCCCAAAGGTGTTACTAGCTGAGCTTTGGCAGGGCGCACTACCGGTGCTAGTAGCAACGTGGAGACCTGCACAACACAACCACAGAAATTTGTCCCCAACTTGCGATGAGGTTGTCAATCCCAGCGTGTTTTGCGGAAAACAAAGGATTAAACGTATCAAATGGAAAGAAGTAAAAGTTTGCAGAAAGTAAACACAAAGAAGTAAACAATTGTAGATTGTATGTAAAGAAAAGGACATGGATCCATAGTTCACTAGAGGTGGCTCTCCTTAGATAGAAAACATGCTAGGTGAACAAATTACAGTGTGGCAATTGACAAACACCGAGAAAGCAATACATGCATATACTAATCATCTTGACTCCTTTGAGACTTGATTGGGCATTACAACATAATACATAGAGCGCCATCCAACTGCATCTATGACTAATAATCCACCTTCAGGTTATCATCCGAACCCCCTCCAGTATTAAGTTACAGGCAACAAATTATTGCTTTACGAACTGCGTGTAAAGTAAACAATATGATTCTTCTATGAACAAAGGATTGTTGTTTTCTCCCTAGTAGCAATAGCACATCTAGTACCTTAGAGATTTCTGTCACTTCCCCGGATTACCAGAGGCATGAACCCACTATCGAGCATAAATAGTAACTCTTGGAGTTGATAGCATCTACTTGGCCAAGATAGCTACTAACAACGGAAAGCATGCAAGATCACAAATAACAAAGACATGATAGAATCAATAATCAATCTAAAATAGCATCTCAATATCCATCGGATCCCCGCAAACACAACATGTATGAATACAAATAGATGATCTTGATCATGAACGGAGCTCACAAGATCTAAACATGAAAGCACAAAGGAGGAGAACCAGCCATCTAGCTACTACATGGATCCGTAGTCCAAGGATGAACTACTCACGGATCACACCGGAGGCTTGCATGGTGATGAAGAAGGCCTCCAGGGTGAATTCCCCTCTCCGGCAGGGTGCCGGGAAGAGCTTCAGATCCCTCCCGATCTAGGGATGGAGATGACGGCGGCTACATACTATTTCGTGGATTTTTGATCGGGTACTTAGGGTTTTCGTCCCGAGGGCAATATATAGGCAGAAGGAGAGGCCGGTTGGTGCCGGGTGCGGCCATACCACCCCCTGGCACAGGCCAGGCCTGGCCATGTGGCCAGGTGGTGTGGTGGCTCCCTGGCCCTTCTCCGTCTCGTATTCTGGCACTTGATCCCTTCCAGAAAAATAGGCACTTTGGCTTTTGTCCCGTCGAATTCCGAGAATATTCATTTTCTGACTTTCCTGGAACCAAAAAAGCAGAAAATGTAGCACCTTGTGGCTCTTGTTAATAGGTTAGTCCAACAAATCATATGAAAAGTACTCCAAAGTTGGAACAAAACACAAGAAAGTGTATAAAACCAAGCATGGAACATCAAAAATTATAGATACATTTGCAATGTATCAGGCAATAGCTAAGGAACTAGCCCGGCTCGAGTTAGCCGGATTCATAGAAGAGGTAATCCATACTGATTGGTCGGCCAACCCTGTAATGGTCCCTAAAAAGGATACCACTGAATTAAGGATGTGTGTTGATTATACTGCCTTGAACAAAGCTTGTCCTAAAGATCCATTCGTCCCTAGAATTGATCAAGTTATCGATTCTACGGTATGCTCGGAACTCCTATGTTTTCTCGACGCATACTCCGGTTATCACAAAATTCGGATGCAGGAATTGGATAAAATCAAAACTTCATTCATAACCCCCTTCAGAACCTTCTGCTTCGTTATGATGCCCTTTGGGCTCAAGAATGTAGGAGCTACGTACCAGCGCACTATGCAGCGTTGCCTCCACGACCAAATCAGACGCAACGTACATGCATACGTGGACGACATTGTGATGATGTCGAAAAACAAGGAAACGTTAATTTCCGTCTTGGAGGAAACGTTCGCTAATTTAAGAAAATACAACATGATGCTTAACCCGAAGAAGTGTTTCTTTGGAATTCTAGCTAGAAAATTGTTAAGTTTCATCGTGTCTCAAAGAGGCATAGAGGTGAACCGAGATAAGATCAAGGCTATACTCAATATTTCTAGGACGACTCGCCTAAAGGATGTTAAAAGACTAACTAGTTGCATTGCTGCAGTTAGTCGGTTTGTAAGCCAGCTCGGAGAAAGAGCGCACTACTCTATAAGCTCCCGAAAAAGAGCAAAAAATTCGTTTGGACTGATGAAGATGAAGCTGCACTACAAGACTTGAAAGTAGTACTCTCGTCTGCTCCTATCCTTGCATCACCGGAACCAAGGGAATTGATGTTGCTCTATCTCGCTGTGACAAATAGGGTCGTCAGTGTCATCATGGTGGTGGAGAGACCAGAGGAAAATCAGGAACACCTGGTGCAGCGTCCCACTTACTACCTCAGCGAAGTCCTAAATGAATCGAAGCAACGATATCCGCACTATCAAAAGCTGGCTTATGGTGTGTTTTTTGCATCCCGTAAGTTACGGCACTATTTTCGGGAACACCCAATTACAGTGGTGAGCACAGATCCCATGAGAGATATAATCAACAACAACAAGGCTACAGGACACGTCGCAAAATGGGGCATAGATCTTTCAGCTTTCGACATTGAGTATAAACCTCGTACAACAATCAAATCCCAAATCCTTGCTGACTTTGTCGCTGATTGGACAGAGACAACCTAGAATATGACCCTCCCAGAGTCGGAATATTGGACCTTATTTTTTGACGGGTCTAAGGCTCGAGGGGGCTCGGGGGCTGGCGTGGTGCTCAAATCACCCCAAGGAGATAAACTTTTCTTTGTGTTGCAGATCCACTTCACAGCAACAAATAACATTGCCAAGTATGAAGCACTGTTGCATGGAATCCAGATTGCTAAGGATACCAACATCCGACGTTTGATGTGTTATGGAGATTCGGATCTTGTTGCTCAACAAGTGTCGGATATCTATAATGCACATAAACACATGGCAACATATAAAGCTGTCATGGATGAACTATCTAAATCGTTCGAGGGGTTTGAGGTTCAACACATCCCTCAAGCAGAAAATGAGGAAGCAGATGCATTATCTCGAATAGGCTCTGCACGGAAAAAGGTCCCGGATGGCGCTTTTTTGGAGCACCTCAAAGTTCCCTCTATAAAAGGAGTAGTCGAGGAATATCCGACCAAATCCGACTAACCTTTAGTAGCAGTTCTAGCTGTAATTCCTAGTTGGACTCAACCCTACCTTGATTACTTGGTAGATGGCAAATTACCCGAAGACGAAGTTCGGAGCCGACAGATCGTCTGACGAGCAAAATCCTATACTATAATTAGTAGTGAGCTCTATAAGCGGAGTGCGTCTAGGGTCTTTCAGCGTTGTGTATCTCCGGAAGAAGGAGTGGAAATCTTACGAGAAATCCACGAGGGTGAGTGTGGTCACCATGCTGCAGCCAAATCTCTAGTGGCAAAAGCTTTCCGACATGTTTTTTTCTGGCCTACAGCCAACGCAGATGCCAAATGGTTGGTCAAGACATGCAAAGGCTGCCAAAAGTATGCCAAACAAGCTCACGTTCCATCTGATCAGCTGCGAACAATACCTATAACATGGCCTTTCACGGTCAGGGGCCTTGACATGGTAGGACCGTTTAACGGGCTCCAAGTGGATTTACTCATCTCTTAGTGATGGTGGATAAATTGACAAAATGGATTGAGGCTAAACCCGTCACTAGTTGTGATGGAGCAATAACTAGAAGATTTGTCGAGGATGTCATAATCCGATACGGTTATCCACATAGCATTATCACGGTCAACGGGAGTAACTTCTCTATGGGAGAGCTTGCCGAATTCTGCAACGACCAAAATATCCGGCTTGACATTGCATCAGTCGCACATCCGCAGGCTAATGGACAAGTCGAAAGAGCAAACGGCTTAATCCTACAAGTCCTAAAACCAAGACTCGAAGCACCACTACGACGTGCTGCGTAGGCTTAGGCAAAGGTATTACCCTTTGTAATATGGAGTTTGCGAACATCCCCGAATAGGTCAACCGGATACACACCTTTCTTCTTGGTCTATGCTGCTGAAGCAATTCTTCCTGGTGATTTGATTCACACTTCTCCTAGAGTTGCCACCTATATTTAAGAGGATGCCGAGATTTCTCGACAAAATGATCTCTACTTAGTCGAAGAAGTTCGCATCATTGCTGAGATGAGATCACCAACCTATCAGCAAAAGTTACGCAAGTATCATAGCCAGAGAGTCAGAAACTGGTCTTTCAATAAGGGCAATTTGGTTCTCCGGCTTGTGCAGAAAAGAAAGCACAAAATTTCCCAAGTATGGGAAGGGCCCTTTTTAGTTAGTCGAGTATTGCACAATGGTTCTTACTATCTAACCTACTATCTAACCTGCTTATAAGAAGAGAAAGAGAGCTGGAGGCAGTACAGATCCAGAAGAATTAGAGAGACCATGGAATATTGCTCACCTATGTCCCTTTTATTCTTAGTTTATCTTTCTTTGTAATCATATATGTGTACATGTTCAAATAAGGAATAAAGTATTGGTTGCCTCATTTTTTCTGAGAAGTTTTATATTACCATCTTATTTCCGAATGATCATGTCATAGTCGAAAATCCTAGAATACTTGAAAGTACTTTATGCTCATGTTTATTCTTTAGATTTCCGATTCTAAAATTGCTACCTTCGGGTATAAATTAAAATTTTCTAGTCTATACTTTGGTTATTTATCTGATTGCCGGATGCGATCATTTTCCAAGTAGTGAATTGTTGGTACTGGAAGCCGTCTTTGTTTCCGAGTTTAAACTGGTTTAGCAATTAAGCTCCATTGCTCGGAAAAGTTTCCGTGCTAAAGGTTGGCTATCTCATGAAAGGGACGAGGTAGAAAGCCAGATAAACGATAAGTACAGACAAAAAATATAAGTGCTTATGTAAACATTTCAGGCACACAAAAAATGAAGGGGAGAGGTAGGAGCTGCCGGCTCACTGGATACATCGGCCTCGCCTTGATATCTTTCCGAGACGTTCAAATCCGAGATGGTTTGATCATCGTCGGAAACCTCAGCTGTATCCTCGGCAGGTGGAGGCGGCGTCTCCACGCAAGTGAAGGAGGGAGTTTCGTAGCTGGTGAGATCAGCTACGTGACACCCGTATCCGGCGTAGGAGTCCATGATGGCTTTGATGTCTTGCTCCTGTCCGTCTTCATCCACTTTACAATACCCTCTGGTTACTTGCCAGATTTCCATGTTTCCATGGTGGCTCATAACCATGGTGAGAGTGTTCTGCGCTGCGGTCCACGCGTAGGACATGTTCTAGTCCTAGATAAGCTAGGGAATCTCCTTGGCCTGTCTCGCACTTCAAAGTCGAACATTCTATGCATGTCTAGAACCTTGAGAACTTCACCAATATCCTCAAAGGATTGTCGGTAGTAGTGAACTAAATCGCCGACTTGTGTAAGTCGGCTAGTGCTAGACTCGGTGGAGGATGAGTCTGGTAAGTTCAGAGGACCTGCACATGTAATGCGGAAGGTTAATAAAATAAATCCGGAATCCAAAAGTTGGAAAGTGCAGGAAATTCAGAAAGAGGGAAACATACTGAAGATGACATCGTCGACTTTGGTCTTTTCCTCCCGAAGACTTTGGAGTTTAGCCCGGAGTGCCTTGGTAATATCCTTCTCTCTGAACAATTCATTGCTGACATCCGAGATTTTCTTATCCTGGAGCAGAACCTTACGATCACGCTCCTCGGTGGCCATGGAGGAAGATTCGAGAACTTGAGCAATGCTCTTCTCATGATTCGCCTTAAGCTTATTCAGCTCTTGGCGGAGGTCCTTGTTTTCCACCTCCAGGGTAGTCAGATTCTCGTCTTCTTCAATCATAGCACATGATTGCTTAACCAGTGCTGTATTCAAAGGAATAATAGTTGAATAAAAATTCGACTATGAAATAAAAGGCAAGGAATTGAGTACTATAATGTTTACCTTTAGCCTCATCCCTGGATACTTTCAGTTGAGCATTTTCAAGTCGGAGAGCTCTGATTTCTCTCCGCTTGTTACATATATTCTTCAACAATTCCTGGTTATATGAATTAACTTTCTGTCAGTCAGAATACCTAGAGTTAGAAGTCTACTAAAGACTCAGGCTAAGATCTTTACTAATATGAGCACGAGCCTTGGGGGCGACACTAGTTCATTCTTTGGCATCCTAAGGAAGCATAAATCCGGATTATCTATCCAACTTCATGCTTGGGGCTAGAGGATATGACATGGAATAAAGTAAAAAGTAAAGTTGGAATTCCGACTTACATGTTGTTCATGAGTGAGTTTGCTCAAACTCATGTTCACTTCTGTGGTAACCTTCTCGGCGAGGGTGAGCGGGATCATTGGTGGTGCTGGAAGCTCACCAGTTCTCAGCCTCTCGTCGCAAAGACGGACTTGTTCAAGAAGTTCCCAGTACTAGACATCCTCTGCTTCTTGTGCTTCTTCTTTGGTAGTGATAGTCCAACTTTCTAGGCATTGCTGGGCTAGCCGTTGGATCTCCTCTGTACATTCCCGAGATAGGGCAATTTTGGCAAGTCCCGGATTGCTGAGGAGGTTATCACAAAGGTCTCTGCCAAGGGATCATTACCCGAAGAGGGTTCACCCTTATCAAAACCTGAGTCACCCATGGTGACGTCAGTCTGTGATCCGAGGATCACTGGCTCTGATTGAGCTAGATCTTCTACAACAGTCGGAGATGAAGTAATTTCTGGCGATGCAGAAGGCTGAGGGGCAGGAGTCGGAGGAGCTGTGGCAACAGAAGTCAAATTTAGCTTTGACTGGCACAGGGGCTTCGATGCAACGCCCTTTCCCTTTCCCTTGGTAAGTTGTTTAGCTCTGATAAGGTAATAAAATAAAGAACATTACATCTTGGAAATAATTACGAACAAAGTACAAAAACCTCATGAAGAAAGTTACCTCTTCAGAATGGGCACCTCCTTTGTGTCGATAGACATTGTCGGAGCCTTACGCTTCCGAAGAATTATGTCCGGTAGTGGAACCTACTCTCCATCGTCCTGACATAACTCAGGAGGATATCCCTCGATAGGAGCAAGCTCCAACTCGGGGAGGTCAGCAAGCTGAAAAGAAAAATTGAAACTCAGTATTGCAAAACAATGTAAAGATGAACACATAATTCGAGTTACTGCTGGAAACTTACCGATACCACAGGATCTTCAGCCGTATGCATGTCCAAAGACAGATCCGGCATTTTCCTCCCGATCCGCTCCCTTATCAGCCACTTGATTTGAGACTCGTATTCTTTCTCCATATAAGGCTAGGAGCAGATTCGGAGGGAATCTTTCTTGGACGCTGTGATGGAATGCATAAGCCGGTCTCCGTGATGCTGAAGAGGTTGGATCCGCCGTGCCACCCAACAGTGAACTAAGTCGGACCCCTTAAGGCCCTTCCGCTTCATCAAATATTCGATCCGCCTCTTGGCAAGAAGCAGATCATCACTGAGAGCCAGCGCATCTGCGTCCCAGGACTCTTGGGGTGTGGAGGCACCATCGACGAAAGCTGGCAAAGCAGTAGCTTTGCCGGGAGCGGGAATATCCTTGTGATAAAAGAAAATGGACGACCATTGTTTCACCGACTCACTAGCCCTAATCCGAGGATAGACGCGCTCTCTTCTAATAGAAAAACTAATAGTACCGGTAATATAGGGATTACCGGAAGTGATGGAATTTCTCCAGACATGAAAGTAAAACCAGAAAAGATCTAGACTCGGCCTAATACCGATGTACCCCTCACACAAAGAAGCATATGCGCTCATCTCTAAGAGAGAATTCAGGGGAAGATGATGGAGTTGAACTCCGTAGTGATCAATAACCTCACAAAAGAAGTATGAGGGAGGGAAACTCAAACCTCTATCGAGGTGGGTGCCAAAGTGTACCCGCTCGTCGTCGTGAGGAGTAGGGACGGTTTGGCCTTAGCCGCTCCACCAGTCACTGGCACGGAGGAGCCCCTTGTTCTCCATGATGCGGAGCTTGGCATCGTCAAGGACGCATGGGATCCAGACCCCACGGCTGCAGCCGTCGCCGCTATCACCGCTGTACCGGACGATGATGCTGAAGCCATTCTCCCATAAGCCGGTCACCTAGGATGGGCGGCGCTGGAAGATTATGGGGAGGCAGAGAAGCTCTATGCTCGTAGGAGACGTTGGAGAGAAGGAAACGGCACAAGTGCTGGTTAAGAAGATGGGGAGAAAAATCCTAACCACTTATATCCTCCAGCCGTGCCAAGATTCATGTAAACGCAACAGTTAACGCGCCACGCGTCACGGAAGGAACTGGGTAACTTCCCACACGTTGATTACGCCATCTCGATCTCCGTGCATGCCTTAAAACAACGCCTTGGTTCCGCAAAAGGCGGACCCACCAATGGTCGTGCTGATAGGAATGTCTGTCAGTGACGTGACTTGACCATGACTCGTGTCAGATTATGTCAGAGACCAAGTTCCGGCTTAGTTTGAATTTCAAGCTGGAAACCCGAATAACATATTCATAGGTCCGACTCATTTGAGACCCGGATCCTATCATTTATTTTGAAGTTTTAGGAACCCTTCAAGATTCTGCAAGCCGAAGATCAAGCTAGACGATGATGAAATCCGACTTTGGATTTCGGAGGCTTCCGGTGGCTGCTGTTGGGGATATACTTTCCAGGTATCCTAACTGTGCCTCACTGACTAGGGTGGCCCACTTTGGGTTAGAGCTTTGCTTCACGGGCGACCCAGACAGGGAGAAGAGACGGAGTCCCGTCCGGCTACGGGAAGGCCCATATGACTTAACAACATAGGCCCATAGTTTTACCTGTAGTTCAAGGTGTACTCTGTAACCGACTCTTAGTTGTAGCCGGATAGGTTTCTCCTGTAAACCCTAGGCCAGATTGTTGGGGATATACTTTCCGGGTATCCTCACAGTTCCCCACTGACCAGGGTGGCCCACTTCGGTTTAGAACTTTGCTTCACGGGCGGCCCAGTCAGGGAGAAGAGATAGAGTCCAATCTGGCTACGGGAAGGCCCAGAAGACTTACCAACATAGGCCCATAGTGTTACTTGTAGTTAAAGATGTACTCTGTAACCAACTCTTAGTCGTAGCCGGATAGATCTCTCCTGTAAACCCTAGGCCGGATATCTATATAAGTCGTCCTAGGGAGAGACTTTAGGGCAACACAATAATCTACAATCTCAACTCACACAGGCGAACCCCTTGTAACCCATATTCCGGCTATACCATATTACTGGATTGCTAGCAGGAGTAGGATCCGTCCAAAGCCGGCGGATTCGAACCTAGGTAAACTTGTGTGCTCATCGTCCCGGAACACCATACGTCTCACACCCCTCTCTTCCGCACGCCTCGAGGACCCCCTCATGGCGTACTTGTCATCAATCCGACGATAGTTGGCACCCACCGTGGGGCTAGTGAGCTTCGGATCTGCGTTCCGAGCGGAATCTGCAAGAATCGGAATCAGCGAGACTATCACCGTCGGTCACATCCTCTACGCCAGCGATGTCCCTCTCATCGTTCTCGACAAGACTTGGATTCCAGCTAGGGAAGCTGTGACCACCTACACCATCATGGCTTTTGGTGAGATCGATGTTTACATCGGTTTCGCTGAACCTGCCCCACCCACCCCAGCGGTGATGATAGAGGCAGAAGAAATTTCTGGGTCCCCTTTGTCCACGGAGGCGACAGAGTTCCGGATCTCAGAAAACCCTAATCCCACCCAGCCCGCACCAGTTGCAGAGATAGTGGAGAAATCCGAGCCTGAAGCAGACCTGGCGGTCCAAGTTGAATCTGGAGTGGATCTCCCTGGAGAGACCGAATCACAGATCGACCCACCTGCTGAAGTCAAAATCCAGGAGGAGCATAGCAACAACGATGGTTCTGGCTCTAATGATGTCGGGACGGACAGGCCTTTCCTGAGATACACACTAAGGCGCATGATGATGCAAAACTCAGGCGTAGACGAAATCCTCGAGACCATCAAACGTTTCGACGAAGCCTACTATGAAGACCGCAGTTATCTCAGGAAGATCACGTTGCACTTTGTTAGATATGTGGGCTCCGGATCTGGCTCCGCCGATGATGGAGATAACACCGATTCCGTGCTGGAGGCTATCGAAACAAGCGTTGAATTACCAGCATCCTCGGATGACTCGATGACGTCGGCAGATTTCTGGAAGTTCTCCATGGAATATGAAGAGGAGGTTAACTCCACAGCTGCTGCAAAAGGAGAAGACATGGATGAAGGATCCGGAGAAAGCTCTCCCAAAGCACAGGACAACATGGATCTCGGAGATGATCCCAAGAACCAAATGGCTGAAAGTACCGATCAAAGTTTGACTCCAGGAAACAGGAGTACCAGGAGATCAAGAAGAGCATAGATCCGTCCGACATGCCCGCAATGAAGAAGGAGGTGACAAAGCCAAATCCGGAGTTCAAGGCATCAGAAGAGACGAAGAAGACGCTGTTGAAGGATGATGACCCCTCAAAGGTGACCTAGATAGGCGTAGGCCTAGATAGCACATAGGAAAGCGCGCTCGTCAAGTTCCTCCAAGCAAATCAAAATATCTTCGCATGGCAGCCATCTAACATGACCGGAGTACCTAGGGAACTTGTCGAGCACTCTTTAAATGTAAACCCGAACACTAAACCTGTCAAACAGTCCTTACAATGTTTCGGTGATGAAAAGCGTAAGGCAATAGCTAAGGAACTAGCGCGGCTCGAGTTAGCCGGATTCATAGAAGAGGTCATCCACACTGAGTGGTCGGCCAATCCTGTAATGGTCCCTAAAAAGGACACCACTGATTTAAGGATGTGTGTTGATTATACTGCCTTGAACAAGACTTGCCCCAAAGATTCATTCGCTCTACCTAGGATTAATCAAGTTATCGATTCTACGGCAGGCTCGAAACTCCTCTGTTTTCTCGACGCATATTCCGGTTATCACCAAATCCGGATGAAGGAATCTGACAAAGTCAAAACTTCATTCATAACCCCCTTCAGAACCTTCTGTTTTGTTACGATGTCATTTGGGCTGAAGAACGCAGGAGCTATGTACCAATGCACAATGCAGCGTTGCCTCCACGATCCAATCGGACGCAATGTGCATGCATATGTGGATGATATTGCGGTGATGTCCAAAAAGAAGGAAACGTTTGATTTCTGACACTGAGGAAACATTCACCAATCTACGAAAATACAACATTATGCTTAATCCGAAGAAATGCTGCTTTGGAATCCCAGCTAGAAAATTGTTAGGATTCATCGTGTCTCAAAGAGGCATAGGGGTGAACCGAGACAAAATCAAGGCTATACTCAATATTTCCAGGCCAACTCGCCTGAAGGACATACAAAGACTAATTGGTTGCATTGCTGCAGTTAGTCGGTTTGTAAGCCGGCTCAGTGAAAGAGCCGCACCATTATACAAACTCCTGAAAAAGACCAAGGATTTTGTGTGGACCGATGAAGCTGAAGCTGCACTACAAGACCTGAAAACAGTACTCTCATCTGCTCCTATCCTTGCTGCACCGGAACCACAGGAACCAATGTTGCTCTATCTTGCTGCAACAAACAAAATCGCCAGTATCATCATGGTAGTGGAGAGACTGGAGGAAAATCAGGAACTCTTGGTGCAGCCCCCGACTTACTTTCTCAGCGAGGTCTTAACTGAATCGAAACAACGGTATCTGCACTATCAAAAGCTAGCTTATGGTGTGTTCTTAGCATCTCGTAAGCTACGACATTATTTTTAGGAACATCCAATTACCATGGTGAGCACAGCTCCCATGAGAGATATAATCAATAACAGTGACGCCACAGGACGCGTCGCCAAATGGGGCATAGAGCTTTCAGCCTTTGATATTGAGTATAAACCTCGGACAGCAATCAAATCCCAAATCCTTGCCGACTTTGTTGCTGATTGGATAGAGACGAAGGAGAATATGACCCTCCCTAAGTCGGAATAATGGACCCTATATTTTGATGGGTCTAAGGCTCGCGGGGGCTCGGGGGCTGGCGTGGTTCTCAAATCACCCGAAGGAGATAAACTTTTATATGTGTTGCAGATCCACTTCACAGCGACAAATAATATTGCCGAGTATGAAGCACTGCTGCATGAAATCTGGATTGCTAAGGATATCGGCATCCGACGTATGATGTGTTACAGATATTCGGATCTTGTTTCTCAGCAAGTGTCGGATATTTGTAATGCAAATAAACACATGGCAGCATATAAAGCTGTCGTGGATGATCTATCTAAATCGTTCGAAGGGTTTGAGGTTCAACACATCCCTCGAGCAGAAAATGAGGAAGCAGATGCATTATCTCGGATAGGCTCTAAACGGAAAGAGGTCCCGGATGGCGCTTTTTTAGAGCACCTCAAAGTTCCCTCAATAAAGGGATTGGATGAGGAATATCCGACCAAATCCGACTCACCTTTGATAGTAGTTCTGGCTGTAATTCCCAGCTAGACTCAACCCTACCTTGACTATTTGGTAGATGGCAAATTACCTGAAGATGAAGTTCTGAGCCGGCAGATCATCCGACGAGCAAAAGCCAATACTGTAGTTAGTGGTGAGATCTATAAGCAGAGTGTATCTGGGGTCTTTCAATGCTGCGTATCTACGGAAGAAGGAGTGTAAATCTTAAGAGAAATCCACGATAGCGAGTGTGGTCACCATGCTGCAGCCAAATCTTTAGTGGCAAAAGCTTTTTGACACGGTTTTTTCTGGCTTACAGCCAAGGCAGATGCCGAACGGTTGGTCAAGACGTGTAAGGGCTGCCAAAAGTACGCCAAACAAGCTCACGTTCTGGCTGATCAGCTACGAACAATACTGATAACATGGCCTTTCGCGGTCTAGGGGCTTGACATGGTAGGACCGTTTAAATGGGCTCCAAGTGGATTTACTCACCTGTTACTGATGGTGGATAAATTCACCAAATGGATTGAGGCTAAACCCGTCACTAGTTGTGATGGAGAAATAGCCAAAAGATTTGTCGAGGATGTTATAATCCAGTATGGTTATCCGCATAGTATTATCACGGACAACGGGAGTAATTTCTCTATGGGAGACCTTGCTGAATTCTGCAACGAACAAAATATCGAGCTTGACATTGCGCCAGTCGCACATCCGCAGGCTAATGGACAAGTCGAAAGAGCAAATGGTTTAATCCTACAAGGCCTAAAACTGAGACTCGAAGCCCCACTACGATGTGTTGCGGGGGCTTGGGCAGAGGAATTACCTTCCGTAATATGGAGTTTATGAACAACTCCGAATAGGTCAACCGGATACACACCTTTCTTCTTGGTCTATGGCGCATAAGCAGTTCTTCCTAGTGATTTGATTCACACTTCTCCTATAGTGGCCACGTATATTGAAGAGGATGCCGAGATTTCTTGACAAAATGATCTCGACTTAGTCGAAGAAGTTCGCGTTGTTGCTGGAATGACATCAACAGCCTATCAACAGAAGTTACGCAAGTATCATTGTCAGAGAGTTAGGAACATGTCTTTCAATAAGGGCGATTTGGTTCTCTAGCTGGTGCAACAAAAAAAGCACAAACTTTTCCCAGTATGGGAAGGGCCCTTCTTGGTTAGTCGAGTATTACACAATGATTCGTACTACTTAACTGTTATGGGGCCAGTCAAAGAAAGACCTGCTACTAAGAAGAGAAAGAGAGCTGGAGGCAGTACAAATTTGGATGAGTTAGACAGACCATGGAATATTGCTCAGCTACGTCCCTTTTATTCTTAGTTTATCCTTCTTTGTAATCATATATGTGTACACGTTCTGAGAGAAATAAAAGTTTTGGTTGCCTCAATTTTTTTTCTGAGAATTTTTTACCGTCTTATTTCCGAATGATCATCTCACAGTCGAAAATCCTAGAATACTTGAAAGTACTTTATGCTCATGTTTGTTCTGGTTTAGATTTTCGATTCTAAAAATGCTACCTTCTGGTATAACTCTAAATTTCCTAGTCTACACGTTGGTTATTTGTCTGATTGCCGGATGCGGGTATTTTCCGAGTAGTGAATTGTTGGTACTAGAAGCCGGCTTTGTTTCCGAGTTTAAACGGGTTTAGCAATTGAGCTCCATTGCTTGGCAAATTTTCCGTGCTGAAAGTTTAGCCGGCTCACGAAAGGGACGAGGCGGAAAGCCAGATAAACGATAAGTGTACACAAAAGTATAAGTGCTTATGCAAACATTTCAGGCACACAAAAAATTTAAGCCAAAAGTGCTGAATAGATAAAAACTTAGCACTATAAAAAGTATCATACTACATATTTATAGACCCATAATGTTTTTGTAATAACACATATATTTTTTCTTGATAACTTATGATGCAGGAGGAGAGGTAGGAGCTGTCGGCACGCTGGACACATCAGCCGCGCCCTGATAACGATCCGAGATGTCCAAATCCGATATGGTTTGTTCATCATCAGAAACTTTGGCTATTTCTTCCGGAGGCGGATATAAAATACTTGGGGGCTAGAGGATATAAAATACAATAAATAAAAGCGTGAGTTGGAGTTCCGACTTACATGATGTTCATGTGTGAGCTTTCTCAAGCACATGTTCACCTCAGTGGTAACCTTCACGGCAAGGGTGAGTGGAGTAACCGGAGGTGATGGAAGCACACCAGCTCTTAGTCCCTCGTCGTGAAGGCGGACTTGTTCGAGAAGATCGGAGTACTTGATGTCCTTCGCTTCTTGTGCTTCTTCTTCGACAGAGAGATTATGGCTTTCCAGGCATTGTCGGGCTAGCCGCTGGATTTCCTCTGAAGATTTCCGAGACAAGCCAAATTTGGCAAGTCTCGGATTGTTCAGGAGATTTTCAGAGAAGGTCTCTGCCGAGGGATCATTACCCGAAGAGGGTTCACCCTTATCAAAACCTGAGCCACCCATGGTGACGTCAGTCTGCGACTCGAGGGTCGCTGGCCCTGTTGAGGGAGCCGGATCTTCTACGACGGTTAGGGATGGAGTAATCACCAGCGCTGCAGAAGGTTGAGGGGCAGGAGTTGGAGGAGTTGTGGGAGGAGAAGCCATAGTTAGCTTCGTCTGACGCAGGGACTTCGAGATGTTCCCCTTCCCCTTCCCCTTGCCCTTGATGAGCTGCTTAGCTCTGAGAAAGTAATAGAATAAAGAACATTACGTCTCGGAAGAAATTACGAGTAAAGTACAAAGGCGGAAGTTGTGTGGAAAGTTACCTCTTCATGACTGGCACTTCCTTTGTGTCGATGGCCACTGTCGGAGCTTTGCGCTTCCTGGGAACAACATCTGGCAGTGGGACCAATTCCTCCTCCTGAGAAAACTTGGGAGGATATCCCTCGATAGGAGCAAATTCTGACACGGGAAGGTCGGCAAGCTGAAAAGAAGATAATATCTCAGTGTTGCGAAACAAATTAAAGGTGAAACATATAAAAAGGTTTTATTGCTAAAGCTTAATGGCACTATAGGGTCTTCCGCTGTATGCATGTCCAGGGACAAATCCGGGATCTTTCTCTCGATCCGCTCCTTTATCATCCATTTGATCTGGCTTATGTAATCCTGTGGATTTAAAGCCTTGGGACTGATGCAGAGGGAGTCATTTTTTGACGCCGTGATGGAATGCATCAGTCGGTCGACGTGGTGCTGGAGAGGCTGGATCCGTCGTGCCACCCAAGATTGGACCAAGTCGGACCCTCTCAGGCCCTTGTGCTTCATTAGATACTTGATCCGCCACTTGGTGGGAAGCAGATTGTCGCTGAGAGCCAGAGGAGCCTCGTCCCAGGATTCTCGAGGCATGGCGGCTCCGTCGACAAAAGCTGGCAAAGCAGTAGCTTTTCCAGGAGCAGGAATATCCTTATGATATAAGAAGGTAGCCGACCACTGTTTGACCAACTCACTAGCTAAAATCCTAGGATAGACATGCTCACGTCTAACCGAAAGACTAATTGTGTCGGTAATGTAAAGATTACTGGTAGTGATGGAGTTTCTCCGGACATGGAAGTAAAACCGGAAGAGAATGAGACTCGGCCTAATGCTGAGATACCCCTCACACAAAGCCGCATAGGCGCAGATCTCTAAAAGATAGTTTCGGGGGAGACGGTGAAGTTGAACACCATAGTGATCTATCACCTCAGAAAAGAATTCCGAGGGTGGGAAAGACAAACCTCTGTCGAGGTGGGTGCCAAAGTGCACCCTTTCGTCGATGTGTGGATTGGGGATGGTTTCGCCGAAACAGCTCCGCTAGTCGCCCGCGCGGAGGAGTCCTTCGTTCTCCATGCTGCTGAGATTGGCGTCGTCAAGGACGCACAGGATCCAAACCCCGCGGTTCCTTTCTTTCTCTGCTGCTGCCGCCGCCGTCGCTGCCGCTGCTACTGTAGCCAAGCTGGATGATGATGATGAAGCCATTCTTCCGGTGCGCCGGTGACCTTGGGTGGGCGGTGCTAGGAATATGAAGGCAAGGGAGCTCTGTGCGCGTGCGAGAAGTGGAGGAGAAGGAAACGGCACGGGGAATAAGTGAGGAAGATGATGGAATGGGAATCCTCACCCCTTATAACCACAGAACCGCACCAAGATTCATGCAAATGGCACAGTAAATACGCCACGCGTTGTGGAACAAACTGGGAAGTTCCCACGCGATGATTTTGTCGCCTCGATCTCCATGCACGCATTAAAACGGCGCCTCGGTTCCGCGAACGGCGGACCCACCAATGGTCGTGCTGACAGGATGTCTGTCAGTGATGTTACTTGACCATGACCAGTGTCAGATGACGTCGGAGAACAAGATCCGGCTTAGTTTGAATATCAAGCTAGAAATCCGAATAACGTACTGATAGGTCTTACTTACTTTTGAGACCCGGATCGTATCTTTTGTTTTGAAGTTTCAGGAACACTTCAAGATTCTGCAAGCCGAAGATCAAGCTAGACGATGATGAATCCGACTTTGGATCTTGGAGACTTCCGGGGGTTGCTGTTGGGGATATACATTCCGGCCATCCTCACAGTCCTCACTGACCAGGGTGGCCCACTTTGGGTTAGTGCTTTGCTTCACGGGCGGCCCAGTCAGGGAGAAGAGATGGAGTCCAATCCGGTTACGGGAAGGCCCAGGAGACTTATCGATATAGGCCCATAGTGTTACTTGTAGTTCAAGATGTACTCTATAACCGACTCTTAGTCGTAGCCGGATAGATCTCTCCTGTAAACCCTAGGCTGGATATCTATATAAGCCATCCTAGGGAGAGCCTTTAGGGCACCCCTTACAATCACAATCTCAACTCGCATGTTTAACCCTTGTAACCATATTCCGGCTCGCCAGACATTTGATTGCTACCAGGAGTAGGATCCGTCCAAAGCCGGCGGATTCGAACCTGGGTAAACTTGTGTGCTCACCGTCCCGGAACACCGTACGTCTCACACCCCTCTCTTCTGCATGCCTCGAGGACCCCCTCATGGCGTACTTGTCATCAATCCGACGACAGCACGAGCAATATTGGACCCGGGCTTGGTGTTGATGTTGAGGTCCTGTGGTGTAGGTGCAAGAGCAGCAGGGGTCGAAGAAGATCTTGGAGGAGGTAGGGGAGGAGCCTTGTTGTTCATAGGATAGTTCCACTGCTGGTGTCCAGTGTTCCCACATGAGAAACAAGCAACACTCGGACGAGGAGTAGAGTATCCCGAACTCCACCATATGGCTCTCTAGGGTAGTTGTTGTTGTAACCCCTTGGAGCGGCGTTGTAAGAGTACGGTGGCCTTGAAAGAGCGGGGAGCAGCGGTGCGGTATTAGGGACCCACACACGGCGCTTAGAAGGAGCAGGCCTAGATGAGGACCCACCAGTATACGGTTGTGCTTCTTGGATTCATCATAAGCTGGTTTACTTGCCTCCTCTTGAAGAGATGCATGTTGAAGCTTGACCAACGAGCTTGGAGTAGTATGGGTGAGAGCATACTTGATTGAAGAATTTAGCCCCTGACGGAACCTCTTTTGCATTTTCTTATCATTAGAAACCTCATCACCCTCATAGCAAGATTAGTTTGCAAAGTTCTTAATGTAAGTGTTGACATTGTCATTGCCTTGCTTGAGATTCAGGAACGCCTCCTTCATACGTTCCATGAGAATTTCAGGAAGATACTATTATTTGAAAGCATAAGTGAATTGCCCCCATGTTGGATGAAATCCAGGTGGGCTTGCTCTAAGATAGCTCTCCCACCAAAGAGGGGCTTCCCCATGCAGAAGGTGAGTAACGAACTTGAACCTGTCATGCTCAGCCACATCTGCAGTATCCAGCAGCCTCGTGATCTCTCGAAGCCAATCGTCAACATACAACGGCTCTATGGTCACCTCAAAGTGCCATGGGGAAAAATTTATGAAGTCTTTCATGTTGCCACGCTGGGGAGGCGGAGGAGGTGGTGTAAACTCATTCCTCTGGACAGTCTCCTCGAACCTCTACTGGTTTTGCTGCATAGTTCCTAGTGTGTTTGCTAGACTAACAAGCACAGAACCGAGCTCTAGCAAACCATGGACATCATCATTGCGGTGAGGCATCCTGTTATTGATGGAAAAAACTTGCGTTACTACCATAATGGAGAATTAAAAATAATCCAAAATACCACTAAAATAGAATTAACCAAGATTAAAGTATACAATTTATTAAGATGATATTAAAATATCAAGCAAAGTTCATATCACCTAAAAGATAGGCATATCACACACATTTAAAAAGGAGTGTGGAACACAAATCTACCAAAGAAAAAAATTCCGCAAATTTGGGCATTAAAATACCAAATAGATGCGCAAAACCACTTAACAGTTAGAGATTAGCAGCTCCACCAATTCAACGTACAAGAGTGAATGATGAGAGTAGTTGTATGGTCATGACTCCATCCCGCACTCAAAGCATTACTCCACACATGAATAGGAAAAACGTGCAATCCAACTTTTATCCTTATTAAGAATACTGAAAGATATTAGCAGCTAAAGAACGAACACCCCTAACTATAAAACGTCGGTCACAAAGAGTAAGACCGATCGCATTGGTTTACAAAGAGTCGGATAGATCACGTTGATTTACACAAAGCATGTTTGTTATGGGTCTCCTTGTGGATTTATCCTTGGAGTGGCCCGATCTTCATAGATTTGAGGTGGTTTGGGGGAGGGAGTGAAGAACACGATGAATAGGCAAGGGGAAATTTATACAAATGCACACCACACCCGATACAATCCGGTTTGCTCTCGTTGGCCTGAACCACCAACCCAATAGAATCTCAAGGGAGAGACCGAAGGTAGAATCCGATGAGAGAGATTGGCTAGCTCTTGATAGAATCACACGTAGGGAGAGAGTAGCAACCAAGTAGAATCCGAAAAGGGGAGAGACCTAGCACTACTAGAATCCATACATGGGAGAGACCATGAACTAGAATAGCACCTTGATGACTTCAATTAAGAAGTCCTTGTATAACTCATAGATAAACTATAGAGAGGGGGATCCCATCTAGGGTTAGGCACATGCCTCAATTCATCATCCATTCCATTCTATGGTTCTAAGGAGGGGGTGGGGGCATGTATATAGGCCAGCCACGATCTAGGGGTACTTTCGGCATAAAAGGGGGAGTTTGGGGTGTTACATGGGCTGAGGCCCATTGTGCGCGTAGGCACCGATGGTCCGATAGTACCGGTCTGGGTACCGGTAGTACCGGGCTTCAAGCGGTAGTGCTGGTCTTTGATACTGGGAAGACCTGTCATGGTGGCGTAGCGCTCTGTCTGGGCCGGTAGTACCGTATCCAAGCCTTTGTCTCTTGCGCCTTCTCTTCCAGGCTTCATGCTTAAGCGTCTTGGCTCCTTGTGCATCCTTGTTTCCTCCTCTTGGCTTCATGGTCATGGACCTAGTCATACAATAGGAATTCTTCTCAAGTAGGATCCCATTCACATGATAATCAAAGGAAGGCAAGATATGGAAAGTGTTCACCTTAGTAGTGATGGTTGGTGTTACATGATGGGGACCAATGGTGATTGCCATTTGTTGGGCTACATCATCTCCCCCACTTGAAAAAGTGTCAACCTCGATGGTATCATGTCATCATCTTGTAAGGAATGAGATGTACCCTTTATATCTTGGTGGATGCTCTCAAGATCTAGTTTTGTCAACTCATGCTTAAGCGAGGTTGACATTGGAATGTGGGTACCTACATACAACATAAACAAAAGGAAGAACGTGTGTGCATGGTAGATGAACACATCATCCATCATGATGTATATTCTCTTGTGCACATCACCATTAGCATCAAGCAAGAGATTATGTAAAGAATGGTGATTATGCGAGCTAAAGGTGGGAGCATGCTTATCATGGCAAGTATCAATATCTCCAAAATTTGAGAAAGTTATGGGGCGATCTCAATATGAACCATATGAGGATTATTGCAAGCAACAACGGGAGAAAATGAAGAACATGCATGATCAAGCATTTCCAAAGTACGAGTATGGTTGCTGACAAACATAGGGAAAGAGCAATTGTTCATCAAGTTTGTCGCAACAATTGTAATATAATAGAAGGATTTGTAGCATGGCATATCTATGGCAATATCATCACATTCAAATAATTCCACATGATCAACATTATGCAAAGTCAAGGTATCACATGGGAACATGAATGAAGCATATGAAATGTCATAAGTAGTGTCCATAACTTGCATATCCTCACAATTCATCATGTCCACTAGTGGGAGCACGACATCATCAACAACCATATTCTTACCTTGGTCGTACCTCTCATTTGAAGTGGGTGTTGTGGTAGTAATGGACTCCATTCGTGCTACTTCTTCATCATATATGGGGATGGCATCATCTTCATCCACCATGTACATCTTCTCTAATATAGGTGGCTCTTGCTCCAAGGTACCTAGCACATCATGACAAAACCCATTAGTGGTAGAGGGTAAGTTGTTAGAAATCAAAATGGCCTCACTTGACCTATCAACTACCACTCTCAACTCACTTGGTGTATCACTCATGTCTTCAAAGTGGAAGAACACAATCTCACATATGGTTGAGTCACTCATCTCACTTTTGCTCTCACTCAAGTGGTCTAAGTGGCTCTCAAACTCACATGGGATTGGTACCACATCATCACTCAAGCATATGGAAATAAGCTTGGTTTCCTCAACTCCAAGCGCCTCCTTTGGTGAAGGTAAAATCCCATGCTCACTATCCTCAACCTTGTCACCTCCAAAGATGAATGCCTTAAGTTGGGCATCATCACTCTCATCGCCATTCGAGGTATCATATCTCACCTCCATGGTTGTACCACAATGCTTGTCATCATCCAAGGCTTTGCACCATGTCTTGAAAGTGTCAACTTCATGAGAGGTCATCTTGACGGGTTCATCCAGCTTGGTGAAGTAGAGATCCCTAGCAACCTTTTCATTTATTGACAATCTTGTAGCATGTGTAGGAGTCTTCCTTGAAGAATGTTTGTCATGGAAGTTCTTGGTGATGGAAGCTTCATGGTGTTGGTGACGACGCATTTGCTTGGTCGCCTTCTGTCCATGAGGTATTGATACGTTGTTAACGTATCCATAATTTTTTATGTTCCATGCTTGGTTTATATCTACTTTTTTATGTTTTGTCCACACTTTGGAGTACTTTCTACACACTTTCTTGGACTAACCTATTCAGTGCCAGTTGCCTGTTTTTTGCTGTTCTTGGTTCCATAAAGTGAAAAAATGAATATTCTCGGAATTGGACCGGACAAAAGCCAAAGTCGTTATTTTCCCAGAAGATTCATGGAGCCAGAAGGAGAGACGAAGGGGGGCCACAGAGTGGCCAAACCACCCCTACGCACGGGTCCCCCTGGCCATGCTAGGGCATGGTGTGGGCCCCCTGGCTGCCCACCGACCTCGCCTCTTCGCCTATAAGATGCCTCCCGATGCAAAAACCCTAAATCGTCAAGCCTCCAGCCATGAAAAATTCCACAGCGCCGCCGCCATCGAAGGGGAGATTCGGGGGACAGAAAGTCTCTGTTCCGGCACCCTACCAGGATATGGAAGTGCCCCCGGAGCCATCTCCATCGATCTCCACCACCATCTCCATCGCCGTTGTTGATTTCCATGATGATGAGGGAGTAGTTCTTCCTCCAGGCTAAGGGTTCTACCGGTAGCTATGTGTTCATCTCTCTCTCTATGCATGATCATACTGTGATCGTGAGCTTTGTAATCAAGTAGATCTACCTTGCTACACAAGTGCATTAATAGATCTCTGCTCTCACATGTGTGTGAAAGTGACAGCATGCACACCATGGTGGCACTTAGGCTAGAGATTACAAATACTTGTTATGAGTTATATTTGGAGTTGGATGTCTTTATGAAATTGTGGTGTTTGTTGGAACCATCTAGTGCTCAAGGTGACAGTGTGGGGTTATCTAGATGGGAAAGGCTTACTTTGAGGTGTGCTGTTATAGCCCTACCATGGATTAGAGTGTCCAACCGGAGAGTAGTTCAGAGTAGTATCATAAAGAGAAGATATTTATATGAGAGTGTTCACTAGTGAAAGTATGATCCCTAGGCCTTGTTTCTAAACATTGAAAGAACGTTTGCAACTAGATCTGTTACATGTTTGCTTGCTTCCATATTTTTTCCTTTAGTCCTTTTCTACCATCAAAGCTATTTTCTTCCACCGTTACCACTTATAATTATCAATACCACTTGTATTTCACTATATCTTCGCCGAACTAGTGCACCTATACACCTGACAAGTGGATTGGGTGTGTTGGGGACACAAGAGACTTCTTGTATCTTGATTGCAGGGTTGCTTGAGAGGGATACCTTTGACCACTTCCTCCCTGAGTTCGATAAACCTTGGGTAATCCACTTAAGGGAAACTTGTTGCTGTTCTACAATCCTCTACACTTGGAGGCCCAACAACTGTATACAAGAATAGAAGTGCGTAGACATCAAGTTATTTTTGGGTGCCGTTGCCAGGGACTGAAGAAGAAGCTCCCACGTCAACCACGCGCCAGCAAAGTATTTTCTAGCGCCGTTGCCGGGGAGGTAAGGTAAAAGGTACTCACATCCTACGGTATGAGTGCTCGAAGTTATTTCCTTTATATTCTGCAATTTTGTCTTTTCGTTTCTTGTTTTCACTAGTTATGCTTAATGCAAAACAACAACAAAATTAGAGAGCTTTATAGTATTTATCTTGAGTTAGGCCATGAAGTGTTTGAAGATAAAATTAAAAAACATATTGAGCTTTATTTGCATGCTAATAGCAATGTTATTAGTATGAATTCTTTGAACACCATTATTGCTAATGCTATGGAAAAGTATAATCTTGGGGAAGCTAGTTTTTATGAAAATGATCTATTTAGTCCCCCAAGCACGGAGGAGAAAATTTACTTATGATACTATACCTCCAATATATGATGATTACAATGATGAATATGATATTTTCAGTCCACCTACTATTCAGGATAAAATTAATTATGATTACAATATGCCTCCTATATTTGATGATTATGGTGATGAGAATAATAATGATTGCTATTTTGTTTAATTTACTCCCACTATAATTAATAAGAATGACTATGTTTACGTGGGGAGTATTAATTCTTTTATGCATGTGGATCATGATAAGAATGTTTCATATGATAGTTATTTTGTTAATTTTATTCATGATGCTACTGAAAGTTATTATGAGAGAAGGAAACATGGTTTTATGCATCTCAATAATATTAAGTTTCCCCTCTTTATGTTGAAAGTCTTGAAGTTGGACTTGTTTTGCTTTCCTATGCTTATTGCTTTGTGCTTTCATGACTTGTTTATTTATAAGATTCCTATGCATAGGAAGTGGGTTAGACTTAAATGTGTTTTAAATTTGCTTCTTGATGCTCTCTTTTACTTTAATTCATATTTCTTATGTGAGCATCTTCTCAAACTATCATGCCTAACTTAAAGGCGTTAAAGAAAAGTACTTATTGGGAGATAACCCAAAAGTTTTAGTTGAGTCTTGAAAGTTATTGCCTCTGTAATATCCTCTCCTTGTCCTTTTTATTTGCTTTTTGTGCCAAGAGTAACCTCTAATGAGAGAGAAGTAATGATTGGGAAAGTTGCTGTCCCGAAACAGATTTCTGTGCTTCACCGTAAAAATTCGTGTAAAATCTCTGTACGTCCTTTTGAAGCGTGAATTTTTCTGCTTCTGCCCCAGGTTGTTATCTAACTTTCGTTAGTTCAACACTTTTCGATTTGAGCAACATAAGGTCTTCGAAAAAAATAGTTTTTACCTTCTGGTCTGTTTTGACAGATTTCTGCCATTATTTGCATTTGCTTCTTGTTGGTTCCTTTTTGAGTTATTTTGGGGAATTGAGATTTTTGAGGGAAGTGATACAGTAGCTTGTGTTTTAATGGAAGTTTAATTGGTGTTGGAACTGAACCTAAAGACTTATTATCTTAAGTGTAGTAATGTTGCTAATAACGATTGTGTGAAGTTTTGTATGAAGGAAAATTTTCAGGTGTATGGAAGGAATGAGTAATGAGATCAAGAATGGACTAAAGCTCAAGTTTGGGAATGCCACCACATGTCACCCCAAGAAATATTCAAGAAGTACAAGCATCAAAGCTTGGGGATACCCAAGGCATCCCCTTCTTCATCAATAAAAATTCCAGGTTTCTTCCAAACACTTCATTTTTATTGTTTCATGCACAGTTGTGTTATTCTTGGAGTGTCTTCTTTTTCGTTTTCGTTTTGGTTTTTCGTTTGCTTTGTGTTCTTAGTTTTCTGAATAAATTGGTTGGACCCCCTCTTTCATACATTGGTTTTCAAATAGTTTGGTTTGGGTTGAAAAGAGTAGGAAATTTCTTGCTTAAGTGGTAAAGAGAGCTTGTTTTTGACTGTGGCCTATGCTTTGTCATACCATGCTTGATATTGTTTTGGCTTTATGCTTAGTATTCTTTGCTGTAGCATGACTTGTTATAAACAATTGAGATTGCTTAATGTGCCTTTGAAGAATCATGCGTTGTTTTAGCATATTAAAGCATAGTATTATGGTATTCTCCTTTGATGCTTTATTTGGGTTAACTTGGCACATGCTCACACCATGTTATGACTATCCGAAGTCACCATAGCCTTTATGATCCTTTAGTTTTAGACTTGTAATATCACTTTCTGCTTTAATTAATGATGTTTTGTCGCTTTGCATGATTATGGCCATTATTACTCTCTTAGTTGGTCGCTCCCAGTCTTTTGCTAGCCTCCATAACCAAGTATGAGTTCCACTAATGCATCCAACTCCAAATAAAACCAAGTTATTCCAAAGAGTCCACCATACGTACCTATTAGCATTTGCTATTCCAAGTATAGTCATGTTTTTATCTACCTTCTGAATTAAACTTATTATGAGAAAACTAGTGATTAAAGCTCTCACGAACTTGATGCACACTTTACTTTTCTTGCCCTTAATAAACTTGAACCATTGTGTCGTCTATGTTGTATATGCTTGCACTTATATGTTGGGGTTTAGCAGAACCATGTTGTCATGGGGAACACTTTCAACATTGCACTTGTACTTTGTACCTAGTTGATATCATGCTCTTTTGTCTATGGATGTCGTCGGTGTGAAATGAAAGGGGAGCTTGTAAGTCCATGGAGTTATGTATGTGTGTTAGAGAAACGCCTGGGCCACCGGTCTAATCCATGTTGTCATGGTGGAAACCTGCAGCGTAACCATAATGAGCTGTCTATGAAGCATTCTTCTTATATAAAAAAAGAAGAGTCGGATATTGAGGAAAGAAAGAAAAAAAAGAGATAGAGAAAAGAGGAAAGAGAGAAAAAACACCATTTTCCCATGGTAAATAAGAAGATTGCTGAGATGCTCGTTGTCTGCTTGCCTTGTCATTTTGACATGGGGATTCTTCCGTATCATCTGGCAAGGGGTACCCTATTGGCGGTTCTCTATGATACACATGTACTTACTATGACAAAAACTTACAGGTAATTAAACTTGAGTAGCATGAGGAGCGGCCCTCGTATTCAAGGGACATGAGATTTCCAATTTATACTTTGTCAAGCATATACTCCATAGTTTGTTCACTCTAACCTTAATCACTTCAAGATGCTTATGATAGGGGAAATGAGAGCTGAAAGCTAATAAGTACCATAATTTTTGGAAGCTCTTTATGAAACTTGAATCCCTGCTTCCTTCTATGAAGGCCTTTTATTTACTTTTATGTTGAGTCTCCGTCTTCTATCTTTATGCACCTATTTAGAGAGCATAGTGGCCATTCTAAGTTTAATGTGCATTGTCCCAAGACTTGTTGATTGACGCATAACTTTTATATTGCTTGTTCTTAAACTATTTGTATCTAGTCACCCTTATAAACTTTGAAGGTGTCCTATGCATGTATATTTTCTACTCTATGAGGGACAACCTGAATGCCACTATGCTATGTTTTCTTTATGTGAATCAAACAAATGTCTTGTAAAGCATTGTTATTCATGAATCTTTTGTTTGTGCCCTTTCATGTTGCAACATAGTTGCTTTGTCTTATTGTTAGAACTTTATCTTTCATGTTATGATTGAAGTACTATGATCCCAGCTATCATTGTTCAAATACTTTGATCAAGTTTATGATGGTGCATGTCACCTCAAAAATTATTCTTTCTTTTTATCACTTACCTACTCGAGGACAAGCAGGATTTAAGCATGGGGATGTTGTTATGTTGCTAACGTATCCATAATTTTTGATGTTCCATGCTTGGTTTATATCTACTTTCTTATGTTTTGTCCACACTTTGGAGTACTTTCTACACACTTTCTTGGACTAACCTATTAACAAGATGCCATAGTGCCAGTTGCATGTTTTCTGCTGTTTTTGGTTCCAGAAAGTCAGAAAATGAATATTCTCGGAATTTGACCGGATAAAAGACAAATTCGTTATTTTGTCGGAAGATTCACGGAGCCAGAAGGAGAGACGAAGGGGGGCCACAGGGTGGCCAAACCACCCCTAGGCGCGGGTCCCCCTGGCCGCGCCAGGGCATGGTGTGGGCCCCCTGGCTGCCCATCGACCTTGCCTCTTCATCTATAAGATGCCTCCCGATGCAAAAACCCTAAATCGTCAAGCCTCCAGCCACGAAAAGTTCTAGAGCACCGCCACCACTGAAGGGGAGATTCAGGGGACAGAAAGTCTCTGTTCCGGCACCCTACCGGGATAGGGAAGTGCCCCCGGAGCCATCTCCATCGATCTCCACCACCATCTGCTTCGCCGTTGCTGATTTCCATGATGATGAGGGAGTAGTTCTTCCTCGATGCTAAGGGTTCTACCGGTAGCTATGTGTTCATCTCTCACTCTACGCATGATCATACTGTGATCATGAGCTTTGTAATCAAGTAGATCTACCTTGCTACTCAAGTGCTTTAATAGATCTCTGCTCTCCTCATGTGTGTGAAAGTGACAGCGTGCAAACCATGGTGGCACTTAGGCTAGAGATTACAAATACTTGTTATGATCTATATTTGGAGTTGGATGTCTTTATGAAATTGTGGTGTTTGTTGGAACCATCTAGTGCTCAAGGTGACAGTGTGGGGTTATCTAGATGGGAAAGGCTTACTTTAAGGTGTGCTGTTATAGCCCTACCATGGATTAGAGTGTCCAACCGAAGAGTAGTTTAGAGTAGTATCATAAAGAGAAGATATTTATATGAGAGTGTTCCCTAGTGAAAGTATGATCCCTAGGCATTGTTTCTAAACATTGAAAAACCGTTTGCAACTAGATCTGTTACATGTTTGCTTGCTTCCATCTTTTTGGCTTTAGTCTTTTTCTACCATCAAAGTTATTTTCTGGCACCATTACCACTTATAATTATCCATACCACTTGTATTTCACTATCGCTTCGCCGAACTAGTGCACCTATACACCTGACAAGTGTATTGGGTGTGTTGGGGATACAAGAGACTTCTTGTATCTTGATTGCAGGGTTTCTTAAGAGGGATACCTTTGACCACTTCCTCCCTGAGTTCGATAAACCTTGGGTAATCCACTTAAGGGAAACTTGCTGCTGTTCTACAAACCTCTGCACTTGGAGGCCCAACAACTGTCTAGAAGAATAGAAGTGCGTAGACATCAGGTATCACCAACATCATATGAGGTCTTCTCTCTTGAAGTTCTTGAAGCTTGTGTAGTGGTCTTCCTCGAAGGAGAAGTGGTCTTGTTCATGTTCTTTTAGTTGGGCACCTCATGTCGAACTTGTTGTGTCGATGTAGCTTGATGGCACAGACGGTAGATTGCTTCCTTGTTCTCATGGCGGAGAGGACTTGTACGTCATCTTGAGCTTGGATAGCACATAGCATGGATGCTCTTGATCTCTTGTTGGTGGTGACACACTTGTCTTGGCTAATGTGTATTTGCACTTGTTGAATTGTCGGCCTTCTTGAGATTGATGGATATCTTGATGGACAACCCTTGTGGTAAGTAGTTCCTCTTGATGGATGCGACTTGAAAAGCTTGTCGGTGTTGGCCTATTGGAGACGTGCCTCTGTTTGCATGGCGTATAAGTTCTCGGACTCCAAGTTGTGGAAGAAGTCATCATAGCTCATGAGGAAGTTACCATCATAATCGATGAAGTGTTCCATGTCCTCCATGAATGAGAGGTCGAAGTGCTCATGGTGCTCCATGTTCTCCATGAATGAGAAGTCGAAGTACTCATGGTGGTCCATGTGCTCCATGCTTCTGGAGTCATTATCGGTGTAGTACTCCAAGTCCTCCAAGCATGCGGAGCCAATGTCGGTGTAGTGCTCCATCATGTCATCTATTCTTGCATAGTCATTGTTGTCGTGGCTCGTCAAGGATTCTTCCTCATCAGTTCCAGAGTCCCTAGACATTGTGCTCACAAGACCAAGTGTGATATAGTGGACATTGGGTTGAAAGATGCTACTCCTTAGCTCACCTTGTAGATAGTATTGGATCAATGGTAAGGACTAAGAGCTACGAAAATGCAAAGGAGAAGTGGCATCGTATCCAAAAACACAAGAAACACCAAACACAAATGGCTTATGAGGAGCTTAGGTAAGGCAAGTGGCATGCAACTTGGAACAACTGAAAATCTAGATATTTAAAGGCAAGTAGAGAACCATGATGATCACAAAGCAAACAAGTCGATCTACAAGATAGGAATTAAGATTAAGGAAACACACACGATGGGATAAACGGGACTTGTGCGATGGAAAAAGTGAGCTAAGAACCAAATTAAGGCCTAGCAAAGACTATAAGCTATTGCGGCACAAGTATAAGGAGAGACGCTAGTTCGATTGCACAAAATTGGAGGGATACAAGATTGGGACAATAAGTACCACCTAAAATATGTTCATCGAGCTTGCGCCCTATTCGCTATGGCACTTGTATCTTTCTTTTTCTTCTTGTATTTTTCTATTTTTATTCTTTCTTTCTTTTTGTTTTTCACTTGCCTTTTCTTGTACCAACAACTATACTATATGAGATAACGCTCACAACTTTTGCTCGGAAATCTACAAGGTATCAAATGTGAAAAGCCCAAGAAATCATAGGAGGAACTAGTCTCAATAAGTATTTGTTGTATCACAAAGATAGTATGGCTCATAAAGGAAAGCAGGTGGGGAGAAATCACGGAATTGAAATACCTTTCGTCATCGATCTTCATCCTTTATTTGTTGGATCCGTCCTTACTCACGGATTTTGTTGTTGTAGATATCACGAACAACGCCGATGGTGTTGTAGATGTCCCTTTTCTCTTCGAAACGAGCTAAATAACACCAAAATCCGAGTTTGAATGCAAACGTTATGCGCAAAACGGTGCAGAAGTTAAAAACTGGAATTGCTGATTTTGCTTCGGGTACGCGCGGTAGTACCGGTTAAAAATCTGGTAGTACCGGGTTTCCTGGAGTCCGGTACAACCACTCAGGTACCGAAAAAGTCTAGTAGTACCGCCTTTTAGTCCCGGTAGTACCTGTGGTCACAGAGATATCCAGATTTGACACATTTTTTGCGATTTTGGGTGATTTGGGCGGAAATTCTTCAAGGAAAACACGAAATCGGAGGGGGGAAACAAAGGAATTAGGCCATGGAAATGCAAAGGAAGGTAGATCGATGAGTATAGCAGCAGATCTATGGATCAAAACTTACCAAAATGCTATCAAAATCCAGATCGATCCAAATCACGAATATGGCTATTTTTGGTGCAAATTTTCGAATTTAGTTCATCATGACTAAACAATATTGTATCACGAAAGTGTGCATAAGAACTAGGCAGCAAGCATAAGAGTAATAGAGATAGATCCTCATCATCATATTTTACTTCCGTAGACTCCAAATCAGAAATGATCTCTGTAAAAACAGATAAGTGATTCAACACCGATCCACCTTCTTGCAGCCTATGCGAGAACAACTTCATCTTCACATGCATCTTACTGGTTAGATCCTTTGACATGCAAATCAATTCCAGTTTCAGCCAAAGAGCAGCAGCAGATTTCTCTGCGAAACTTCCTGCAAAATATTATTGGATAGATGAAGTTGAATCAAAGACAAAGCCTTACGGTCCTTCCTCTTCTCATCGTCAGACCAGCTCTTCGCATCTAGTTTCCCAAATCCTTCTAGCGCTTCATCCAGATCTGAAGTTTGGGCAAGAATCGCCCGCATCTCACCTATCACAAGCAGAATCTTGTGGTCTAGTCCAGCTGCAGTAGATCGAACTTCAATCACAATATGTCGCAAACCCTAGATTAGAACCTGGGGCTTTGATACCACTTGTTAGCTCTGTGACAATCAAATAACAAAGAATAAAAATGAAATCGCAGCAAGGGGGGCACAGATTTAACGTGGAAAACCCTCTCCAACAAAGAGAGGGAAAAACCACGAGCGCCAGCCAGCAAATCTTCACTATACCGGGGAGTGTTTACACAATGCCGAGGATTTCACAGATGCAACATATCCTAGCCGGCGGCTTACAAGAGGTATATATAGCGGTGGTAACCTAGGTCATCAATGATCCTCTTCGGCCGAAGCCTCGCGGCGACGGGCCTCGCTCCGCTCTGTCAGAAGTTAGCCTCCTTAATAGAATTTGGATCATACTTCAACATTGGCTTCATGGTCATGGACCTAGTCATACAATAGGAATTCTTCTCAAGTAGGATCCCATTCACATGATAACCGAAGGAAGGAAAGAGATGGAAAGAGTTCACCTTAGTAGTCATGGTTGGCGTGACATGATGGGGAATAATGGTGATTGCCATGTGTTGGGCTACATAAATGTCGGTATGGAATGTAACAATAGTTGATAACAAAGGCAGATTGTGACAACAAGGTTGGATGCAATAGATCAACAAAGGATTAACACACACATCCTTGGTACTACGGAAACCCCATACATGTGAATCCTAGTTTGAATTTTTAGAAGAGGATAGACAAACGTTACACTCCCTTACCAGAAAAGGGTGGGTGGGTGGCTAAGAAGAAAAATGGAAGCAGTCCTACTCTCACGATTAGTTTTTCCCTAGTATACATAGCTACCAAAATATTTTGTAGACTGACAACGACCATCTTGGCTGAGACCCTGAAGAGCGGAATGGCCCTGATAGCCATTGTAATACCTCGGACCATATGTTCTAAGCTCAAGCCTGGATGAACCAAAATTGGACAGGACGTACTGCCGTGGGGCCGCGTAGCCACACACAGTAGGCCCACCTTGTGGAGCAAGGCATGGTACCGGCCAACCATCCCACCCACTTTTTAGAACATCGGGACAAGAGAGAGCGGTGTCGTCGACAGGTAAAGCTATCAAAACATACACAAATCAGTATGTATCTCACTGACATACAATAGACATCAGAGCCACACCATCTAAAACAGTAGAAATAGAATTATTCAACGCCATACGGCAAGATCCAAATATCCTAGATAGATATACTAGTTTAGGATACATCCTCATACATCACCCAACAGAGTATCAAGCAGAAGCGGAAAACATGATCTAAGTACGAATAAGAAGCAAATTAGCATAAGATGCCCTCGCAATAAGCACATCCCGCCAACATATCTCATGGATCTCCATCCCTGAAATCTCTACACCGGACAGTCGTTGCCACCATCATCTGCCTCTTCGACCTAGTAGCCTTCCTAAGAGTATACATGTCCATCTGAACCAAAATATTTATCATGTGAGAGCCTAGGGGTACTCAGCAAGTCTTAATGCTTCTAAAGGGAACAACCTGGGTTGACGCAATTGCAGCGAAAGATAATATCTACAAAGTTCTATAGAGACACGCTACACATCCACCGAACCAGAGATGGACGGACGTTTGTTAACTAGTAACAACAGTTATATAAGTAACACAAATAAACAACGCTTCCCCTCCTTCCCACTTACCGACGAAAAGGCGGAAGAACATCCCATCCGTTGGTAGTTTTATTAACCATTCCGTGAGTGTTGCACTATTTACTAATCATGTCTTAGTCAAATTAGAGGCAGTACTTTAGTTATGCTTGTCTATGATCGAGAAACTGTGCTCCAAGTCGTCCATAACCGTGGACACGGCTTTCAGAAAGATTTACCCTACAAGGGTGCACAAATAGCAGCATGATGACTGGATTCCTGCACCAACAACAGGGTTATTGCAGAACTTGTAGTAGCAAATATTTAAGAGTTTGTCCCAATGGGAGATCGACGAATGGAAACAACACAACCCCGCAGCCACGTTGTCAATGCGGCCACGTTTCGCACCCAAACCGTGGTTTGGAAATAGCCTATTCTATAAGTTACTAAAACAAATATAATTGAGAGAGGTTTAAAATATCTAATAACAAAGAACTTTTAACAAGAACAAAATAAACTAAGACAGAAAGTAAACAAGAGTATGAACTGAATTAAAGGGATTGTAGTTGTAGGATTGAATGGAATGAGAGAGGGCTTCTAGGCTTCGGTCTCACTAGTACTAGATGGGCAAATATATGTGTGATCTATAAGAGATTTCTCGAACAAATAAACGTTCCCCAATTGATTACTGGGCTATCATCTTGTGTGCACTATGCATGGTTCTCGCGCGCCACCGCAAGGCAAAAGGCACTTCCGGACCAAAGGATCACATAAACTCATCTTAGATCACAATAAATTCTAACTTAGCGCACTAGATCATACCTCATCCTAGAATTGAATCAATCACTCACACATGGATGAACAACAAAACAAATATAAATATATAATGATATCACAACCATGTTCAATCTTACAATTACTAAACACAAGAGAGAGAGGGAGATGGAGACGATGATGGAGATGGAGATCGATGCGTGGTGGTGGTGATGTCTTCCTTCTCCTCCTATTCTTCTTTCTTGGATGCCTCGATGGTGATGGTGTTTAGGGAGATCTAGATCTCGGAGCTATGGTTGAGGCAGAGCTCCGCCACAATGGAGATCGGATGGGTGGTGGCGGCGGCAGAGCTCTGCCCCTAAAGGGCTTGTCGATACCGCGAAATTGTGTCGCGATCCTAAGCAGTACAGGCGCTCCACGCGCAATAGTAAGTAAAGCAGTAAAGCATGGCATAAGTACAGTATAGTAATAAAGCCCCAAACTAGTTTGTGGCCCCAAGAAATAAAGTGTGAATCAAGCTTAGGTGAAGGGGGATCCATAGAGTCTCTCGTATCTGGATAGTGTGACTAGTCAAGGAACAGGTTTGAAGTACTAGGGGTCCTATGGGACACAATTGAGCTTAAAGAACCAAATAGCAGATAATGCTCACTGGTGCCTCTTTCATTAGTTATCCTATTACTACTCAGATTAAGTTGTTTAGGTACCTCGTTATCCAAAGACTCGCACAAACCCTACACATGCAATTCTATGACTCGCATGGCTCAAACAACTCCTGTAGTAATGGCTCATGGGATTGAGATACAAGCTTCGGTGGGGTTTAAAAGTAAAGGCTATGCAATACTTAGGATTCAATTTAATGGAAGTGAGACTCAATGATGCAAGAGTAAGATAGAATCATAGGTACTATTTGCATGCAAGGATGGGGAATTGCTTGCCTAGAAGTTCATTTTTGGAATAAGAAGGATCCGGGTAATACTCCGGAGGCTCCTGGTATTCTCCTTACTCAGTGTCTATCCAGTTAAAAACCAAACACACAAGGAACAAAATAAATACATTGCACAATCATATAAATCATATGCAACAATCAAACAAGGTATGCCATGATGGAATGATGCATAATTACATGGCATAACATAGCATGGCATGGGTGAGGTGTGGAAACAATAATAAATCACTTTATTAATTTATTTAGGCATGTTTTACTCTCATAAACTATTCTGGTCATTTAATATTTATATGATGCATGTTTCAATTCATATCATGGAATGCTTAATCAGAACGTGCTTGTCGCTCTGATCTATTTAGACATATTATTTGGCAAATTCGGAATTACAGATTTAAAGTTGCGCATTTATTAAGAAAAGGCATTTATTGGCATTTAAATAATTTCGAAATTTTTAATTGCTCAAATATTACTTTGGATGGAATATTCGAATTCCTGGTATTTTTTGACCACAAAACATATATCATAAGTAAAATTTGAATTTATGAATTTAAAATAATTATTAAATGCAAGTAATTCAAAAAAGGGTCAAATGTCATAGGTTTGACTAGTTAGGGTTAACTCTGGTCAAATTTGAATTAGCATTTGAATTCATATTTAAATTTGAACCACATTTCATTTAGAAAATTTGTCAAATTCGAATTATATAGAAAGTTGCGAATTATCTGAATATATGTTTATATTCTGTTTTTTATAAACTCACAAGAATTTTTGTTACTCAGGGGGTTGCTAGCCATAGTAGCTGACGTGCGGGCCCGGCTGACTCAGCATGCTGTGCTAGCAGATTGCCGTATAATTTCTCACTCCGGTGCGGGTTACCCACAACAGCTGACAGGCATAACGGGGCCACATGCACGCGTCGCCCAACGGGGACGTGACACGTGGGCGGTCTAGGGACTGTTTTGCAAAAACTGAAAACCTTTGGTCGCTTTTTATAAAAAAGGGTAGGCTAGGTCATTACTGATGCTGATAGGTGGGGTCACTCATTTGACTGTGGGTTGAGGCTGAAAAAGGACAGGGGGTATGAGCAAAAACGTATGCGTGGTTCTGAATCTATTGTTCCTCTTCTCCACTGTTCTCTGGACCTGACGCTCGACAGTGGCAAACAGAGCACGCGCGGACTCGAACCAGCGATGCGGGGCTCAGTCTGGAGATACGGTACCACGGCGGTACGCTGGATTGGCGTTAGGAAGTGGTGCAGTGCTAGGTAAGGCTACCGGGCTCGACTCTATCTTCCCCGAACACGACAGAGACGGGCCAGCATGGTCGTGAAAGACAGCAAGGATAGGTGGGATCCTAGGAAGCACGAAAGGGTGCGCTCGATGCGGCACGGCGGTGCGGATGCAGTCACGCAAATGGTCGGCAGCGAGGCGCGCGCTAGCGAGGCAAGCCTGTAGGGGTGGTGCATATGTGGTTTCTCTAGAGGAACACACATGCAATGACACTGGTGGATCCTTATGTGGTTCATGAAAAGAACAGACATGCAGTAACACCGGTGGATCCTTATGTGGTTTGTCTAGAGGAACACACATGCAATGACACCGGGTGTGGTTCATGAAAAGAACAGACATGCAATGACTTATGTGGTTTGTTTAGAAGAACACACATGCAATGACAATGGGTGTGGTTCATGAAAAGAACAGACATGCAATGACACTGGTGGATCCTTATGTGGTTTGTGATAAGAACAGACATGCAATGACACTGGTGGATCCTTATGTGGTTCATGAAAAGAACTGACATGCAATGACACTTGGTGTGGTTCATGAAAAGAACACACATCCAATGACACTGGTTGATCCTTATGTGGTTCATGAAAAGAACAGACATGCAGTGACACCGGTGGATCCTTATGTGGTTTGTCTAGAGGAACACACATGCAATGACACTGGGTGTGGTTCATGAAAAGAACATCCATGCAATGACGCTGGTGGATCCATATGTGGTTTGTGAGAAGAACACACATGCAATGACACTAGTGGACCCTTATGTGGTTCATGAAAAGAACACACATGCAATGACACTAGGTGTGGTTCATGAAAAGAACAGACATGCAATGACACCGGTGGATCCATGTGTGGTTTACGGAAGTAACAGACATGCAATGATTCTAGCTGTGGTTTATGAAAAGAACAGACATGCAATGACACCGGTGGATCCATGTGTGGTTCATGAGAAGAACACATATCCAATGACACTGGTGGCTCCTTATGTGGTTCATGAAAAGAACAAACACGCAGGGACACCGGTGGATCCTTATGTGGTTTGTCTAGAGGAACACACATGCAATGACACCGGGTGTGGTTCATGAAAAGAACAGACATGCAATGACTTATGTGGTTTGTTTAGTAGAACGCACATGCAATGACATTGGGTGTGGTTCATGAAAATAAGACATGCAATGACACTGGTGGATCCTTATGTTGTTTGTTTAGGGGAACATACATGCAATGACATCGGTGGACCCATGTGTGGTTCATGAGAAGAACACACATCCAATGACACTGGTGGATCCTTATGTGGTTTGTCTAGAGGAACACACATGCAATTACACTGGGTGTGGTTCATGAAAAGAACAGACATGCAATCACACTAGGTGGATCCATATGTGGTTTGTGAGAAGAACATACATTCAATGACACTGGTGGATCCTTATGTGGTTCATGAAAAGAACTGACATGCAATGACACTGGGTGTGGTTCATTAAAAGAACAGACATGCAATGACACCGGTGGATCCATGTGTGGTTTATGGAAGTAACAGACATGCAATGACTCTAGCTGTGGTTCATGAAAAGAACAGACATCCAATAACACTGGTGGATCCATGTGTGGTTCATGAGAAGAACACACATCCAATTACACTGGTGGATCCTTATGTGGTTTGTTTAGAAGAACACACATGCAATGACACTAGGTGGATCCTTATGTGGTTTGTGAAAAGAACATACATGCAATGACACTGGCTGTGATTCATGAAAAGAACAGACATGCAATGACACTCGTGGATCCATATGTGGTTTCTCTAGAGGAACACACATGCAATGACACTGGTGGATCCTTATGTGCTTCATGAGAAGAACAGACATGAAGTGACACCGTGGATCCTTATGTGGTTTGTCTAGAGGAACACACATGCAATGACACCGGGTGTTGTTCATGAAAAGAATAGACATGCAATGACTTATGTGGTTTGTTTAGAAGAACACACATGCAATGACACTAAGTGTGGTTCATGAAAAGAACAGACATGCAATGACACTAGTGGATCCTTATGTGGTTTGTTTAGAGGAATAAACATGCAATCACACTGGGTGTGGTTCATGAAAAGAACACACATCCAATGACACTAGTGGATCCTTATGTGGTTTCTCTAGAGGAACACACATGAAATGACACTGGTGGATCCTTATGTGGTTCATGAAAAGAACAGACATGTAGTGACACCGGTGCATCCTTATGTGGTTTGTCTAGAGGAACACACATGCAATGACACCGGGTGTGGTTCATGAAAAGAACAAACATGCAATGACTTAGGTGGTTTGTTTAGAAGAACACACATGCAATGACAATGGGTGTGGTTCATGAAAAGAACAGACATGCAACGACACCGGTGGATCCTTATGTGGTTTGTGAGAAGAACAGACATGCAATGACACTGGTGGATCCTTATCTGGTTCATGAAAAGAACTGACATGCAATGACACTTGGTGTGGTTCATGAAAAGAACACACATCCAATGACATTGGTGGATCCTTATGTGGTTCATGAAAAGAACACACATGTAGTGACACCGGTGGATCCTTATGTGGTTTGTCTAGAGGAACACACATGCAATGACACTGGGTGTGGTTCATGAAAAGATAAGACATGCAATGACACTGGTGGATCCTTATTTGGTTTGTGAGAAGAACACACATGCAATGACACTAGTGGACCCTTATGTGGTTCATGAAAAGAACACACATGCAATGACACTAGGTGTGGTTCAAGAAAAGAACAGACATGCAATGACACCGGTGGATCCATGTCTGGTTCTGGGAAGTAACAGACATGCAATGATTCTAGATGTGGTTTATGAAAAGAACAGACATGCAATGACATCGGTGGATCCATGTGTGGTTCATGAGAAGAACACACATCCAATGACACTAGTGGATCCTTCTGTGGTTCATGCAAAGAAGAGACATGCAGTGACACCGGTGGATCCTTATGTGGTTTGTCTAGAGGAACACACATGCAATGACACCGGGTGTGGTTCATGAAAAGAACATACATGCAATGACTTATGTGGTTTGTTTAGAAGAACGCACATGCAATGACATTGGGTGTCATTCATGAAAAGAACAGACATGCAATGACACTGGTGGATCCTTATGTTGTTTGTGGAGAGGAACAGACATGCAATGACATCGGTGGATCCATGTGTGGTTCATGAGAAGAACACACATCCAATGACACTGGTGGATCCTTATGTGGTTCATGAAAAGAACAGACATGCAGTGACACTAGTGGATCCTTATGTGGTCTGTCTAGAGGAACACACATGCAATGACACTGGGTGTGGTTCATGAAAAGAACAGACATGTAATGACTTATGTGGTTTGTTTAGAAGAACACACATGCAATGACACTGGGTGTGGTTCGTGAAAAGAACAGACATGCAGTGACACTGGTGCATCCTTATGTGGTTTGTCTAGAGGAATACACATGCAATGACATTGGGTGTGGTTCATGAAAAGAACATACATGCAATCACACAAGGTGGATCCATATGTTGTTTGTGAGAAGAACAGACATGCAATGACACTGGTGGATCCTTATGTGGTTCATGGAAAGAACTGACATGCAATGACACTGGGTGTGGTTCATGAAAAGAACAGACATGCAATGACACCGGTGGATCCTTCTGTGGTTTATGGAAGTAAAAGACATGCAATGACTCTAGGTGTGGTTCTTGAAAAGAATAGACATGCAATAACACTGGTGGATCCATGTGTGGTTCATGAGAAGAACACACATCCAATTTCACTGGTGGATCCTTATGTGGTTTGTTTAGAAGAACAAACATGCAATGACACTAGGTGGATCCTTATGTGGTTTCTGAAAAGAACAGATATGCAATGACACTGGCTGTGATTCATGAAAAGAACAGACATGCAATGACACTGGTGGATCCATATGTGGTTTGTCTAGAGGAACACACATGCAATGACACTGGTGGATCCTTATGTGGTTCATGAAAAGAATAGACATGTAGTGACACCGTGGATCCTTATGTGGTTTGTCTAGAGGAACACACATGCAATGACACTGGTGCATCCTTATGTGGTTCATGAAAAGAACAGACATGAAGTGACACCATGGATCCTTATGTGGTTTGTCTAGAGGAACACACATGCAATGACACCGGGTGTGGTTCATGAAAAGAACAGACATACAATGACTTATGTGGTTTGTTTAGAAGAACACACATGCAATGACAATGGGTGTGGTTCATGAAAAGAACAGACATGCAATGACACTGGTGGATCCTTATGTGGTTTGTGAGAAGAATAGACATGCAATCACACTGGGTGTGGTTCATGAAAAGAACACACATCCAATGATACTAGTGGATCCTTATGTGGTTTGTCTAGAGGAACACACTTGAAATGACACCGGTGGATCCTTATGTGGTTCATGAAAAGAACAGACATGCAGTGACACTGGTGGATCCTTATGTGGTTTCTCTAGAGGAACACACATGCAATGACACCGGGTGTGGTTCATGAAAAGAACAGACATGCAATGACTTATGTGGTTTGTTTACAAGAACACTGTTGCAATGAAACTGGGTGTGGTTCATGAAAAGAACAGACATGCAATGACACTGGTGGATCCTTATCTGGTTTGTTTAAAGGAACAGACATGCAATCACACTGGGTGTGGTTCATGAAAAGAACACACATCCAATGATACTAGTTGATCCTTATGTGCTTTGTCTAGAGGAACACACATGCAATGACAATGGGTGTGGTTCATGAAAAGAACAGACATGCAATGACACTGGTGGATCCTTATGTGGTTCATGAAAAGAACAGACATGCAGTGACACCGGTGGATCCTTACGTGGTTTGTCTAGAGGAACAGACATGCAATGGCACCGGGTGTGGTTCATGAAAAGAACAGACATGTAATGACTTATGTGGTTTGTTTAGAAGAACACACATGCAATGACAATGGGTGTGGTTCATGTAAAGAACAGACATGCAATGACACTGGTGGATCCTTATGTGGTTTTGTGAGGAGAACAGACATGCAATGACACTGGTGGATCCTTATGTGGTTCATGAAAAGAACTGACATGAAATGACACTTAGTGTGGTTCATGAAAAGAACACGCATCCAATGACACTAGTGGATCCTTATGTGGTTCATGAAAAGAACAGACATGCAGTGACACCGGTGGATCCTTATGTGGTTTGTCTAGAGGAACACACATGCAATGACACTGGGTGTGGTTCATGAAAGAACAGACATGCAATGACACTGGTGGATCCTTATGTGGTTTGTGAGAAGAACACACATGCAATGACACTGGTGGATCCTTATGTGGTTCATGAAAAGAACACACATGCAATGACACTACGTGTGGTTCAAGAAAAGAACAGACATGCAATGACACTGTTGGATCCATGTGTGGTTTATGGAAGTAACAGACATGGAATGATTCTAGCTGTGGTTTATGAAAAGAACAGACATGCAAAGACACCGATGGATCCATGTGTGGTTCATGAGAAGAACACACATCCAATGACACTGGTGGATCCTTATGTGGTTCATGAAAAGAACAGGCATGGAATGACACCGGGTGTGGTTCATGAAAAGAACAGACATGCAAGGACACTGGTGGATCCTTATGTTGTTTGTTTAGAGGAACAGACATGCAATGATATCGGTGGATCCATGTGTGGTTCATGAGAAGAACACACATCCAATGGCACTAGTGGATCCTTATGTGGTTCATGAAAAGAACAGACATGCAGTGACACCAGTGGATCCTTATGTGGTCTGTCTAGAGGTACACACATGCAATGACACCAGGTGTGCTTCAAGAAAAGAATAGACATGCAATGACTTATGTGGTTTGTTTAGAAGAACACACATGCAATGACACTGGGTGTGGTTCATCAAAAGAATAGACATGCAGTAACACTGGTGGATCCTTATGTGGTTTGTCTAGATGAACACACATGCAATGACACTCGTGTGGTTCATGAAAAGAACAGACATGCAATCACACTAGGTGGATCCATATGTGGTTTGTGAGAAGATCAAACATGCAATGACACTGGTGGATCCTTATGTGGTTCATGAAACGAACTGATATGCAACGACACTGGCGGATCCTTATGTGGTTCATGAAAAGAACTGACATGCAACGACACTGGGTGTGGTTCATGAAAAGATTAGACATGCAATGACACCGGTGGATCCATGTGTGGTTTATGGAAGTAACAGAGATGCAATGACTCTAGCTGTGGTTCATGAAAAGAACAGACATGCAATGACACTAGTGGATCCATGTGTGGTTCATGAGAAGAAAACACATCCAATTACACTGGTGGTTACTTATGTGGTTTGTTTAGAAGAACACGCATGCAATGACACTAGGTGGATCCTTCTGTGGTTTGTGAAAAGAACAGACATGCAATGACACTGGCTGTGATTCATGAAAAGAACAGACATGCAATGACACTGGTGGATCCATATGTGGTTTGTCTAGAGGAACACACATGCAATGACACTGGTGGATCCTTATGTGGTTCATGAAAAGAACAGACATGAAGTGACACCGTGGTTCCTTATGTGGTTTGTCTAGAGGAACACACATGCAATGACACCGGGTGTGGTTCATGAAAAGAACAGACATGCAATCACTTATGTGGTTTGTTTAGAAGAACACACATGCAATGACACTGGGTGTGGTTCATGAAAAGAACAGACATGCAATGACACTGGTGGATCCTTATGTGGTTTGTTTAGAGGAACAGACATGCAATCACACTAGGTGCGGTTCATGAAAAGAACACACATCCAATGACACTGGTGGATCCTTATGTGGTTTGTCTAGAGGAACACACATGAAATGACACTGGTGGATCCTTATGTGGTTCATGAAAAGAACAAACATGCAGTGACACCGGTGCATCCTTATGTGGTTTGTCTAGAGGAACGCACATGCAATGACATCGAGTGTGGTTCATGAAAAGAACAGACATGCAATGACTTATGTGGTTTGTTTAGAAGAACACACATGCAATGACACTGGGTGTGGTTCATGAAAAGAATAGACATGCAATGACACTGGTGGATACTTATGTGGTTTGTTTAGAAGAACACACATGCAATGACACTAAGTGGATCCTTATGTGGTTTGTGAAAAGAACATACATGCAATGACACTGGTTGTGATTCATGAAAAGAACAGACATGTAATGACACTCGTGGATCCATATGTGGTTTCTCTAGAGGAACACACATGCAATGACACTGGTGGATCCTTATGTGCTTCATGAAAAGAACAGACATGAAGTGACGCCGTGGATCCTTATGTGGTTTGTCTAGAGGAACACACATGCAATGACACCGGGTGTGGTTCATGAAAAGAACAGACATGCAATGACTTATGTGGTTTGTTTAGAAGAACACACATGCAATGACAATGGGTGTGGTTCATGAAAAGAACAGACATGCAATGACACTGGTGGATCCTTATGTGGTTTTGTGAGGAGAACAGACATGCAATGACACTGGTGGATCCTTATGTGGTTCATGAAAAGAACTGACATGAAATGACACTTGGTGTGGTTCATGAAAAGAACACGCATCCAATGACACTAGTGGATCCTTATGTGGTTCATGAAAAGAAATGTACATGCAGTGACACCGGTGGATCCTTATGTGGTTTGTCTAGAGGAACACACATGCAATGACACTGGGTGTGGTTCATGAAAGAACAGACATGCAATGACACTGGTGGATCCTTATGTGGTTTGTGAGAAGAACACACATGCAATGACACTGGTGGATCCTTATGTGGTTAATGAAAAGAACACACATGCAATGACACTACGTGTGGTTCAAGAAAAGAACAGACATGCAATGACACTGTTGGATCCATGTGTGGTTTATGGAAGTAACAGACATGGAATGATTCTAGCTGTGGTTTATGAAAAGAACAGACATGCAAAGACACCGATGGATCCATGTGTGGTTCATGAGAAGAACACACATCCAATGACACTGGTGGATCCTTATGTGGTTCATGAAAAGAACAGGCATGCAATGACACCGGGTGTGGTTCATGAAAAGAACAGACATGCAATGACTTATGTGGTTTGTTTAGAAGAACACACATGCAATGACAATGGGTGTGGTTCATGAAAAGAACAGACATGCAATGACACTGGTGGATCCTTATGTGGTTTTGTGAGGAGAACAGACATGCAATGACACTGGTGGATCCTTATGTGGTTCATGAAAAGAACTGACATGAAATGACACTTGGTGTGGTTCATGAAAAGAACACGCATCCAATGACACTAGTGGATCCTTATGTGGTTCATGAAAAGAACAGACATGCAGTGACACCGGTGGATCCTTATGTGGTTTGTCTAGAGGAACACACATGCAATGACACTGGGTGTGGTTCATGAAAGAACAGACATGCAATGACACTGGTGGATCCTTATGTGGTTTGTGAGAAGAACACACATGCAATGACACTGGTGGATCCTTATGTGGTTCATGAAAAGAACACACATGCAATGACACTACGTGTGGTTCAAGAAAAGAACAGACATGCAATGACACTGTTGGATCCATGTGTGGTTTATGGAAGTAACAGACATGGAATGATTCTAGCTGTGGTTTATGAATAGAACAGACATGCAAAGACACCGATGGATCCATGTGTGGTTCATGAGAAGAACACACATCCAATGACACTGGTGGATCCTTATGTGGTTCATGAAAAGAACAGGCATGCAGTGACACCGGTGGATCCTTATGTGGTTTGTCTAGAGGAACAGACATGCAATGACACCGGGTGTGGTTCATGAAAAGAACAGACATGCAAGGACACTGGTGGATCCTTATGTTGTTTGTTTAGAGGAACAGACATGCAATCATATTGGTGGATCCATGTGTGGTTCATGAGAAGAACACACATCCAATGACACTTGTGGATCCTTATGTGGTTCATGAAAAGAAGAGACATGCAATGACACCAGTGGATCCTTATGTGGTCTGTCTAGAGGTACACACATGCAATGACACCAGGTGTGCTTCAAGAAAAGAATAGACATGCAATGACTTATGTGGTTTGTTTAGAAGAACACACATGCAATGACACTGGGTGTGGTTCATCAAAAGAATAGACATGCAGTAACACTGGTGGATCCTTATGTGGTTTGTCTAGATGAACACACATGCAATGACACTCGTCTGGTTCATGAAAAGAACAGACATGCAATCACACTAGGTGGATCCATATGTGGTTTGTGAGAAGATCAAACATGCAATGACACTGGTGGATCCTTATGTGGTTCATGAAAAGAACTGACATGCAACGACACTGGGTGTGCTTCATGAAAAGATTAGACATGTAATGACACCGGTGGATCCATGTGTGGTTTATGGAAGTAACAGAGATGCAATGACTCTAGCTGTGGTTCATGAAAAGAACAGACATGCAATGACACTAGTGGATCCATGTGTGGTTCATGAGAAGAAAACACATCCAATTAAACTGGTGGATCCTTATGTGGTTTGTTTAGAAGAACACGCATGCAATGACACTAGGTGGATCCTTCTGTGGTTTGTGAAAAGAACAGACATGCAATGACACTGGCTGTGATTCATGAAAAGAACAGACATGCAATGACATTGGTGGATCCATATGTGGTTTGTCTAGAGGAACACACATGCAATGACACTGGTGGATCCTTATGTGGTTCATGAAAAGAACAGACATGCAGTGACACCGTGGTTCCTTATGTGGTTTGTCTAGAGGAACACATATGCAATGACACCGGGTGTGGTTCATGAAAAGAACAGACATGCAATCACTTATGTGGTTTGTTTAGAAGAACACACATGCCATGACACTGGGTGTGGTTCATGAAAAGAACAGACATGCAATGACACTGGTGGATCCTTATAAGGTTTGTTTAGAGGAACAAACATCCAATCACACTAGGTGCGGTTCATGAAAAGAACACACATCCAATGACACTGGTGGATCCTTATGTGGTTTGTCTAGAGGAACACACATGAAATGACACTGGTGGATCCTTATGTGGTTCATGAAAAGAACAAACATGCAGTGACACCGTGCATCCTTATGTGGTTTGTCTAGAGGAACGCACATGCAATGACACCGAGTGTGGTTCATGAAAAGAACAGACATGCAATGACTTATGTGGTTTGTTTAGAAGAACACACATGCAATGACACTGGGTGTGGTTCATGAAAAGAATAGACATGCAATGACACTGGTGGATCCTTATGTGGTTTGTTTAGAGGAAAAGACATGCAATGACATAGGTGGATACATGTGTGGTTCATGAGAAGAACACACATCCAATGAAACTGGTGGCTCCTTATGTGGTTCATGAAAAGAACAGACATGCAGTGACACTGGTGGATCCATATGTGGTTTGTCTAGAGGAACACACATGCAATGACACTGGGTGTGGGTCATGAAAAGAACAGACATGCAATGACTTATGTGGTTTGTTTAGAAGAACACACATGCAATGACAATGGGTGTGGTTCATGAAAAGAACAGACATGCAATGACACTGGTGGATCCTTATGTGGTTTTGTGAGAAGAACAGACATGCAATAACACTGGTGGATCCTTATGTGGTTCATAAAAAGAACTAACATGAAATGACACTAGGTGTGGTTCATGAAAAGAACACACATCCAATGACACTAGTGGATCCTTATGTGGTTCATGAAAAGAACAGACATGCAGTGACACCGGTGGATCCTTATGTGGTTTGTCTAGAGGAACACACATGCAATGACACTGGGTGTGGTTCATGAAAGAACAGACATGCAATGACACTGGTGGATCCTTATGTGGTTTGTGAGAAAAACACACATGCAATGACACTAGTGGACCCTTATGTGGTTCATGAAAAGAACACACATGCAATGACACTAGGTGTGGTTCAAGAAAAGAACAGACATGCAATGACACCCGTGGATCCATGTGTGGTTTATGGAAGTAATAGACATGGAATGATTCTAGCTGTGGTTTATGAAAAGAACAGACATGCAATGACACCTATGGATCCATGTGTGGTTCTTGAGAAGAACACACATCCAATGACACTGGTGGATCCTTGTGTGGTTCATGAAAAGAACAGACATGCAGTGACACTGGTGAATCCTTATGTGGTTTGTCTAGAGGAATAGACATGCAATGACACCGGGTGTGGTTCATGAAAAGAACAGACATGCAAGGACACTGGTGGATCCTTATGTTGTTTGTTTAGAGGAACAGACATGCAATGATATCGGTGGATCCATGTGTGGTTCATGAGAAGAACACACATCCAATGACACTGGTGGATCCTTATGTGGTTCATGAAAAGAACAGAAATGCAGTGACACCAGTGGATCCTTATGTGGTCTGTCTAGAGGTACACACATGCAATGACACTAGGTGTGCTTCAAGAAAAGAATAGACATGCAATGACTTATGTGGTTTGTTTAGAAGAACACACATGCAATGACACTGGGTGTGGTTCATGAAAAGAACAGACATGCAGTGACACAGGTGGATCCTTATGTGGTTTCTATAGATGAACACACATGCAATGACACTCGTGTGGTTCATGAAAATAATAGACATGCAATCACACTAGGTGGATCCATATGTGGTTTGTGAGAAGAACAGACATGCAATGACACTGGTGGATCCTTATGTGGTTCATGAAAAGAACAGACATGCAATGACACTGGTGGATCCTTATGTGGTTCATGAAAAGAACTGACATGCAACGACACTGGGTGTGGTTCATGAAAAGATTAGACATGCAATGACACCGGTGGATCCATGTGTGGTTTATGGAAGTAACAGAGATGCAATGACTCTAGCTGTGGTTCATGAAAAGAACAGACATGCAATGACACAAGTGGATCCTTATGTGGTTTGTTTAGAAGAACACGCATGCAATGACACTAGGTGGATCCTTATTTGGTTTGTGAAAAGAATAGACATGCAATGACACTGGCTGTGATTCATGAAAAGAACAGACATGCAATGACACTGGTGGATCCATATGTGGTTTGTCTAGAGGAACACACATGCAATGACACTGGTGGATCCTTATGTGGTTCATGAAAAGAACAGACATGCAGTGACACCGTGGATCCTTATGTGGGTTGTCTAGAGGAACACACATGCAATGACACCGGGTGTGGTTCATGAAAAGAATAGACATGCAATCACTTGTGTGGTTTGTTTAGAAGAACACACATGCCATGACATTGGGTGTGGTTCATGAAAAGAACAGACATGCAATGACACTAGTGGATCGTTATGTGGTTTGTTTAGAGGAACAGACAAGCAATCACACTAGGTCCGGTTCATGAAAAGAACACACATCCAATGACACTGGTGGAACCTTATGTGGTTTGTCTAGAGGAACACACATGAAATGACACTGGTGGATCCTTATGTGGTCCATGAAAAGAACAAACATGCAGTGACACCGGTGCATTCTTTATGTGGTTTGTCTAGAGGAACGCACATGCAATGACATCGAGTGTGGTTCATGAAAAGAACAGACAAGCAATGACTTATGTGGTTTGTTTAGAAGAACACACATGCAATGACACTGGGTGTGGTTCATGAAAAGAATAGACATGCAATGACACTGGTGGATCCTTATGTGGTTTGTTTAGAGGAAAAGACATGCAATGACACAGGTGGATCCATGTGTGGTTCATGAGAAGAACACACATCCAATGAAACTGGTGGCTCCTTATGTGGTTCATGAAAAGAACAGACATGCAGTGACACTGGTGGATCCTTATGTGGTTTGTCTAGAGGAACACACATGCAATGACACTGGGTGCGGGACATGAAAAGAACAGACATGCAATGACACCGGTGGATCCATGCGTGGTTCATGAGAAGAACACGCATCCAATGACACTGGTGGATCCTTATGTGGTTCATGAAAAGAACAGACATGCAGTGACACCGGTGGATCCTTATGTGGTTTGTCTAGAGGAACACACATGCAATGACATCGGGTGTGGTTCATGAAAAGAACAGACATACAATGACACTGGTGGATTCTTATGTGGTTTGTTTAGAGGAACAGACATGCAATCACACTAGGTGTGGTTCATGAAAAGAACAGACATGCAGTGACACCGGTGGATCCTTATGTGGTTTGTCTAGAGGAACACACATGCAATGACACCCGGTGTGGTTCATGACAAGAACCGACATGCAATGACTTATGTGGTTTGTCTAGAGGAACACACATGCAATGACACTGGGTGTGGTTCATGAAAAGAACAGACATGCAATGAAACTAGTGGATCCTTATGTGGTTTGTGAGAAGAACAGACATGCAATGACACTGGAGGATCCTTAGGTGGTTCATGAAAAGAACTGACATGCAATGACACTAGGTGTGGTTCATGAGAAGAACACACATCCAATGACACTGGTGGATCCTTATGTGGTTCATGAAAAGAACAGACATGCAGTGACACTGGTGGATCCTTAAGTGGTATGTCTAGAGGAACACACATGCAATGACAATGGGTGTGGTTCATGAAAAGAACAAACATGCAATGACACTGGTGGATCCTTATGTGGTTTGTGAGAAGAACAGACATGCAATGACACTGGTGGATCCTTACGTGGTTCATGAAAAGAACTGACATGCAATGACAATGGGTGTGGTTCATGAAAAGAACAGACATGAAGTGACACTGGTGGATCCTTATGTGGTTCATGAAAAGAACAGACATGCAGTGACACTCGTGGATGCTTATGTGGTTTGTCTAGAGGAACACACATGCAATGACACCGGGTGTGGTTCGTGAAAAGAACAGACATGCAATGACTTATGTGGATTGTTTAGAAGAACACACATGCAATAACACTGGTGTGGTTCATGAAAAGAACAGACATGCAATGACACTGGTGGATCCATATGTGGTTTGTTTAGAGGAATAGACATGCAATTGGATCCATGTGTGGTTCATGAGAAGAACACACATCCAATGACACTGGTGGATCCTTATGTGGTTCATGAAAAGAACAGACATGCAGTGACACCAGTGGATCCTTATGTGGTCTGTCTAGAGGTACACACATGCAATGACACTAGGTGTGCTTCAAGAAAAGAATAGACATGCAATGACTTATGTGGTTTGTTTAGAAGAACACACATGCAATGACACTGGGTGTGGTTCATGAAAAGAACAGACATGCAGTGACACTGGTGGATCCTTATGTGGTTTGTCTAGATGAACACACATGCAATGACACTCGTGTGGTTCATAAAAAGAATAGACATGCAATCACACTAGGTGGATCCATATGTGGTTCATGAAAAGAACAGACATGCAATCACACTAGGTGGATCCATATGTGGTTTGTGAGAAGATCAAACATGCAATGACACTAGTGGATCCTTATGTGGTTCATGAAAAGAACTGACATGCAACGACACTGGGTGTGGTTCTTGAAAATATTAGACATGCAATGACACCGGTGGATCCATGTGTGGTTTATGGAAGTAACAGAGATGCAATGACTCTAGCTGTGGTTCATGAAAAGAACAGACATGCAATGACACCAGTGGATCCTTATGTGGTTTGTTTAGAAGAACACGCATGCAATGACACTAGGTGGATCCTTATGTGGTTTGTGAAAAGAATAGACATGCAATGACACTGGCTGTGATTCATGAAAAGAACAGACATGCAATGACACTGGTGGATACATATGTGATTTGTCTAGAGGAACACACATGCAATGACACTGGTGGATCCTTATGTGGTTCATGAAAAGAACAGACATGCAGTGACACCGTGGATCCTTATGTGGTTTGTCTAGAGGAACACACATGCAATGACACCGGGTGTGGTTCATGAAAATAATAGACATGCAATCACTTGTGTGGTTTTTTTAGAAGAACACACATGCCATGACATTGGGTGTGGTTCATGAAAAGAACAGACATGCAATGACACTAGTGGAACGTTATGTGGTTTGTTTAGAGGAATAGACATGCAATCACACTAGGTGCGGTTCATGAAAAGAACACACATCCAATGACACTGGTGGATCCTTATGTGGTTTGTCTAGAGGAACAGACATGAAATGACACTGGTGGATCCTTATGTGGTTCATGAAAAGAACAAACATGCAGTGACACCGGTGAATCCTTATGTGGTTTGTCTAGAGGAACGCACATGCAATGACATCGAGTGTGGTTCATGAAAAGAACAGACATGCAATGACTTATGTGGTTTGTTTAGAAGAACACAAATGCAATGACATTGGGTGTGGTTCATGAAAAGAATAGACATGCAATGACACTGGTGGATCCTTATGTGGTTTGTTTAGAGGAAAAGACATGCAATGACACAGGTGGATCCATGTGTGGTTCATGAGAAGAATACACATCCAATGAAACTGGTGGCTCCTTATGTGGTTCATGAAAAGAACAGACATGCAGTGACACTGGTGGATCCTTATGTGGTTTGTCTAGAGGAACACACATGCAATGACACTGGGTGCGGGTCATGAAAAGAACAGACATGCAATGACACCGGTGGATCCATGCGTGGTTCATGAGAAGAACACGCATCCAATGACACTGGTGGATCCTTATGTGGTTCATGAAAAGAACAGACATGCAGTGACACCGGTGGATCCTTATGTGGTTTGTCTAGAGGAACACACATGCAATGACACCGGGTGTGGTTCATGAAAAGAACAGACATGCAATGACACTGGTGGATTCTTATGTGGTTTGTTTAGAGGAACAGACATGCAATCACACTAGGTGTGGTTCATGAAAAGAACAGACATGCAGTGACACCGGTGGATCCTTATGTGGTTTGTCTAGAGGAACACACATGCAATGACACCGGGTGTGGTTCATGATAAGAACCGACATGCAATGACTTATGTGGTTTGTCTAGATGAACACACATGCAATGACACTGGGTGTGGTTCATGAAAAGAACAGACATGCAATGAAACTGGTGGATACTTATGTGGTTTGTGAGAAGAACAGACATGCAATGACACTGGAGGATCCTTAGGTGGTTCATGAAAAGAACTGACATGCAATGACACTAGGTGTGGTTCATGAGAAGAACACACATCCAATGACACTGGTGGATCCTTATGTGGTTCATGAAAAGAATGTACATGCAAGGACACCGTGGATCCTTAAGTGGTTTGTCTAGAGGAACACACATGCAATGACAATGGGTGTGGTTCATGAAAAGAACAAACATGCAATGACACTGGTGGATCCTTATGTGGTTTGTGAGAAGAACAGACATGCAATGACACTGGTGGATCCTTACGTGGTTCATGAAAAGAACTGACATGCAATGACAATGGGTGTGGTTCATGAAAAGAACAGACATGAAGTGACACTGGTGGATCGTTATGTGGTTCATGAAAAGAACAGACATGCAGTGACACTGGTGGATGCCTATGTGGTTTGTCTAGAGGAACACACATGCAATGACACCAGGTGTGGTTCGTGAAAAGAACAGACATGCAATGACTTATGTGGATTGTTTAGAAGAACACACATGCAATAACACTGGTGTGGTTCATGAAAAGAACAGACATGCAATGACACTGGTGGATCCATATGTGGTTTGTTTAGAGGAATAGACATGCAATGACACTGGTGGATCCATGTGTGGTTCATGAGAAGAACACACATCCAATGACACTGGTGGATCCTTATGTGGTTCATGAAAAGAACAGACATGCAGTGACATTGGTGGATCCTTATGTGGTTTGTCTAGAGGAATACACATGCAATGACATTGGGTGTGGATCATGAAAAGAACAGGCATACAATGACACCGGTGGATCCATGTGTAGTTCATGAGAAGAACACACATCCTATGACACTGGTGGATCCTTATGTGGTTCATGAAAAGAACAGACATGCAGTGACACCGGTGGATCCTTATGTGGTTTGTCTAGAGGAACACACATGCAATGACACCGGGTGTGGTTCATGAAAAGAACAGACATGCAATGACTTATGTGGTTTGTTTAGAAGAACACATATGCAATGACACTGGGTATGGTTCATGGAAAGAAATGACATGCAATGACACTGGTGGATACTTATGTGCTTTGTTTAGAGGAACAGACATGCAATGACACCGGTGGATCCATGTGTGGTTCATGAGAAGAACACACATCCAATGACACTGGTGGATCCTTATGTGGTTCATGAAAAGAACAGACATGCAGTGACACTGGTGGATCCTGATGTGGTTTGTCTAGAGGAAAACACATGCAATGACACTGGGTGTGGGTCATGAAAAGAACAGACATGCAATGACACCGGTGGAACCATGTGTGGTTCATGAGAAGAACACGCATCCAATGACACTGGTGGATCCTTATGTGGTTCATGAAAAGAACAGACATGCAGTGACATCGGGTGTGGTTCATGAAAAGGACAGACATGCAATGACACCGGTGGATCCATGTGTGGTTTATGGAAGTAACAGACATGCAATGACTCTATCCGTGGTTCATGAAAAGAACAGACATGCAATGACACTGGTGGATCAATGTGTGGTTCATGAGAAGAACACACATCCAATTACACTGGTGGATCCTTATGTGGTTTGTTTAGAAGAACACACATGCAATTACACTAGGTGGATCCTTATGTGCTTTCTGAAAAGAACAGACATGCAATGACACTAGCTGTGATTCATGAAAAGAACACACATGCAATGACACTGGTGGATACATATGTGGATTGTCTAGAGGAACACACATGCAATGACACTGGTGGATCCTTATGTGGTTCATGAAAAGAACAGACATGCAGTGACACCGGTGGATCCTTATGTGGTATGTCTAGAGGAACACACATGCAATGACACCGGGTGTGGTTCATGAAAAGAACAGACATGCAATGACTTATGTGGTTTGTTTAGAAGAACACACATGCAATGAAACTGCGTGTGGTTCATGAAAAGAACAGACATGCAATGACACTGGTGGATCCTTATGTGGTTTGTTTAGAGGAACAGACATGCAATCACACTAGGTGCGGTTCATGAAAAGAACACACATCCAATGACACTGGTGGATCCTTATGTGGTTTGTCTATAGGAACACACATGAAATGACACTGGTGGATTCTTATGTGGTTCATGAAAAGAACAGACATGCAGTGACACCGGTGGATCCTTATGTGGTTTGTCTAGAGGAACACACATGCAATGACACCGGGTGTGGTTCATGAAAAGAACAGACATGCAATGTCTTATGTGGTTTGTTTAGAAGAACACACATGCAATGACAATGGGTGTGGTTCATGAAAAGAACCGACATGCAATGACACTGGTGGATCCTTATGTGGTTTGTGAGAAGAACAGACATGCAATGACACTGGTGGATCCTTATGTGGTTCATGAAAAGAACTGACATGCAATGACACTTGGTGTAGTTCATGAAAAGAACACACATCAAATGACACTAGTGGATCCTTATGTGGTTCATGAAAAGAAGAGACATGTAGTGACACCGGTGGATCCTTATGTGGTTTGTCTAGAGGAACACACATGCAATGACATTGGGTGTGGTTCATGAAAGAACAGACATGCAATGACACTGGTGGATTCTTATGTGGTTTGTTTAGAGGAACAGACATGCAATCACACTGGGTGTGGTTCATGAAAAGAACAGACATGCAGTGACACCGGTGGATCCTTATGTGGTTTGTATAGAGGAACACACATGCAATGACACCGGGTGTGGTTCATGAAAAGAACAGACATGCAATGACACTGGTGGATCCTTATGTGGTTTGTGAGAAGAACAGACATGCAGTGACACCGGTGGATCCTTATGTGGTTTGTCTAGAGGAACACACATGCAATGACACCGGGTGTGGTTCATGAAAAGAACAGACATGCAATGACACTGGTGGATTCTTATGTGGTTTGTTTAGAGGAACAGACATGCAATCACACTAGGTGTGGTTCATGAATAGAACAGACATGCAGTGACACCGGTGGATCCTTATGTGGTTTGTCTAGAGGAACACACATGCAATGACACCGGGTGTGGTTCATGACAAGAACCGACATGCAATGACTTATGTGGTTTGTCTACAGGAACACACATGCAATGACACTGGGTGTGGTTCATGAAAAGAACAGACATGCAATGAAACTGGTGGATCCTTGTGTGGTTTGTGAGAAGAACAGACATGCAATGACACTGGAGGATCCTTAGGTGGTTCATGAAAAGAACTGACATGCAATGACACTAGGTGTGGTTCATGAGAAGAACACACATCCAATGACACTGGTGGATCCTTATGTGGTTCATCAAAAGGACATGTTGGAGATATGCCCAAGAGGCAATAATAAAAGTGGTTATTATTATATCTTTGTGTTTATGATGAATTTTTACATCCCATGCTATAATTTTATTATTAGGAAACACTAATACTTGTGTGTTTTGTAAACATAAGAGAGTCCCTAGTAAGCCTCTTGTTGAACTAGCTTGTTGATTAATAGATTATCATGGTTTCCTGATCATGGACATTGGATGTCATTAATAACAAGGTCATATCATTAGGAGAATGATGTGATGGACACACACACCCATAGTAAGTGTAGCATAAGATCAAGTCATTTAGTTCGTATTGCTACAAGCTTTCAAATGCATATAACCTAATCTTTCGACCATGAGGTTATGTTAATTACCATCACCGGACGGGTGCTTTGATGACATTAAACACCGCTTCATAACTGGGTGGTTATAAAGGTGTCATTGGGTATTCTGAAAGTATGTGTTGAAGCGCATGGACCAAGATTGGGATTTGTCCATCCATATGACGGATAGATATGCTCTGGGCCCTCTCGGTGGAATGTCATCTAGTTAGCTTGCAAGCATGTGACTAGGTCACAAGAGATGACATAACATGGAACGAGTAAAGAGTACTTATCAGTAACGAGGTAGAACTAGGTATGGAGATACCGACGATCAAACCTCGGATGAGTAGAATATCGCGTGACAAAGGGAATTGGTTTCGTATGTTAATGGTTCTATCGATCACGAAGTCATTGTTGAGTATGTGGGAGACATTATGGATCTCCAGATCCCGCTGTTGGTTATTGATCGGAGAGGTGTCTCCATCATGTCTGCATATTCACGAACCGTAGGGTGACACACTTAAGGTTCGATGTTGTTTAGGTAGATATGGAATGTGCGTTGGAGACCGAATGTTGTTCGGAGTCTCGGATTGGATCTGAGACATCACGAGGAGATCCAGAATTGTCCGGAGAATAAGATTCATATAATGGAGATCATTTTCTAGGTTCAGAAATGTCCCGGAGTGTTTATATGGGGGTTCTAGAAGGTTTCGGAATGTTCCGGAAGGTTCTAGAAATTTCTATGGAGTTTACTTGAAAACCAAGAAAGAAAAAGGGGAAACTTGGGGGGAAGGAAACTCCCCCCAAGCCCCCCTTGTGCGCCGGCCCTAGGAGGTGGGCCTAGGGGTGGGAACCATAGGCCGCACCCCTCCCTCTATACATAGAGGGGTGGAGGCACCACCCCCCCTTGCCCCTCCACTCTTACCCTTGCCGCCTCTCTCCTCCTCCTTCGCTCTGCTCAGGTTTAGGCGAAGCCCTGCAGAAGTCTCTACTCCACCACCACCACCACTCCGTCGTGCTACTGGGATTTCGTGGAGAGATCTACTACCTCCGCTGCTCGCTGGAACAAGGAGAGGAAGGTGTGCATCGACTTCGCATGTGTGACCGACTGCGGAAGCGCTGCCGAAACGCGGTGCTGGAAGGATCGTCTACTCGATCTTGAGATCGGCAAGTGATCATCTACATCAACCACGAGATCTGATCTCGCACAAGGCTTTCGGATCTACAAGGGTTAGTACAGATCTATCTCGTTGCACATGTCTATTAGATCTTGGCTTTTATCTAGATTAGATCTGGGTTTTGTTCGTTCTTGCGGTAGAATTTTTTTGTTTTCCATGCTACGACCCCATCAGTGGTATCAGAGCCGTGTCTATGCGTAGATCTATTGCACGAGTAGAACACAATGGGTTTGTGGGTGTTGGTGCTCGTGCCGTATTTTGCTTTGTGTACTTTGCATCTTGCGGTATGGTGGGATGAAGCGGCTCGGGCTAACCTTACATGTCATCGCACATGAGACTTGCTCCACGCTTGACGTGTAACTTGCTTTGCACAAGTGGCTTTGCGGGTGTCTGTCTCTCCCACCATAGTATAAATCTAATTTATACTTTGTACTTGATAGCACTTGTATCAACATTGTGGTTCAGTTTCGTAGGTAAGATCCGTTCTTATTCAAAAGCCCCAAACCACGTAAAACATGCAAAGAAAATTAGAGGCGTCTAACTTGTTTTTGCAGGGGTTTTGTGATGTGATATGGCCATCATGTGATTGTGATTATATTTGATGTATGCAATGATCCTTGTTGTAATATGGCAACTGGCAGGAGCCTAATGGTTGTCTTTAATTCTGTTAAGACCTACGAGTCTATTCATCTTGTAATAGCTTTATTCCAAGTAGTTGTAATAGTTGCTAGTGATGATGGACAACCATGAAGCGGCGCCACTAACCTTGACGCAATGCTGGTGATGATGGAGATCATGTCCGTGCTTTGGAGATGGAGATCAAAGGCACGAGAAGAAAGGGCCATATCATATCACACTAATTATGAATTGCCTGTGATGTTAATCCTTTATGCATCTTGTATTTCTTAGATCGCGACGGTAGTATTATAAGTTGATCCCTCTCACTAAATATCAAGTAATAAAGTGTTCATCCTTAGTTGGCACCGTTGCTAAGACTCGTCGTTTTGAAGCATCTCGTGATGATCGTATGTGATAGATTCTACGTGTGCATACAACGGGTGCAAGCCAAATTTGCACATGCAGAAACTAAGGTTAATCTTGACGAGCCTAGCATGTACAGACATGGTCTCGGAACACGGAATACCGAAAGGTAGAGCATGAATCATATAAATGATATGATGAACATGAAGATTGTTCGCCGATGAAACTACATCTTCTCTCGTGAAGATCGGACTTGGTGTAGTGGACTTGGTTCGTGTAATCACTAAGACAATGTGAGGGATGTTTTTTTGAGTGGGAGTTCACCTAGTTAATTTAAGAATTAAAATTGAACTCAATTTATCATGAACTTAGTCTAAACTACATGCAAATTTGTTGTAGATTATGGTGAACCTCTCCATCAGTTTCAATGCGTTCCTAGAGAAAGAAAAGCTTAAGAACAATGGAAGCAACTTCACTGACTGGCTTCGTGGACTGAAGATTGTCCTCGGGGCTGGTCAGTTGACCTACGTGCTGGAAGCACCGCTAGGTGACCCACCTGCAGAAGATGCCACCGATGACGTAAAGAATGTTTACGCCACTCGGAAAAATCATTACTCCACAGTTCAGTGTGCCATTACAGACGGTTTAGAACGGAGCTTGAGCGCTTTGAGCACCACGACCCGTTCGAGATCATTAAGGAGCTCAAGCTCATTTTTGAGACTCACGCAGCCGTGGAGAGCTATGAGGCCTCTGAAAAGTTCTTTAACTGTAAGATGGAAGAGGGTAGCTTTGTTAGCGAGCACGTGCTCACCATGTCTGGGCACGCAAACAAGCTCCAAGAGTTGGGGATAACGATTCCTAATGAGTTAGGGATTCACCGTGTCCTCCAATCACTACCACCGAGTTATAAGAACTTTGTGATGAACTACAATATGCACTGCATGAACAAGGCGTTACCTGAACTATCGTCCATGCTGAAAACTGCTAAAGTGGAGATCAAAAAGGAGCACCAAGTGTTTATGTTCAATAAGACCACAAATTTCAAGAAACAGGGCGAGACTAAGAACAAGGGAAACTTCAAGAAGGACAGCAAGAAAGATGCCGCACCTGCTAAGAAGCCCAAGGCTGGTCCTAAGCCTGAAACTAAATGCTTCTACTGCAAGGGTGCTGGTCACTGGAAGCGTAACTGCCCCAAGTACCTGGCGAATCTGAAGAACGACAACATCAAGAAGAAAGGTATATTCGATATACATGTTATTGATGTGTATCTTACTAGTAATCGTAGTAGTGCCTGGGTGTTTGATACTGGTTCGGTTGCTCATATTTGTAACTCGAAACAGGAGCTGCGGAATAAGCGAAGACTGGTGAGAGACGAGGTGACGATGCGCGTTGGAAATGGCTCCAAGGTTGATGTGATCGCCGTCGGCACGCTCCCTCTACATCTACCTTCGGGATTAGTTTTAAATTTGAATAATTGTTATTTGGTGCCTGCGTTAAGCATGAACATTATATCTGGATCTTGTTTATTGTGAGACGGTTACTCTTTTAAGTCCGAGAATAAAGGTTGTTCGATTTATATGAGTAATATCTTTTATGGTAATGCACCCGAGATGAATGGTTTATTCTTACTAAATCTCGATAGTAGTGATACACATGTTCACAACATAGATGCTAAACGAACAAAATTGAATGATAATTCTACATACATGTGGCAATCGCTGCCTTGGTCACATTGGAGTGAAGCGTATGAAGAAACTCCATTTTGATGGACTTCTTGAATCACTTGATTTTGAATCACTTGAAAGATGCGAAGCATGTCTAATGGGAAAAATGACTAAGACTCCATTCTCTGGAATAATGGAGCGAGCTAAAGACTTATTGGAAATAATACATACTGATGTGTGCGGTCCAATGAGTGTAGCATCGCGTGTGGATATCGTTATGTTCTCACTTTCGCGGATGACTTAAGTAGATATGGGTATGTCTACTTTCTGAAACATAAGTCCGAAACTTTCGAGAAGTTTAAGGAATTTCAGAGTGAAGTGGAAAATCATCATAACAAGAAGATTAAGTTTCTGCGTTCTGACCATGGAGGTGAATATCTAAGTTATGAGTTTGGCATGCATTTAAAGAAATGTGGAATACTTTCACAATTGACACCGCCATGAACACCACAGCGTAATGGTGTGTCCGAACGTCGTAATCCAACTCTCTTAGATATGGTTTGGTCTATTATGTCTCCTACAGATTTACCACTATCGTTTTGGGGCTATGCATTAGAGACAGCCGCATTCACTTTAAATAGGGCACCATCCAAATACGTTGAAATGACACCGTATGAATTGTGGTTTGGAAAGAAACCTAAGTTGTCGTTCCTTAAAGTTTGGGGTTGCGAAGCGTATGTAAAGAAGTTACAACCTGATAAGCTTGAACCCAAAGCAGAGAAATGCGTCTTCATAGGATACCCTAAAGAAACAATTGGGTATACCTTCTATCATAGATCCGAAGGCAAAGTTTTCGTTGCCAAGAATGGATCCTTTCTTGAGAAGGAGTTTCTCTCGAAGGAAGTGACTGGAAGGAAAGTACAACTCGACGAGGTTATTGAACCTTCTCTCGGAGTTGAGAGTAGCGCAACACCGGAAGATGTTTTTGTGCTGCCTGCACCAATTGGAGAGGAAGCTAATGATGGTGATCATGAAACTTCAAACGAAGTTGCCACTAAACCTCGCAGGTCAACGAGGGTTCGTACCACTCCTGATTGGTATGACCCTGCCTTGAACATCATGTTGGTGGATAACACTGATGACCCTACGACGTATGAAGAAGCTATGGTGAGCCCAGATTCCGACAAATGGCTAGAAGCCATGAAATCTGAAATGGGATCCATGTACGAAAACCAAGTATGGACTTTGGTGGACTTACCGGATGGCCGTAAGGCTGTCGAGAACAAATGGATTTTCAAAAGAAAAACAGATGCTGATGGTAAAGTTACCGTCTATAAAGCTTGATTGTCGCGAAAGGGTTCCGACAAATTCAAGGAGTTGACTACGATGAGACATTCTCATCAGTAGCAAAGCTAAAGTCTGTAAGGATTTTGTTAGCAATTGCTGCATATTTTGATTATGAGATTTGGCAGATGGATGTCAAAACAGTGTTCCTTAATGGTGACATTGAGGAAGAGTTGTATATGGTACAACCCAATGGTTTTGTCGATCCTAAAGATGCTGACAAGGTATGCAAACTTCAGCGCTCCATTTATGGACTGAAGCAAGCATCCCGGAGTTGGAATCAACGTTTTGATAAAGTAATCAAAAACTTTGGATTTATACAAACTTATGGAGAAGCTTGTATTTACAAGAAAGTGAGTGGGAGCTCTGTAGCATTCCTAGTACTATATGTAGATGACATATTGTGGATTGGGAATGATATAGAACTTCTTAATAGCGTCAAAGCCTATTTGAATAATAGTTTTTCAATGAAGGATCTTGGCAAAGCGGCATATATTCTAGGCATCAAGATTTATAAAGATAGATCAAGACGCCTAATAGCGCTTTCACAAAGTACATACTTGGACAAAGTTGTAAAGAAGTTTAGAATGGAAGAGAGCAAGAAAGGGTTCGTGCCCATGTTGTCAGGTAAGACCTTGAGTAAGACTCAAAGTCAAGCTACGGCAGAAGATATAGAGAAGATGAATAATATTCCCTATGCCTCGGCCATAGGTTCTATCATGTATGCCATGTTGTGTAGAAGACCGGATATAGCACATGTTGTTAGTTTGATTAGCAGATATCAAAGTGATCCTGGAATGGAGCACTGGACAGCGGTCAAGAATATCCTAAAGTACCTGAATAGGACTAAGGATATGGTTCTTTCTTATGGAGGTGATGAACAGCTTGTTGTAAACAGTTACACTGATGCTAGTTGGAACACCGATCCAGATGACTCGAAGTCACAGTCTGGATACGTATTTATTTTGAATGGTGCTACAGTGAGCTGGAGGAGTGCCAAGCAAAGCATTGTGGCGAAATCTTCAATTGAATCGGAATACATAGCTGCTTCGGAGGCTGCACAAGAAGCCATATGGATTAAGGAGTTCATTACTGAACCATGCGTGGTTCCTAGTGCATTGGACCTAATGGCCATCTACTGTGACAACACAGGTGCCACAGCGAATGCACAGGAGCCAAGGTCACATAGCAAGCTGAAGCACATCAAGCTACGATTCCATGCTATTCGCGAATATGTCCGAGATGGTGACATAAAGATTTGCAAAGTACACACTACTCTGAATGTGGCAGATCCGTTGACTAAACCTCTCCCTACAACAAAGCATGACCAACACCAGAACGCCATGGGTGTTAGGTATATTACCATGTAATCTAATTATTGACTCTAGTGCAAGTGGGAGACTGTTGGAGATATGCCCAAGAGGCAATAATAAAAGTGGTTATTATTATATCTTTGTGTTTATGATGAATGTTTACATCCCATGCTATAATTGTATTATTAGGAAACACTAATACTTGTGTGTTTTGTAAACATAAAAGAGTCCCTAGTAAGCCTCTTGTTGAACTAGCTTGTTGATTAATAGATGATCATGGTTTCCTGATCATGGACATTGGATGTCATTAATAAAAAGGTCATATCATTAGGAGAATGATGTGATGGACACACACACCCATAGTAAGTGTAGCCTAAGATCAAGTCATTTAGTTCGTATTGCTACAAGCTTTCAAATGCATAGTAACCTAATCCTTCGACCATGAGGTTATGTTAATCACCATCACCGGATGGGTGCTTTGATGACATCAAACACCGCTTCATAACTGGGTGGTTTTAAAGGTGTCATTGGGTATTCAAAAGTATGTGTTGAAGCGCATGGACCAAGATTGGGATTTGTCCATCCATATGACGGATAGATTTGCTCTGGGCCCTCTCGGTGGAATGTCATCTAGTTAGCTTGCAAGCATGTGACTAGGTCACAAGAGATGACATAACATGGAATGAGTAAAGAGTACTTATCAGTAACGAGGTAGAACTAGGTATGGAGATACCGACGATCAAACCTCGGATGAGTAGAATATCGCGTGACAAAGGGAATTGGTTTCGTATGTTAATGGTTCTATCGTTCACGAAGTCATCGTTGAGTATGTGGGAGTCGTTATGGATCTCCAGACCCCGCTGATGGTTATTGATCAGAGAGGTGTCTCCATCATTTCTGCATATTCACGAACCATAGGGTGACCCACTTAAGGTTCGATGTTGTTTAGGTAGATATGGAATGTGTGTTGGAGACCGAATGTTGCTCGGAGTCTCGGATTGGATCTGAGACATCACGAGGAGATCCGAAATTGTCCCGAGAATAAGATTCATATAATGGAGATCATTTTCTAGGTTCGGAAATGTCCCGGAGTGTTTATATGGGGGTTCTATAAGGTTTCAGAATGTTCCGGAAGGTTCTAGAAATTTCTATGGAGTTTACTTGAAAACCAAGAAAGAAAAAGGGGAAACTTAGGGGGAGGAAGGAAACTCCCCCCAAGCCCCCTTTGTGCGCCGGCCTTAGGAGGTGGGCCTAGAGGTGGGAACCCTAGGCCGCACCCCTCCCTCTATATATAGAGGGGTGGAGGCGCCACCCCCCCTTGCCCCTCCACTCTTGCCCTAGCCGCCTCTCTCCTCCTCCTTCGCTCTGCTTAGGCGGTTCTAAGCCCTCTTCTCTACTCCACCACCACCACACCGTCGTGCTCCTGGGATTCCGTGGAGAGATCTACTACCTCCGCTGCTCGCTGGAATAGGGAGAGGAAGGTCTGCATCGACTCCGCACATGTGACCGACTGTGGAAGCGCTGCCGGAACGCGGCACCGGAAGGATCATCTACTCATTCTTGAGATCGGCAAGTGATTGTCTACATCAACCACGAGATCCGATCTCGCACAAGGCTTTCGGATCTACAAGGGTTAGTACAGATCTATCTCGTTGCACATGTCTAATAGATTAGATCTTGGCTTTTATCTAGATTAGATCCGGTTTTGTTCGTTCTGCGGTAGAATTTTTTTTTCCATGCTACGAACCCGCCAAAGGGTATCGAGCCGCGGTCTATAGATCGGTGGGTATCGAGCCGTGTCTATGCATTATCATTGCCGCAGTAGAACACAATGGTTTTGTGGGCGTTGGTGCTCGTGCCGTCTTTTGCTTTGTGTACTTTGCATCTTGCGGTATGGTGGGATGACGCGGCTCGGGCTAACCTTACATGTCATCGCACATGAGACTTGCTCCACGCTTGTCGTGTAACTTGCTTTGCACAAGTGGCTTTATGGTGTCTGTCTCCCACCATAGTATAGATCCAATTTACACTTTGTACTTGATAGCACTTGTATCAACGTTGTGGTTCGATTTCGAGGTAAGATCCGTTCTTATTCGAAAGCCCCAAACCACGTAAAACATGCAAAGAAAATTAGAGGCGTCTAACTTGTTTTTGCAGGGGTTTTGTGATGTGATATGGCCATCATGTGATTGTGATTATATTTGATGTATGCAATGATCCTTGTTGTAATATGCCAACCGGCAGGAGCTTAATGGTTGTCTTTAATTCTGTTAAGACCTGCGATTCTATTCATCTTGTAAAAGCTTTATTCCAAGTAGTTGTAATAGTTGCTAGTGATTATGGACAACCATGAAGCGGCGCCACTGACCTTGACAAAATGCTGGTGATGATGGAGATCATGTCCGTGCTTTGTAGATGGAGATCAAAGGAACACTGGTGGATCCTTAAGTGGTTTGTCTAGAGGAACACACATGCAATGACAATGGGTGTGGTTCATGAAAAGAACAAACATGCAATGACACTGGTGGATCCTTATGTGGTTTGTGAGAAGAATAGACATGCAATAACACTGGTGGATCCTTATGTGGTTAATGAAAAGAACTGACATGCAATGACAATGGGTGTGGTTCATGAAAAGAACAGACATGAAGTGACACTGGTGGATCCTTATGTGGTTCATGAAAAGAACAGACATGCAGTGACACTAGTGGATCCATATGTGGTTTGTCTAGAGGAACACACATGCAATGACACCGGGTGTGGTTCATGAAAAGAACATACATGCAATGACTTATGTGGATTGTTTAGAAGAACACACATGCAATAACACTGGTGTGGTTCGCGAAAAGAACAGACATGCAATGACACTGGTGGATCCATATGTGGTTTGTTTAGAGGAACAGACATGCAATGACAGTGGTGGATCCATGTGTGGTTCATGAGAAGAACACACATCCAATGACACTGGTGGATCCTTATGTGGTTCATGAAAAGAACAGACATGCAGTGACATTGGTGGATCCTTATGTGGTTTGTCTAGAGGAACGCACATGCAATGACACCGGGTGTGGTTCATGAAAAGAACAGACGTGCAATGACTTATGTGGATTGTTTAGAAGAACACACATGCAATGGCACTGGTGTGGTTCATGAAAAGAACAGACATGCAATGACACTGGTGGATCCATATGTGGTTTATTTAGAGGAACATACGTGCAAAGACACTGGTGGATCCATGTGTGGTTCATCAGAAGAACACACATCCAATGACACTGGTGGATCCTTATGTGGTTCATGAAAAGAACAGACATGAAGTGACACTGATGGATCCATGTGTGGTTCATGAGAAGAACACGCATCCAATTACACTGGTGGATCCTTATGTGGTTTGTTTAGAAGAACACACATGCAATGAAACTAGGTGGATCCCTATGTGGTTTGTGAAAAGAACAGACATGCAATAACACTGGTTGTGATTCATGAAAAGAACAGACATGCAATGACACTGGTGGATCCATATGTGATTTGTCTAGAGGAACACACATGCAATGACACTTGTGGATCCTTATGTGGTTCATGAAAAGAACAGAGATGCAATGACACCAGTGGATCCTCATGTGGTTTGTCTAGAGGAACACACATGCAATGACACCGGGTGTGGTTCATGAAAAGAACAGACATGCAATGACTTATGTGGCTTGTTTAGAAGAACACACATGCAATGACATTGGGTGTGGTTCATGAAAAGAACAAACATGCAATGACACTGGTGGATCCTTATGTGGTTTGTTTAGAGGAATAGACATGCAATGACACCGGTGGATCCATGTGTGGTTAATGATAAGAACACACATCCAATGACACTTGTGGATCCTTATGTGGTTTGTGTAGAAGAATAAACATGCAGTGACACCGGTGGATCCTTATGTGGGTTGTCTAGAGGAACACACATGCAATGACACCGGGTGTTGTTCATGAAAAGAACAGACATGCAATGACACTGGTGGATCCTTATATGGTTTGTCTAGAGGAACACACATGCAATGACACTGGGTGTGGTTCATGAAAAGAACAGACATGCAATGACACTATGGGATTCATGTGTGGTTCATGAGAAGAACACACATCCAATGACACTGGTGGATCCTTATGTGGTTCGTGAAAAGAACAGACATGCAGTGACACCGGTGGATCGTTATGTGGTTTATGAAAAGAACAGACATGCAGTGACACTAGGGGTGGTTCATGAAAAGAACATACATGCAATGACACTGGCTATGGTTCATGAAAAGAATAGACATGCAATGACACTGGTGGATCCTTATGTGGTTTGTGAGAAGAATATACATGCAATGACACTGGTGGATCCTTATGTGGTTCATGAAAAGAACTGACATGCAATGACACTGGGTGTGGTTCATGAAAAGAACCCACATCCAATGACACTCATGGATCCTTATGCGGTTCATGTAAAGAATAGACATGCAGTGACACCGGTGGATGCTTATGTGGTTTGTCTAGAGGAACACACATGCAATGACACTAGGTGTGGTTCATGAAAAGAATAGACATGCAATGACATTGGTGGATCCTTATGTGGTTTGTGAGAAGAACAGACATGCAATGACACTAGTGGACCCTTATGTGGTTCATGAAAAGAACTGACATGCAATGGCATTGGGTGTGGTTCATGAAAAGAACAGATATGCAATGACACCGGTGGATCCTTATGTGGTTTATGGAAGTGACCGACATGCAGTGACACCGGTGGATCCTTATGTGGTTTGTCTAGAGGAACACACATGTAATGAAACTGGATGTGGTTCATGAAAATAACTGACATGCAATGACACTGGTGGATCCTTATGTGGTTTGTGAGAAGAACAGACATGCACTGACACTGGTGGACCCTTATGTGGTTATTGAAAAGAACTACAATGCAATGACGCCAGGTGTGGTTCATGAAAAGAACAGACATGCAATGACTTATGTGGCTTGTTTAGAAGAACACACATGCAATGACATTGGGTGTGGTTCATGAAAAGAACAAACATGCAATGACACTGGTGGATCCTTATGTGGTTTGTTTAGAGGAATAGACATGCAATGACACCGGTGGATCCATGTGTGGTTAATGATAAGAACACACATCCAATGACACTTGTGGATCCTTATGTGGTTTGTGTAGAAGAATAAACATGCAGTGACACCGGTGGATCCTTATGTGGGTTGTCTAGAGGAACACACATGCAATGACACCGGGTGTTGTTCATGAAAAGAACAGACATGCAATGACACTGGTGGATCCTTATATGGTTTGTCTAGAGGAACACACATGCAATGACACTGGGTGTGGTTCATGAAAAGAACAGACATGCAATGACACTATGGGATTCATGTGTGGTTCATGAGAAGAACACACATCCAATGACACTGGTGGATCCTTATGTGGTTCGTGAAAAGAACAGACATGCAGTGACACCGGTGGATCGTTATGTGGTTTATGAAAAGAACAGACATGCAGTGACACTAGGGGTGGTTCATGAAAAGAACATACATGCAATGACACTGGCTATGGTTCATGAAAAGAATAGACATGCAATGACACTGGTGGATCCTTATGTGGTTTGTGAGAAGAATATACATGCAATGACACTGGTGGATCCTTATGTGGTTCATGAAAAGAACTGACATGCAATGACACTGGGTGTGGTTCATGAAAAGAACCCACATCCAATGACACTCATGGATCCTTATGCGGTTCATGTAAAGAATAGACATGCAGTGACACCGGTGGATGCTTATGTGGTTTGTCTAGAGGAACACACATGCAATGACACTAGGTGTGGTTCATGAAAAGAATAGACATGCAATGACATTGGTGGATCCTTATGTGGTTTGTGAGAAGAACAGACATGCAATGACACTAGTGGACCCTTATGTGGTTCATGAAAAGAACTGACATGCAATGGCATTGGGTGTGGTTCATGAAAAGAACAGATATGCAATGACACCGGTGGATCCTTATGTGGTTTATGGAAGTGACCGACATGCAGTGACACCGGTGGATCCTTATGTGGTTTGTCTAGAGGAACACACATGTAATGAAACTGGATGTGGTTCATGAAAATAACTGACATGCAATGACACTGGTGGATCCTTATGTGGTTTGTGAGAAGAATGCATGCAATGACATCGTGGACCCTTATGTGGTTATTGAAAAGAACTACAATGCAATGACGCCAGGTGTGGTTCATGAAAAGAACAGACATGCAATGACACTGGTGGATCCATGTGTGGTTTATGGAAGTAATATACATGCAATGACTCTAGCTGTGATTCATGAAAAGAACAGACATGTAATGACACTGATGGATCCATGTGTGGTCCATGAGAAGAACACACATCCAATGACATTGGTGGATCATTATGTGGTTCATGAACTGAACAGACATGTAGTGACACCAGTGGATCCTTATGTGGTTTGTCTAGAGGAACACACATGCAATGACACTGGGTGGGGTTCATGAAAAGAACAGACATGCAATGACTTATGTGGTTTGTTTAGAAGAACACACATGCAATGACACTGGGGTGGTTCATGAAAAGAACAGACATGCAATGACACTCGTGGATCCTTATGTGGTTTGTTTAGAGGAACAAACATGCAATGACACCGGTGGATTCATGTGTGGTTCATGAGAAGAACACACATCCAATGATATTGGTGGATCCTTATGTGGTTCATGAAAAGAACAGACATGCAGTGACACTGGTGGATCCTTATGTGGTCTGTCTAGAGGAATAAACATGCGATGACACCGGGTGTAGTTCATGAACAGAACAGACATGCAATGACTTATGTGGTTTGTTTTAGAAGAACACACATGCAATAACACTGGGTGTGGTTCATGAAAAAGAATAGACATGCAATGAAACTGGTGGATCCTTATGTGGTTTGTTTAGAGGAACAGACATGAAATGACACTAGTGGATCCATGTGTGGTTCATGAGAAGAACACACATGCAATGACACTGGTGGATCCTTATGTGGTTCATGAAAAGAACAGACATGCAATGACACTGCTGGATCCTTATGTGGTTTGTCTAGAGGAACACACATGCAATGACACCGGGTGTGGTTCATGAAAAAAACAGACATGCAATCACACTAGGTGGATCCATGTGTGGTTTGTGAGAAGAACATACATGCAATGACACCGGTGGATCCATGTGTGGTTTATGGAAGTAATAGACATGCAATGACTATAGCTATGGTTCATGAAAAGATCAGACATGCAATGACACTGGTGGATCCATGTGTGGTTCATGAGAAGAACACACATCCAATGACACTGGTGGATCCTTACGTGGTTTGTTTAGAGGAACATACACGCAATCACACAATCCATGTGTGGTTTATGAGAAGAACACACATCCAATGAACTCTAGTGGATCTATCTTGGCATAATTTGATGTATTCCATGATGTATTTCATTGTACAAGACACTTTCCATTTTTATACTACTCAGTTTTGCCCTTGGTTTTATGTGGTACTATTTAGTTTTGCCCCCCTCTCTCTATCTTTTGTAGAAGCCCAAACCCGTGCTTACCCTGTCTGCTACTCCCTGATTGGTTGTCACAGTTCTCACGCGGATCGTGCGCACCAACCGTTGATTCTGTGCGATCCAAAGATGATCATTGCACATGTCGTTCCCTTCACAGTACAGCGTGAGACAACACGGACGTATCCCTCCGCGAGACTTCTATAGGAAGGAACACGATGCCGTCCATGGAAAAAGTCGTCGAGCGGTCATGTCAAGTTTAATCAAGTCTGAAAAGCCTACTACTGCTACTACAACACATGCACAGTGCAACGAGGTCATCAAGTGCACGGTTGTCAACGGGACGCTGCAATTTATTGCCACTTGATTTTAATAAGACATATCCCATTTTAACGCAGCGCTCTCAATCTCACTTCCAAATGGGCCCTACCGCTAGTAACTTCCATGAGTCAAGGGCCCCCCTCGAGTAGATCTAACGTTGCTAGAAATTAGTTCCGCGCCACTTGCATGCAGTGGAATCGAGGTCTGCCATGAGCGTGTTTTCAATGCATCTCTAAAGTGGAGATCATGGTTGTTTCAAAAAAAGGGAACCGAAAAAAAGGGTGGAGATCGTGGTAGCCCCCCGCCCACCACACGTGTCCACTCTAGGACTATGAACGGTCTGGTGTTTATAACCCCCCTCGACCTTCTTCTTCCATGAGCTCGTGTCATTTCCCTCCTGTCTGTATAGTCCCAAGACCCCAATCTACACCTGTCGCGCGTGCCGAAGCTTCCTCACTTGCACTACCTCCTTCCCTTGGTGCGCCATGAAGCGTACACGTGGAGACGAGCCGGAGGTGAAGCCGGTTGAAGGCGTAGCAACAGATGGCTCGGTCGTTGCCAAGCAGGCGGAGGCATCTTCTCCGGGCACGAACGCCGCTCATCGCCGCGCTGTCGAGGGTGCGAGCTCATCCGTCTAGCCAGTAGCCGTCGCTGTTGAGCAACAGGTGGTAGCCATCCCCGCCGAGCAGTAGGTAGTAGCCATCGTTGCCGAGCAGCAGGTGGCTGACAATGTCGTGGTTCCAGCGATAGATCTGGATGGGGGTAGGTGGCATGCGGAGGCGATCCCGTGATCTACATCAACGACCCCATCGCCGTACAAGAAATCTTCAACGTAATCGCGGAGAATTATGAGTTCGAGGAGGAGGTCCCTGATGAGGAGTCCGAGGTACTACATTGCTAGCTTCTCTAGTCGCAGCCGCAGTTTTCACTATTCATACATAGGATTTGCTCAATCATGTACAAATTCTTTTGCTCTTGAAGTAGGGTAGTATATATATGATTCGATCGGTTGATTGATGCATCTGCCATCTAGTCACAAAACCCCAATCTGTCTAGTCACAAAACCCCAATCTTCTCATCTGCCATCTAGTTGTGTTTGCTAGTTGAGTGTTGATTTCGATACACAGCAGGCCTATAGCATTACATTTCTATTCCTTACTGAGCCCAATGATTCAATTTTGCCCCAAAATATTGCAAGGTCATCTTATGGTGTCGTTTTCTTAGGGATGGTTAGTGAACCTAAGGCAGCAATGCACATAAACAATATAGGTTGTGCTATTGGTATTTTGGATCTCCAACTCCATCGCTGAAAAAAATGAGGCCCTAATTTTTCTCACATATGGAACCTAAATATATAATCTTTGTATTGTTTCTGATCTATGAATGCGTTGTATGATGCATTTGTATATCCCTGAATATTGTTTTGTACGATTACATTTCAATTTCTTATTGTGGCCATATACAAGAGAGGCAGACACATTGGTGTCAGATTTTGTGAAGGATGAGTGAGCGAACCTGGGGCCATATACAAGATCAATATAAGCTATGCAATTGTTACTTGGTTCGCTTACGCCATCTCCATAGAAACTTATGAGGCTGCAACCTTTATTCTACATTCATAGAACTATGATATTTGAATTATCTATTTCATGCATTCATAGTGTATCAGAATTACATTTTAGTTTGTCATTGAGGCCGATGATTGAAATTTTCCCCAAAAGAGTTCAAGGGGAGACACGTATGATGGTGTCGTGTTTTAGGGATGGGTTGGTGAACCTGAGGCAGCAATGCACACAAACAATATAGGTTGTGCTATTGGTACTTTGGTTCTCCAACTCCATCTCAGAAACAAATTATGAGGCCCTTGATTTATTCTCATATGGAACTACATATATAATCCTTGAATTGTTTCTGATCTTTTAATGATTGGTATGATGCATATGTATATGAATGGTTTTGATCATAAGTATTTTTAACATGTACCTGAAGATTAATTGTTTGGTTTTTTATTTATAATTACAATATTTAGGCTTGTTTTTGTACCTGACTATGTATATCCCTGAATATTGTTTTGTACGATTACATTTCAATTTCTTATTGTGGCCAATGATTCAAATTTTCCCCAAAGAGAGCCAGACACATTGGTGTCAGATTTTTTCAGGGATGAGTGAGCAAACCTAGGACCATGTACAAGAACAATATAAGATATGCAATTGTTACTTGGTTCGCTCACGCCATCCCTGAATAAACTTATGAGGCTGTAATCTTTATTCTACATTCATAGAACTATGATATTTGAATTATCTATTTCATGCATTCATAGTGTATAAGAATTACATTTTAGTTTGTCATTGAGGCCGATGATTGAAATTTTCCCCAAAAGAGTTCAAGGGGAGACACGTATGATGGTGTCGTGTTTTAGGGATGGGTTGGTGAACCTGAGGCAGCAATGCACACAAACAATATAGGTTGTGTTGTTGGTACTTTGGTTCTCCAACTCCATCTCAGAAACAAATTATGAGGCCCTAGATTTATTCTCATATGGAACTACATATATGATCCTTGAATTGTTTCTGATCTTTTAATGATTGGTATGATGCATATGTATATGAATTGTTTTGATCATAAGTATTTTTAACATGTACCTGAAGATTAATTGTTTGGTTTTTTATTTATAATTACAATATTTAGGCTTGTTTTTGTACCTGACTATGTATATCCCTGAATAATGTTTTGTACAATTACATTTCAATTTCTTATTGTGGCCAATTATTCAAATTTGCCCCAAAAGAGAGGCAAACACATTGGTGTCAGATTTTTTCAGGGATGAGTGAGCAAACCTAGGACCATGTACAAGAACAATATAATATATGCAATTGGTACTTGGTTCGCTCACGCCATCCCTGAATAAACTTATGAGGCTGCAATCTTTATTCTACATTCATGGAACTATGATATTTGAATTATCTATTCCATGCATTCATAGTGTATAAGAATTACATTTTAGTCTGTCACCGAGGCCAATGATTGAAATTTTCCCCAAAAGAGTTCAAGGGGAGACACGTATGATGGTGTCGTGTTTTAGGGATCGGTTGGTGAACCTGAGGTAGCAATGCACACAAACAATATAGGTTGTGCTGTTGGTACTTTGGTTCTCCAACTCCATCTCTGAAACAAATTATGAGGCCCTTGATTTATTCTCATATGGAACTACATATATGATCCTTGAATTGTTTCTGATCTTTTAATGATTGGTATGATGCATATGTATATGAATTGTTTTGATCATAAGTATTTTTAACATGTACCTGAAGATTAATTGTTTGGTTTTTTATTTATAATTAAAATATTTAGGCTTGTTTTTGTACCTGACTATGTATATCCCTGAATAATGTTTTGTACAATTACATTTCAATTTCTTATTGTGGCCAATTATTCAAATTTGCCCCAAAAGAGAGGCAGACACATTGGTGTCAGATTTTTTCAGGGACGAGTGAGTGAACCTAGGGCGATGTACAAGAACAATATAAGCTGTGCAATTGTTACTTGGTTCACTTACGCCGTCCCTATAGAAACTTATGAGGCCTTAATATTTATTCTACATTCATAGAACTATGATATTCAAATTATCTATTCCATGCATTCAGTGTATAAGAATTACATTTTAGTTTGTCACCGAGGACGATGATTGAAATTTCCCCCAAAAGAGTTCAACGGGAGACACATATGACGGTGTCGTGTTTTAGGGATGGGTTGGTGAACCTGAGGCAGCAATGCACACAAACAATATAGGTTGTGCTATTGGTACTTTGGTTCGCCAACTCCATCTCTGAAACAAATTATGAGGCCCTAGATTTATTCTCATATGGAACTACATATATGATCCTTGAATTGTTTCTGATCTTTTAATGATTGGTATGATGCATATGTATATGAATTGTTTTGATCATAAGTATTTTTAACATGTACCTGAAGATTAATTGTTTGGTTTTTTATTTATAATTACAATATTTAGGCTTGTTTTTGTACCTGACTATGTATATCCCTGAATAATGTTTTGTACAATTACATTTCAATTTCTTATTGTGGCCAATGATTCAAATTTGTCCCAAAAGACAGGCAGACACATTGGTGTCAGATCTTTTCAGGGATGAGTTAGTGAACCTGGGGCGATGTATAACAACATTACAGGTTGTGCAATTGTTACTTGGTTCACTGACTCCATCCCTGAAGAAACTTATGAGGCCCCTAGATTTATCCTATAGTCACTCTGATGCAATTATTTGTCATTGTGTTGAGATGAAATGATATATGAACTGATCAAACTATTGCTGAGATGCTTTCTCTTTGATATCCACAGATATATTGTCTTACATATACATGTTGTCAATCCTTGAGTTGTAATACAATTCAATCATATGTATGAGTTCTAAGTTATGTTCTTGAAAATCAATTGGAGGATGATGATGAAGTGGATGATTTACAAGGTATCCAGGGACAACAAGAGCCACTACGTGCTGAGGCGGTTACGGTGTGGGCTAATCCGTTTCCACCGTAGGGGGAGACTGTTTTGCCCATTCTGTGGCAGAGCAATCAATGTGGACCTCAACAGCATGATCCACACGTGGAGGGTGCTGGCAGAGGCGGAGGCAGAAGCCATGGGCCGATTACCTTGGTGCGGCACGCAGCCTACGGCAAATTCCTTCGGGAGTATGCTAGGACTGGTCTGTATCCCATCGACTAGGCTGTCGCTGCCTCCTGCTGATAAACCCTTGCCCTGATAGGCGTCTCCGTGTCCCGGCCTCCTGCTACATCCCCTGCTTTTATTTTGTTCTAGTTAATTATTACCTGTGTGTGGCATGTAAGACAATATATCTGTGGTGTCTCTGGTGAACCTTCTATATTAATCTACTCCTTTATATGGAGTGCCTTAAAGTTTCTAGTGTTCAATTATATTTACTGATCATGCTCATGCACACTATAAAATATTTCTAGTGCTCAATTATATTATAATTGTCAAGAAATACATCAACAAGTTAAATTGGTCGAAATTCTGTATTGAAGTAACTAAATGTAACAAACACATAATAAACTAGAAACTAAAATCTAGTTCAAACACATAATGTATCACCACCACTTGTTATCGTCCTTGACTTGCTTCCCCTTCAACCGCTTGATGTCGCCACCATCCCAAGATCCCTACTCGTCCTGAAACCGCTTTCTGTCCTCCTCGCGCTTCTTCTCCTGGGCTAGCTTGCCACCAGGGCATAGCTCTCTCGCGAAAACCCCCGCCTTAACCATCCCATCTTTCATGGTAATGAGCTTACTGTACAACTCGTACACCATGTAGGCGTATCTGGCTGCATACTCAAGGCGCACCTGGATCATCGGCTTCCACTCCCAGTAGTCATGATCGAGTCACTTCAATTTCTTTAGTTTTTCATAGGATTTATCGATGATTTCCGCTGCCAGATCACCCATGCCATCCTTCGCTGGGTATGGTTTGATCTTGTACAGATTTTGGATGTCGATGTGGTGCCCATCTGGGATTTTTATCAACGCACGAGAAAGCATAATTGTGTCATTTCTGATATCCATGCTAGTGAAAGTTATCACTTTCCTACACAAGAACTCGACCAGAGCCGAACAAAGCATCTCAGTTGGTTTACTCCTGTAGTTAGATGGTTCTAGGGATGTAAGGGAACAAGGGATGCAGAAATGGTGATCTCAAATTTAAATTTCACATACCTGCAGAAGTGGTAAACGAGGACCTCCTCATGTATGGCAATTTGCATGATAGTGATCTCTTGTGGAGGATTTTTTTGCTTATTTGCACGGGTGTACTCCAAGTCTAGCCCCACAAACTTGTGCTTCTCTTTCTCAAGCAATTGCTCAAACCTGGCAAGAGTTGTCTCCACAGTCGCTTCATCATTTGTGTACACCACTATCAAAGTCGTGGTGCCATGGGGAGGGACCAAGTGGGTCTCTGTTGTGCGTTTGCCATCGTCCATGCCTGCAAGGAAATGTCTGCAAGGAACTGCCTGGGAGAGGAAGAAGAAGATGAACCGACGGTTCCAGAACAGAGGAAGAAGAAGCATCCAGGAAAAAATACAGAGGAATGACTGAGGAAGAGGAATGACTGCAGAAGAAACATGGTAACTGCAACTTTCGGTTCGAGAACTCACCATGGTTACGTGGAGATCATGGCAGTGCCGCCGGTTCAACAAGTGGGGCCAGTTCCTGCGAGAATATGAAATTAGCTGTGCATTTTTATATGCGAGAAATTGAGAGAAATCATTTATATTTTGTCTTTCATAATTAAACACAATGAAGTTGGTACAGCCCAAGAGATTTGAACAAAAGAGATTTGCTAGTTTAACATACAACAACACTTACAGGCCCAACATGGCAGAACTTGGAGAGCCCCAGAACTTGAGCTACCACAGAGACCTCAGCAGAGGTGGTAGAATTGGTGCGGGTGCAACCACGGCGACGGCGAGCTCGGATTCTAGAGGAGGAAAATAGAACCGAGCATGGTCGACAAGGTGATAGATCTCACCGAGAACCAATTCTCGTCCCCACACCGTGCCATGGGTGCGTCCATGGTGAGGGCGAGCTCCGACTCGGGATGGGGAGGAGAGCGGGGCCATGGCCGCGACCACAGATTGCCGCTCCGGGGAAGAAGACGCGTAATGGATGCAGGCGCCAACGATGCAAGCCTACATGGAGGAGAGCTGGGCCGAGCAGGTTCGTCCACGTCCCAGCTCCGCGCCATGGCTGCGACGCCCCACAGATTGCCGCTCTGGGGAAGAAGAAGACGCGTAATGGATGCAGGCGCCAACGTTGCAAGCCTAATTGACACCTGAGCGACAGGAACGACATAACGGTGAGAACTGACAGGGGGCCCAACTTGACGACCGTTAGCCTGATTTTTTGGATTGAAACATAAAGTTGAATTCATGCCAAAAAGACCCTCTGAGTATTTGGCACACCAACTGTAGTCATCCCAGCTGATTTCAGTGAACTTGGGTACCGCGTTGCGTGGACACCCCAACTTTCGGGCCGCAAAATGATATTCTCGTAGGTGGGTACCTGGGTGTCCTTCTTGGACATCAAGACAAGGAGGGATGGTGAGCTAGAGAGGGGCTGGTTGGGTTCACAAAAACCACAATCCCCAAAGAGCCAAAGAGAGATCAAGGAGGATAAACAAAGATGGTACATGTGGATTTATTTGAATTTGAATCATCTTGTTTGAATTTAAATCAAACAAGCTTTCCTCCAATTCAAATGAAAAACAAAGAAGGAAGGTATATGAGAGCTTGCATGGGACATGCATGGATCATAAGGACCATTGTTGCTAGTTGTGAAAACATCTTGATATTCATATGGCCTTATATTGATGCATGCATTCAAATTTGAATAAAGGCCAAACAAAAATTAGACAAGCTTGCTCTCTCATATGGAATGGATTAAAACAAGCACAAATGAATATAAATGGGCCATGCTAGTATGTGGTTCCACTAGACAGATATTTGGCCCCACTTATATTTAGACATGCCCACTCCTTTAACACAAACCATATGAAAGATGTACAAGCATCCCCACTCACATAGTATGCAAAGTGGCAATGTGGCTACACATAATTCATATTGTGAAAACAATAAGAAACTATATGAGAGCTTGTAGGAAGAAAAGTGGATGCATCTTTATATATGTGAGCTAGACAAATGCCCAAATAAATGCAAGTGCCCACATATAGTTTGGACGATGGAACTATAAGGTGATGACAAAGAAAGGTGGTGGATTCCAGAAAAGATATGCCCCCAACTCAACTTGGGCATGAAGCAATTTATCAAGAAACAAATACAATGTATCAATACGCAACTACAATATATAATGCATATGGGATAAGAACCAAATAGTGGGGTTTTATATGATGCTCAAATGCAAGGTGACATGGTGACATGAGCATGATACAATTATGATTCAATAATACATGTAGGAAGTAGCATTTTATTATTACATCATGTAGCATTATAGATGTTAGACATATGGGATGCTACAACCGCCACCCATTTTAATGTCGTCATGCTCGCTTGACAAAGCATCATGCTTAAGGACAAGCTGGGAAGACGTCCTCTGGTTACCAACACATATCCTCGCCATTACCACTGGACTAGAAACGCTAATTGGGGAACACGGAGAAGGAATTACAAATCTTACCCTTCAAGGAGGACGTACGTCACCTTCACCGGGCTCCAGACCTGCAAAGCTTTGTACCCTGCTTCCTCTTCCCCTGTTTTCTTCTCCTCTATGCTCTCCAGACTCGAAGGAGATTCCATGCTCTCTAGCCATGCAGGACCCATCTCCGTGTTATTCGGCTGCGCAGGATCCATCTCCGAGCAGGATTCAGATCACCAGCATCATTGGGCTCCTCACCTAATGCCTGACTCTTGGTTTTCATTTCTAGACGTGCCTGGGTGGTGGACGACGACAAGGAGACAGTGCAAGGAGATAGGACAGGGAGGGGAGGTGGGAGTATGATGGCCCAAGCCCGAAGGGGAGGAGGAGAGTGGTGCACGATGGAACGGAGTGGTGGCAGGAGGACCAAAGGAGCGGAGCGGAGCTGGGAGCAAAAAAAATGGAAAATTGCACAATAATGTGGGGGGAGGGGGCACTAGTCCTTGAACCTTGGACACGCCCCATCCACGGAGGAGGTGGCTGTCCCGCCAGTCAGAAAACATGCCACATCGTCTTCCCCTGTTTCTGATGGTGTTGATACAATTCGACGGTTCATAGTGTCACATGAATAATATAGTGTGCACATAAGGCCACAGTCATAAATTTATATAAAATGAAACCCGGTTTGTTTGGTCTACTACCTGTCCTGATACATTCCCCGATCCGATGGGCAGCCACGACCGGTATTTTTAATATATTCGCACTCTTATGCTGAGAATGGAAATAAAGATTGAGCGGTTAGTGCAAAGAGTGTCGAATTATTACCATCTCACTATCGAAATAAGAGATGATTATTTTCACGCGTGCCCGGACTCCCCACCAACTGTCACTGTGCTCTCACTTTCACTTCCCTTCTCCGACTAACCCCACTTCCCCTTGTGTAGCTCTGATGACTGCAAGTGCACATATCGTTTGTAGCTAGTTTCGAAATAAAGATATCGATCCCACAGGGAGCAGTAGGCGAAAGACTAAAATGCTTTGAACTAAAACTAAACGAAGTACTTAAGGAATAATTTTGAGTTGCAAGAAAAGTAGAATTATTTTTGGGTTTTTGATTTAATGAAGCAATTAAAGTAAAGTAAAACTTAATGCAGAAAGTAAGAATCGCGTGTGTAAAAGAGCTTGGAACTGCAATAGGGGAAAAGGCATTATTAGGGAGTGGTGGATACACCGCTAGCAATTTAGACTAGGTAGTCAAGATTATTATAACAAATATTCTCATGATATGTATGTATGTTGGAGGAGCTCCATATATGGATAAATAGCCAGCAACCACTGCTCACATTATCCTTCATAACCACAGCTGACAGATAAACAACATCAATCGTATTATCCAGCTATTAAGGGATTTCTAACATGGCATGGACATGGCTTTATGAGTTCTCCTTGTTTCCCCAAGTTAGTACATAAAGAATGGCAACAGCTTTGTAGTCACAGTAAGTGCTATCATCCCTCCGTCTACCAACAAGTAACCCCCTTCATCGTGTCCCCATAAGAGGCAAATATTAAGGAGGTGCACAACTCCCAACATCAAGATGAAGATAATTAACACGTACACATAATGATGTATAACATACTAATCTCTATCTTATCTCAATCATATGCTAGGGTTTCTCCATCTCCCCAAGAACTAATGATCTACTCAGACATGGAGGCAATCAACATCATGGCAATGGTAATGGAAAAAATTGTAAATGAATACTTCTTGTATAAATCCACAATGAGTACGGAAATTACAACACGATCTAGATGGAGTGAAGATGGGATGGATAGAGATGATGGTGGTATAGCGGTTGATGAAGATGAAGATCGATGCCCTGGCCTCCCAGATCTACGTAGGGCGAAGATGAATCCCTTGGGCAAGTTCCCCCTCCAGATTCCTTCTGGAGGTATGGTTTTCGGCGATTTCTGGGTGTTCTATATGTCGTCTCCCCGATCCAGTTACACGGGGAGAAACTATTTGAGGAGGCGGTGGCGGCGCCAACTATACGACCAGAACTATACGACCGAAAAATTATTCCCGCCGTATAGTTGGTCGTCAAACCTTCCGTATAGTTTTCTTCTGGTGTTATTTATATTTCCCAAATAAGCGATTTACATTGTTTTTGACTCCTTTTCTCCCTAATACAATTGCTCGAAGAATTGTGTCCATTGTATCCATCATCTGTCCTGATCCTGGTGAAAATAGACATAAAATGTGTGCGCGAACGCCGTAAAATACCAATATCCTACCACTATAATGCAAAACAATAATATAAAACAAGATGCATATATGTACTCATCAAGCTCCGCCCCAACGCACCACCTAGGGTAATATGGCCCTGCCGAAGCAGCAGCAGCCGCCATCAAAACTTGGGTATTTGGCTCCTCTAGGGCAGGCCATGAAGCTCTACTTCATGGTCGGTCTCCCATTGCGTTCCCAGGTAGATGATTTTGTTGTGCTGCATCGCTGGCGACTGCGGTGTAGGCATCGACGGCAGCGCAGGCGACCAGGGCCAAGCGAGTGCTATGGAGAAAGCATGTGGCAACATTACGGCATGCTCTAGGTAGGGGAACAAGGTACGTCTCAAATCGTTCATGGGAGCATGCCGTCGAGGGTACAACCCTCGAATAGGGCAGTAGGCAACAGCTCAGTGTAGGAATTCAGGTTCCAATTCACACGGGCCTATGATCCCTGCCATGAGATGCTGGAGTTCATGTTCGAAGATATCGTCACGGATGGTCATACTGAACCAGGACTGGTTCAAGCAGAGCAAACGTGCATGAACGAATGCAGATCTCTTGAAGTTTGGTGAGAAGGAAAAAGATCAGTTGGGGTTGAATGATCACTGAACTTATGTCCGCTCAAGGCAATTGGCCAGCCAACATTTCTGGTGGATATCTACAGTTTCTTCAGTGAAGAATAGTTAAGTTCAGACTGAAGAATGACTTTTGTAGATGGAATGCTAACGCATTGTTATGAAACTAGTAGGAAGTTTACCCCAATTTTGTGCACCTATCACACCCTTTTGTATGGAAGTACTATTGATGTAAACAAATACTATCAAGTATCTATTTATGCAATTACTACTCGTGATTAAATCCAGGTAACTGCCATATTTATCCCAGACAGATAAATTCAGACAACATTTATGTACTGATTTTGCATGGTTTATTCATGCATGTTCCATACAAAAACACGGACCATTTCAAACAAACCTAGGTAAATATTATACTCAAGTAATTCAGGCACAACAGTTTGCATTTTCATCGGAAATTGATCAATTTGAAGACATTATCTTGCAGGCATGGTCGTGTTGAACATCACCCTCCCAACAAACTGAATCCTAGTGGCACAGTCCCAATTACGGGGTTTGAACTAACGATACATTCCTTTAAAACCCCATTTTTCATTTGTCTTGTGTTGTCTGCAAAATTGTCCTATAGTTCACCATGTTACAAAACCAGTAGACAATGTTATAAGGATCATTAGGAAATGTTCGTTTGAAAGAAGAATCATTTATTGTATTCTGAATCGCTCATCACTTGGCAAAATAATCTAGCTACCTTGTACTTGAAGAGGAGATGAACTAAATTTTCCTGGCAACCATAGAATTGAAATTGCCCATTTCGTGTCCACCCTCTGTTCAAGAGGTTGTCCTTGGTTATTCACATAAATTATAAAGCACGATGTTCAATACAGATGCATTAGACAAACATACTTCAAATTCATTAGGCACACATACTACATCAATTCAAACTATTACATATTTTTAGTCCAGGCTAACTACCTACTCTGCTCTCCATACTACAAATTCATTAGCCAGTAGCCACACATACTACACCAATTCACTAGAGATATGTTTGCACTCTAGGGAAATCAGAACCACTAGCTTGTCCACTCCCATTTCCCCCACAGAAATTCTGTGCGCTATCGCGAAATGGTGGTGTTCATGTGCCATTGATCCTTCCAGGCCAACACTGTAGGTGACGAGGACATTTTCTGGCCGGATCGTCGGGGTCCTAAATTCCATGTACCGATTCCAGAATCTCCTCTAGGTGGATGATGACTAGGTGCTTCCAGCTAAGCTATCATCGTGCCCTGCTTGGAATGTCCACCTCGTACATCTTAGGAACAATGTCCGGATCTTTCAGCCACGCCTTTACCTTGATGATACATCTGTCGCTCGGCAGCACAATATCCACTAGCTCGCCACCAAGTCTACTAACGACATGCTTGAGGGCCTCTAGCTCCCAATTATCCAATGGGAGGCTATCAAAGTCGAGTTTGAAAGAGCAATGAAGCTTCCCCAAGCGATCGTCCCACCCACAGGCGCGATGCCAACGCACGAAGCTCATTTTCACCCCGCAACACTCGAAAGAACGGGAAGAATGCAGAACACGCTTGGTGTCTAAGGTGTGCTCGAACTAGAAAAAACATTCGGATGGCAGAGCGCATACCTCAATCTTGACCACATTTAGTCTGATCCCAAAGGAGAGTTGAAAGCCGATGGCAAGTTTCTCGATGACATGGCGGGACGGATGCCCAGCATAGTGGCCATGAGAGCGTGGTCGTCGAACTGCTTTTCCACGGCTACCATGCATGGGGTGCACGATAGCATGCAACCGCACGAGGCCGATCGCCGGCCAGGATCGCCTGACGGGACGCGCTCCGCTGTGCGAGAAGTACTAGCCAGAGGTGACAAACTAAGCCAGGGACGCGAATCTCCGATATGACGGACGATGTGACAGCGACGGTTGTGAGCTTCCATTAGGGGTGTGGGAGGTTGACTGGACATGGCGGGGATGCAAGGAGACCAAGTGCAAGCTCCGATATGAGACGAGCTGCCGGAGCTGAGAAAAGGTTATGGGGAGGGAAACAGGGGAGAAGAGCATAGCAGAGAAGTAGATCTGGTCCTTGAAGGGGTAAACTAGTCCACGACCGCCAAGGATAACGAGGAATACTGATAGGGCGGGCCAAGAAGGGTTGACCTAATGGCGTATTTGAGTTCAACATTTTTTCATCTAGTTCAAATGAATGTTTTTCTATTATATTTCTATTCACCCCATTTGGCCCCTCTGGGCAATTGGCGAAGCTACTTTGGCCCCTACGCGTGATTACAAGCAACTTGGGCACCCCTATGCACTCGCTCGACAACTTTGAGGCCACAAACCAACAAGCCCCAACCTTTATCTCACATTTTCATATGAACTAATCTAACAAAAATAAGGGATAGAAGTCCATTTTGAACCGTCATTGTGGAAGGTCAAAGGGGTAGATCTATGGGGCCCATGTTTTAGGTTTTCGTTGGAAACCGAGCACATGAGTGCCATAATCCCTCCAAATCTTGCATGTGGCACTACCATATGTATGGAAGTGTGGTGGGATGTTGATATAGGCAGAACCTAACCCCTGGGTGAGCCTATTCACATGCATGCACGATAACACTGGAAAAACAAGGTTTCTGCACTGCTAGTAATTGGTGGAAAACACCATAGGCCGAGTGAACCAGAGGGAAAACCTATGGAATCAGGGTTCATCCTTGGTATCCCATGTTTCGATGACCTAAACTTACAAGAATAAGGGATAAAAGTCCATTGGTTAATCGTCGTGGTGGAAGGTCAAAGGGGTAGATCTAAGGGGCCCATGATTTAGGGTTTCACTAGAAACCAAGCACACGAGCGCCAGAATCCCTCCAAATTTTTCATGTGACACTACCATAAGTATGAAAGTGTGGTGCGATGTTGATATAGGCAGAACCCAACCCCTGGGTGAGCCTATTTACATGCATGCATGATAACACTAGAAAATTAATTAAGGTTCTATAAACGTAGCTACAAAACCCCCGGGTGAGGCTCGAGGGAATACCTGTGGAATTACGGGTCAACCTTGGTCTCCTATGTTGCTATGAACTAAACTACAAGAATAAAGGATAAAAGTCCATTAGACAACCGTCATTTTTGCAGGTTAAAGGGGTAGATCTATAGGGTCCATGCTTTAGGGTTTCGCTGAAAACCAAGCATGTGAGCGCCAGAATTCCTCCAAATCTTGCATGTGGCCAACCATATGTATGAAAGTGAGGTGATATAGGCAGAACACAACCCCTAGGTGAGCCTGTTCACATGCATGCATGATAACACAGGAAAATTAAGGTTTTTGCACAGCTAGTTGGTGGAAAACTCCATGGACCGGGTGAGCTCGGAGGGAAAACCTGTAGAAGGAGGGGTCAACCTTGGTATCCCATGTTGCTATGTCCTAAACTAACAAGAATAAGGGATAAAAGTCCATTGGTGAACCGTCATTGTGGCAGCTCAAAGAGGTAGATCTGTGGGGCCCATGTTTTGGGGTTTCGTTGGAAACCGAGCACACGAGCGCCAGAAATCCATCCAAATATTGCATGTGGCACTACCATATGTATGAACGTGTGGTGGGATGTTTATATAGGAAGAACCCAACCTCTGGATGAGCCTTTTCACATGCATACATGACACTAGAAAAGGTTTTCACGCATATATATAGCAGAAACTACCACACTATGGGTGAACTGGAGGCAAAATTAGGGTTCAACCTTGGTCTGGCATGTTGCTATGAACTAAACTAACAAGAATAAGGGACAAAAGTCCATTGGTCAACCTTCATCGTCGCAGGTCACACGGGTAGATCTATGGGTCCCATGTTTTAGGGTTTCACTAGAAACTGAGAACACGAGCGCTAGAATCTCTTCAAATCTTGCATGTGGCACTACCATATGTATTGAAGTGTGGTGGCATGTCGATATAGTAAGAACCCAACCACTTGGTGAGCCTGTTCACATGCATGCAAGATAACACTGGAAAAAATAATTAAGGTTCTGCGAACGTAGCTAGAAAACCCCCCGGGTGAGCCCGAAGGAAAAACCTGTTGCATTAAGGGTTAACTTGGTCTCCCATGTTGCTACGACCAAAACTAACAATCATATGGGATAAAAGTCCATTGGACAACCGTCGTTGTGGCAGGTCAAAGGGGTAGATCTGTGGGGCCCATGTTTTAGGGTTTCGCTGGAAATCAAGCACATGAGCGCTAGAATCCCTCCAAATCTTGAACATTGCATTACCATATGTATAAAAGTGTGGTCGGATGTTGATATAGGCATAACGCAACCCCTGGGTGTGCCTGTTCACATGCATGGATGAAAATACTAGAAAATTAAGGTTTTTGCACTACGAGTAATTGTTGGAAAACTCCACGAGCCGGGTGAACCAGAGGGAAAACCTGTGGAATCAGGTTCAACCTTGGTATCCCATGTTGCTATGACGTAAACTAACAAGAATAAGGGATAAAATTCCATTGGTGAACCGCTGTTGTGGGCAGGTCAAAGGGGTAGATAGTTGGGGCCCATGTTTTAGGGTTTCGCTAGAAATCGAGCACACAAGCCCCAAAATCCCACCAAATCTTGTATGTGGCAATACCGTATGTATGAAAGTGTGTTGGGAGCTTGATATAGGCAGAACCCAACCCTTGGGTGAGCATCTTCACATGCATGCATGATATATAACACTAGAAAAAGGTTTTCACACGTATATATACATGGAAACTCAAGCAACGGCCGGAGGCAAAACTAGGGTTCAACCTTGGTATCCTATGTTTCTATGACCAAAGCTAATAAGAATAAGGGACAAAAGTCCATTGGTCTACCATAATGGTGGTAGGTCAAACGGGTAGATCTGTGGGGCCGATGTGTTAGGATTTCGTTGGAAACAAAGCACACGAGCACTAGGATTCCTCCAAATCTTGCATGTGGAATTACCATATGTATGAAAGTGTGGTGGGATGTTTTTATAGGCATAACCAAACCCTTGGGTTAGCCTGTTAACATGCATGCATGATAACACTAGAAAATTAATGTTTTTGCACTTCGAGTTGGTGGAAAACTGAGTGGGTCGGGTGAACCAGAGGGAAAACCTGTGCAACAAGGGTTCAACCTTGGTATCCCATATTGCTATGACCTAAACTAATAAAAATAAGGGATAAACTTCCTTTGGTAAACCTTCGTTGTGGCAAGTCAAAGGGGTAGATCTGTGGGGCCCATGTTTTAGGGTTTAGCTAGAAACTGAGCCCACGAGTGCAAGAATCCCTTCAAATTTGCATGTGGCACTACCATATGGATAAAAGTGTGGTGGGATGTTTATATAGGAAGAAACCAACCCCTAGGTGAGCCTGTTTACATGCATGCATAATAACACTAGAAAATTAATTAAGGTTCTGCAAACATAGTTGGAAAACCCTCGTGTGATCTCGGAGGGAAAACCTTTGGAATTAGGGGTCAACATTGTTGTCCCATGTTGCTATGACCTAACATAACAAGAATAAGGGATAAAAGTCCATTGGACAACTGTCTTTGTGCCAGGTCAAAGGGGTGGATCTGTGGGGCCCATGTTTTAGGGTTTCACTGGAAACTGAGCACATGAGCGCTAGAATCCCTCCAAATCTTGCATGTGGCTCTACCATATGTATAAAAGTGTGATGGGATGCTGATATAGGCATAACCCAAACCTTGGGTAAGCCTGTTCACATGCATGCATGATAACAATAGAAAATTAAGGTTTGTTCGCTGCTAGTTGGTGGAAAACACCGCACACCGGGTGATCATAGAGGGAAACCCTATGGAATAAGGGGTCAACCTTGGTGTCCCATGTTTCTATGACCTAAACTAACAAGAAAAAGGGATAAAAGTCCATTGGTCAACCGTCATTGTGGCAAATAAAAGGGGTAGATATGTGGGGCCCATGTTTTAGGGTTTCGCTTGAAACCAAGCACACGAGCGCCAGAATCCCTCCAAATCTTGCATGTGGCACTACCATATGTATGAAAGTGTGGTGGGATGTTGATATAGGCAGAACCCAACCCTTGGGTGTGCCTGTTCACATGCATGGATGAAAATACTAGAAAATTAATGTTTCTGCACTACAAGTAATTGTTGGAAAACTCCGTGGGTCGGGTGAACCAGAGGGAAAACATGTGGAATCAGGATCAACCTTGGTATCCCATGTTTATATGACCTAAACTAACAAGAATAAAGGATAAAATTCCATTGGTCAACCATCGTTGTGCCAGGTCAAAGGGGTAGATCTATGGTGCCCATGTTTTAGGGTTTCGCTAGAAAGCTAGCACACAAGCCCCAGAATCCCACCAAATCTTGTATGTTGCACTACCATATGTATGAAAGTGTGGTGGGATGTTGATATAGGGAGAACCTAACCCCTGGGTGAGCATTTTCACATGCATGCATGATATATAACACTAGAAAAAGGTTTTCACGCGTATATATACATGGAAAGTCCAACAACGGCCAAAGGAAAAACTAGGGTTCAACCCTGGTCTCCTATGTTGCTATGACCTAAACTAATAAGAATAAGGGATAAAAGTACATTGGTCTACCATAATTGTGGCAGGTCAAATGGGTAGATATGTGGGGCAGAAGTTTTAGGATTTCGATGGAAACAAAGCACACGAGCACCAGAATTCCTCCAAATCTTGCATGTGGCACTACCATATGTATGAAAGTGTGGTGGGATATTTTTATAGGAAGAACCGAACCCTTGGGTTAGCCTGTTCATTTGCATGCATGATAACACTAGAAAATTAAGGTTTTTGCACTTCTAGTTAGTGGAAAACTCCGTGGGTCGGGTGAACTAGAGGGAAAACCTGTGCAACCAGGGTTCAACCTTGGTATACCATCTTGCTATGACGTAAACTAATAAGAATAAGGGATAAAAGTTCATTGGTCAACCTTCATTGTGGGAGGTCAAAGGGGGTAGATCTGTGGGGCCCATGTTTTAGGGTTTTGCTAGAAACTAAGCACACGAGTGCAAGAATCCCTCCAAATTTTGCATGTGGCACTACCATATGGATGAAAATGTGGTGGGGTGTTGATATAGTAAAAAACAACCCCTAGGTGAGCCTGTTCACATGCATGCATAATAACACTGGAAAATTAATTAAGGTTCTGCAAACGTAGCTGAAAAACCCCGGGGTGAGCCTAGAGGGAAAACCTTTGGAATTAGGGGTCAACATTGGTCTCCCATGTTGCTATGACCTAAAATAAAAATAATAATGGATACAAGTCCATTGGACAACCGTCGTTGTGCCAGGTCAAAGGGGTAGATCTGTGGGGCCCATGATTTAGGGTTTCACGGGAATCCGAGTACACGAGCGCCAAAATCCCTCCAAACCTTGCATGTAGCACGACCATATGTATAAAAGTGTGTTGGGATGTTGATATAGGCATAACCCAACCCTTGGGTAAGCCTGTTCACATGCATGCATGATAACACTGGAAAATTAAGGTTTCTTCGCTGCTAGTTGGTGGAAAACACCACGGGTCGGGTGATCCCAAAGGGAAAACCTGCGGAATCAGGGGTCAACCTTGGTCTCCCATGTTGCTGTGACTAAAACTAACAAGAATAAAGGATAAAAGTCCATTGGTCAACTATCATTTTGGCAAGTTAAAGTGGTAGATATGTGGGGCCCATGTTTTAGGGTTTTTCTAGAAACCGAGCACACGAGCGCCAGAATACCTCCAAATCTTGCATGTGGCACTACCATATGTATGAAAGTGTAGTGGGATGTTGATATAGGCAGAACCCAACCCCAGAGTGTGCCTGTTCACATGCATGCATGAAAATACTAGAAAATTAAGGTTTCTTCACTACTTGTAATTGTTGGAAAACTCCATGGGCCGGGTGAACCAGAGGGAAAACCTGTGGAATCAGTATTGTGGGCTAACTTCGTGGGTGGCCCGATCTTCATGGATCTCGTGGTCAAATCTATGGGAAAGCGAGGGGAAAGGGAGGGGAATGGGAGGGGAAATGGAGAAGGTAGCGAAAGCGGACTCACACCTCACGAAGAACATGATGAACACACGCGAAACTCACACACTACAAGGCCGATTGCTCCCATCGGTGGCCACCGGTCTGATAGAATCCTCACAAGGAATGATCGGTCAACATGGTCCCTCGATACCAAGCTGAGAGGGAAGAACAACTTGGAGAGGGTCTTGACAACTACGCTCATGCACTCGTAAATGTAGGCCTTGTACAAAGAGGGAGGCGCTATGCAAACTCCAATGAGGTGGTGACGATAGTCAGTCCCCTTTGGTAAGGGGATGAGGCAAAACTAGAGATTCCACAAAGGGGGTGTCTTTAGTCTATCATCTAAGCCTAGGGATACATGAGGGGTGGGGGCTCTATTTATAGGCCAGCCACTTAAATAGGGGTAGTTTGGGAATAGAACTAGGGTTGCAACATAATAAGGGGGTACATGGGTTGTGGCCCAGATCTAATGCACGCAAGCACTGTTGTGTCCGGTAGTACCAGACTAGATGACCGATAGTACCGCTTGTGGGCGGTAGTACTGCAAGTTGGTACCAGGGCATCTAGTGGATCCATATGTGGTTTGTGAAAAGAACATACATGTAATGACTCTAGTGGATCCATTTGTGGTTCATGAAAAGAACACACATTCAATGACATTGGTGGATCCATATGTGGTTTGTGAAAAGAACATACATGTAATGACTCTAGTGGATCCATTTGTGGTTCATGAAAAGAACACACATTCAATGACATTGGTGGATCCATGTGTTTTATGTAAATAATATACATGCAATGAATCTGGTGGATCCATATGTGGTTTGTAAAAATAACACACATGCAATGACATTGGTGGATCCACATGTGGTTCATGAAAAGAACACACATACAATGGCTCTAGTGGGTCCATATGTGGTTCATGAAAAGAACACGCATGCAATGACATTGGTGGATCCATGTGGTTTGTGGAAAGAACATACATGCAATGACTCTAGTGGATCCATATGTGGTTCATGAAAAGAACACCCATTCAATGACATTGGTGGATCCATGAGGTTTGTGGAAAAATAGACATGCAATGACTCTAGTGGATCCATATGTGGTTTGTGAAAAGAACACACATGCAATGACATTGGTTGATCCATGTTTTTTATTAAAAGAACATACATTCAATGACTCTGGTGGATCCATATGTGGTTTGTGAAAAGAACACACATACAATGACTCTAGTGCTGGTTTAGGATAAGAACAAACATGTAATGACTCTAGTGGATCCATATGTGGTCCATGAAAAGAACACACATGCAATGACTCTGGTGGATCCATATGTGGTTTGTGAAAAGAACACACAGGCAATGATTCTGGTGGATCCATATGTGGTTTGTGAAAAGAACACACATACAATGACTCTAACTGTGGTTCATGAAAAGAACACACGTCCAATGACTCTAGTGCTGGTTTAGTGAAAAGAACACACGTGCAATGACTCTAGTGCTGGTTTAGTGAAAAGAACACACATGCAATGACTCTAGTGGATGCATATGTGGTCCATGAAAAGAACACACGTGCAATGACATTGGTGGATCCATGTGGTTTGTGGAAAGAAAACACATGCAATGACTCTAGTGGATCCATATGTGGTTCATGAAAAGAACACACATGCAATGACATTGGTGGATCCGTGTGGTTTGTGGAAAAGAACATACATGCAATGACTCTAGTGGATCCATATGTGGTTTGTGAAAAGAACACACATGCAATGACATTGGTGGATCCATATGTGGTTTGTGCAAAGAACATACATGTAATGACTCTAGTGGATCCATATGTGGTTCATGAAAAGAACACACATGCAATGACATTGGTGGATACATATGTGGTTTCTGAAAAGAACACACATGCAATGACATTGGTTGATCCATGTGTTTTATTAAAATAACATACATGCAATGACTCTGGTGGATCCATATGTGGTTTGTGAAAAGAACACACATGAAATGACTGTAGTGCTGGTTTAGGATAAGAACACACATGCAATGACTCTAGTGGTTCCATATGTGGTTCATGAAAAGAACACACATGCAGTGACTATAGCTGTCGTTAATGGAAAGAACAGCCATGCAATAAATATATTGGATCCATATGTGGTTAATCAATATAAAACACATAGAATGACATTAGTGGATCCATGTGTTTTATGAAAAGAACAGACATGCAATGACTCTAGTGGATCTATATGTGGTTTGTGAAAAGAACACACATGCAATGACTATAGCTGTCGTTAATGGAAAGAACAGACATGCAATAACTCTATTGGATCTATATGTGGTTAATGAAAAGAAAACACATACAATGACATTAGTGGATCCATGTGTTTTATAAAAAGAACAGACATGCAATGACTCTAGTGGATCCATATGTGGTTTGTGAAAATAACACACAGGCAATGACTCTAGTGCTGGTTTATGAAAAGAACATACATGCAATGACTCTAGTGGATCCATATGTGGTTCATGGAAACAACAAACATGCAATGATCCTAGTGGATCCATATGTGGTTTGTCAAAAGAACACACATGCAATGACTCTAGTGCTAGTTTCATGAAAAGAACACACATGCAACGACTCTCGTGCTCGGTTTGTGAAAAGAACACACGTGCAATGACTCTAGTGGATCCATATGTGGTTCATGAAAAGAACAAGCATGCAATGACATTGGTGGATCCATGTGGTTTGTGGAAAGAACATACATGAAGTGACTCTAGTGGATCCATATGTGGTTTATGAAAAGAACACACATGCAATGACATTGGTGGATCCATGTGGTTTGTGGAAAGAATAGACATGCAATGAGTCTAGTGGATCCATATGTGGTTTGTGAAAACAACACACATGCAATGACATTGGTGGATCGATGTGGTTTGTGGAAAAGAACATACATGCAATGACTCTAGTGGATCCATATGTGGTTTGTGAAAAGAACACACATGCAATGACATTGGTGGATCCATATGTGGTTTGTGAAAAGAACATACATGTAATGACTCTAGTGGATCCATATGTGGTTCATGAAAATAACACATATGCAATGCCATTGGTGGATCCATGTGTGGTTTGTGAAAAGAACACACATGCAATGACATTGGTTGATCCATGTGTTTTATTAAAAGAACATACATGCAATGACTCCGGTGGATCCATATGTGGTTTGTGAGAAGAACACACATGCAATCACTCTAGTGCTGGTTTAGGATAAGAACACACATGCAATGACTCTAGTGGATCCATATGTGGTTCATGAAAAGAACACACATGCAATGACTATAGCTGTCGTTAATATAAAGAACAGACATGCAAAGACTCTATTGGATCCATATGTGGTTACTGAAAAGAATAGACATGCAATGACATTAGTGGATCCATGTGTTTTATGAAAAGAACAGACATGCAATGACTCTACTGGATCCATATGTGGTTTGTGAAAAGAACACACATGCAATGACTCTAGTGCTGGTTTATGAAAAGAACATACATGCAATGACTCTAGTGGATGCATATGTGGTTCATGAAAACAACAAACGTGCAATGATCCTAGTGGATCCATATGTGGTTTGTGAAAAGAACACACATGCAATGATTTTGGTGGATCCATATGTGGTTTGTGAAAAGAACACTCATGCAATGACTCTAGCGGTGGTTCATGAAAAGAACACACATGCAATGACTCTAGTGCTGCTTTAGTGAAAAGAACACACATGCAATGACTCTAGTGGATCCATATGTGGTTCATGAAAAGAACACACGTGCAATGACATTGGTGGATCCATGTGGTTTGTGGAAATAACACACATGCAATGACTCTAGTGGATCCATATGTGGTTCATGAAAGAACACACATGCAATGACATTGGTGGATCCATATGTGGTTTGTGAAAAGAATATACATGTAATGACTCTAGTGGATCCATATGTGGTTCATGAAAAGAACACATATGCAATGAGTTTGGTGGATCCATATGTGGTTTGTGAAAAGAACACACATGCAATGACCTTCGTTGATCCATGTGTTTTATTAAAAGAACATACATGCAATGACTCTGGTGGATCCATATGTAGTTTGTGAAAAGAACACACATGAAATGACTGTAGTGCTAGTTGAGGATAAGCACACACATGCAATGACTCTAGTGGATCCATATGTGGTTCATGAAAAGAACACACATTCAATGACTATAGCTGTCGTTAATGGAAAGAATAGCCATGCAATAAATCTATTGGATCCATATGTGGTTAATGAAAATAAAACACATACAATGACATTAGTGGATCCATGTGTTTTATGAAAAGAACAGACATGCAATGACTCTAGTGGATACATATGTGGTTTGTGAAAATAACACACATGCAATGACTCTAGTGCTGGATTATGAAAACAACAAACATGCAATGATCCTAGTGGACCCATATGTGGTTTGTCAAAAGAACACACATGCAATGACTCTAGTGCTAGTTTCATGAAAATAACACACATGCAATGACTCTGGTGCTCGGTTTGTGAAAAGAACACAAGTGCAATGACTCTAGTGGATCCATATGTGGTTCATGAAAAGAGCAGGCATGCAATGACTCTAGTGCTGGGTTTGTGAAAAGAACACAGGTGCAATGACTCTAGTGGATCCATATGTGGTTCATGAAAAGAACAGGCATGCAATGACATTGGTGGATCCATGTGGTTTGTGGAAAGAACATACATGAAGTGACTCTAGTGGATCCATATGTGGTTTATGAAAAGAACACACATGCAATGCCATTGGTGGATCCATGTGGTTTGTGGAAAGAATAGACATGCAATGAGTCTAGTGGATCCATATGTGGTTTGTGAAAACAACAGACATGCAATGACATTGGTGGATCCATGTGGTTTGTGGAAAAGAACATACATGCAATGACTCTAGTGGATCCATATGTGGTTTGTGAAAAGAACACACATGCAATGACATTGGTGGATCCATATGTGGTTTGTGAAAAGAACATACATGTAATGACTCTAGTGGATCTATATGTGGTTCATGAAAATAACACATATGCAATGCGATTGGTGGATCCATGTGTGGTTTGTGAAAAGAACACACATGCAATGACATTGGTTGATCCATGTGTTTTATTGAACATACATGCAATGACTCTGGTGGATCCATATGTGGTTTGTTAGAAGAACACACATGCAATGACTCTAGTGCTGGTTTAGGATAAGAACACACATGCAATGACTCTAGTGGATCCATATGTGGTTCGTGAAAAGAACACACATGCAATGACTATAGCTGTCGTTAATGGAAAGAACATACATGCAAAGACTCTATTGGATCCATATGTGGTTACCGAAAAGAATAGACATGCAATGACATTAGTGGATCCATGTGTTTTATGAAAAGAACAGACATGCAATGACTCTACTGGATCCATATGTGGTTTGTGAAAAGAACACACATGCAATGACTCTAGTGCTGGTTTATGAAAAGAACATACATGCAATGACTCTAGTGGATGCATATGTGGTTCATGAAAACAACAAACATGGAATGATCCTAGTGAATCCATATGTGGTTTGTGAAAAGAACACACATGCAATGATTCTGGTGGATCCATATGTGGTTTGTCAAAAGAACACACATGCAATGACTCTAGCGGTGGTTCATGAAAAGAACACACATGCAATGACTCTAGTGTTGCTTTAGTGAAAAGAACACACATGCAATGACTCTAGTGGATCCATATGTGGTTCATGAAAAGAACACACGTGCAATGACATTGGTGGATCCATGTGGTTTGTGGAAATAACACACATGCAATGACTCTAGTGGATCCATATGTGGTTCATGAAATAACACACATGCAATGACATTGGTGGATCCATATGTGGTTTGTGGAAAGAACATACATGTAATGACTCTAGTGGATCCATATGTGGTTCATGAAAAGAACACACATGCAATGACATTGGTGGATCCATATGTGGTTTGTGAAAAGAACACACATGCAATGACATTGGTTGATCCATGTGTTTTATTAAAAGAACATACATGCAATGACTCTGGTGGATCCATATGTAGTTTGTGAAAAGAACACACATGAAATGACTATAGTGCTAGTTTAGGATAAGAACACACATGCAATGACTCTAGTGGATCCATATGTGGTTCATGAAAAGAACACACATGCAATGACTATAGCTGTCGTTAATGGAAAGAACAGGGATGCAATAAATCTATTGGATCCATATGTGGTTAATGAAAATAAAACACACACAATGACATTAGTGGATCCATGTGTTTTATGAAAAGAACAGACATGCAATGACTCTAGTGGATCCATATGTGGTTTGTGAAAATAACACACATGCAATGACTCTAGTGCTGGTTTATGAAAAAAACAAACATGCAATGATCCTAGTGGATCCATATGTGGTTTGTCAAAAGAACACACATGCAATGACTCTAGCTATGGTTCATGAAAAGAACACACATGCAATGACTCTAGTGCTCGGTTTGTGAAAAGAACACAAGTGCAATGACTCTAGTGGATCCATATGTGGTTCATGAAAAGAACAGGCATGCAATGACTCTAGTGCTGGGTTTGTGAAAAGAACACAGGTGCAATGACTCTAGTGGATCCATATGTGGTTCATGAAAAGAACAGGCATGCAATGACATTGGTGGATCCATGTGGTTTGTGGAAAGAACATACATGAAGTGACTCTAGTGGATCAGTATGTGGTTTATGAAAAGAACACATATGCAATGACATTGGTGGATCCATGTGTTTTGTGGAAAGAATAGACATGCAATGACTCTAGTGGATCCATATGTGGTTTGTGAAAAGACACACATGCAATGACATTGGTGGATCCATGTGGTTTGTGGAAAAGAACATACATGCAATGACTCTAGTGGATCCATATGTGGTTTGTGAAAAGAACACACATGCAATGACATTGGTGGATCCATATGTGGTTTGTGAAAAGAACATACATGTAATGACTCTAGTGGATCCATATGTGGTTCATGAAAGTAACACATATGGAATGCCATTGGTGGATCCATGTGTGGTTTGTGAAAAGAACACACATGCAGTGACATTGGTTGATCCATGTGTTTTATGAAAAGAACATACATGCAATGACTCTGGTGGATCCATATGTGGTTTGTGAAAAGAACACACATGCAATGACTCTAGTGCTGGTTTAGGATAAGTACACACATGCAATGACTCTAGTGGATCCATATGTGGTTCATGAAAAGAACACACATGCAATGACTATAGCTGTCGTTAATGGAAAGAACATACATGCAAAGACTCTATTGGATCCATATGTGGTTACTGAAAAGAACAGACATGCAATGACATTAGTGGATCCATGTGTTTTATGAAAAGAACAGACATGTAATGACTCTACTGGATCCATTTGTGGTTTGTGAAAAGAACACACATACAATGACTCTAGTGCTGGTTTATGAAAAGAACATATATGCAATGACTCTAGTGGATCCATATGTGGTTCATGAAAACAACAAACATGCAATGATCCTAGTGGATCCATATGTGGTTTGTGAAAAGAACACACATGCAATGATTCTGGTGGATCCATATGTGGTTTGTGAAAAGAACACACATGCAATGACTCTAGCGGTGGTTCATGAAAAGAACACACATGCAATGACTCTAGTGCTGGTTTGGTGAAAAGAACACACATGCAATGACTCTAGTGGATCCATATGTGGTTCATGAAAAGAACACACGTTCAATGACATTGGTGAATCCATGTGGTTTGTGGAAATAACACACATGCAATGACTCTAGTAGATCCATATGTGGTTCATGAAAGAACACACATGCAATGACATTGGTGGATCCATATGTGGTTTGTGAAAAGAACATACATGTAATGACTCTAGTGGATCCATATGTGGTTCATGAAAAGAACACACATGCAATGACATTGGTGGATCCATATGTGGTTTGTGAAAAGAACACACATGCAATGACATTGGTTGATCCATGTGTTTTATTAAAAGAACATACATGCAATGACTCTGGTGGATCCATATGTGGTTTGTGAAAAGAACACACATGAAATGACTGTAGTGCTAGTTTAGGATAAGAACACACATGCAATGACTCTAGTGGTTCCATATGTGGTTCATGAAAAGAACACTCATGCAGTGACTATAGCTGTCGTTAATGGAAAGAACAGCCATGCAATAAATATATTGGATCCATATGTGGTTAATCAATATAAAACACATACAATGACATTAGTGGATCCATGTGTTTTATGAAAAGAACAGACATGCAATGACTCTAGTGGATCTATATGTGGTTTGTGAAAATAACACACATGCAATGACTCTAGTGCTGGTTTATGAAAAGAACATACATGCAATGACTCTAGTGGATCCATATGTGGTTCATGAAAACAACAAACATGCAATGATCCTAGTGGTTCCATATGTGGTTTGTCAAAAGAACACACAAGCAATGACTCTAGTGCTAGTTTCATGAAAAGAACACACATGCAATGACTCTAGCTATGGTTCATGAAAAGAACACACATGCAATGACTCTAGTGTTGGGTTTGTGAAAAGAACACAAGTGCAATGACTCTAGTGGATCCATATGTGGTTCATGACAAGAATAAGCATGCAATGACATTGGTGGATCCATGTGGTTTGTGGAAAGAACATACATGAAGTGACACTAGTGGATCCATATGTGTTTTATGAAAAGAACACACATGCAATGACATTGGTGGATCCATGTGGTTTGTAGAAAGAATAGACATGCAATGACTCTAGTGGATCCATATGTGGTTTGTCAAAAGAACACAAATGCAATGACATTGGTGGATCCATGTGGTTTGTGGAAAAGAACATACATGCAATGACTCTAGTGGATCCATATGTGGTTAGTGAAAAGAACACACATGCAATGACATTGGTGGATCCATATGTGGTTTATGAAAAGAACATACATGCAATGACTCTAGTGGATCCATATGTGGGTCATGAAAATAACACATATGCAATGCCATTGGTGGATCCATGTGTGGTTTGTGAAAAGAACACACATGCAATGACATTGGTTGATCCATGTGTTTTATTAAAAGAACATACATGCAATGACTCTGGTGGATCCATATGTGGTTTGTGAAAAGAACACACATGCAATGACAATGGTTGATCCATGTGTTTTATGAAAAGAACATACATGCAATGACTCTGGTGGATCCATATGTGGTTTGTGAAAAGAACACACATGCAATGACTCTATTGCTGGTTTAGGATAAGAACATACATGCAATGTCTCTAGTGGATCCATGTATGGTTCATGAAAAGAACACACATGCAAAGACTATACCTGTGGTTAATGGAAAGAACGAACATGCAATGACTCTATTGGATCCATGTGTGGTTCATGAAAAGAACACACATGCAATGACATTGGTGGATCCATGTGGTTAGTGGAAAGAATATACATGCAATGACTCTGGTGGATCCTTATGTGGTTTGTGAAAAGAACACACATGCAATGACATTGGTTGATCCATGTGTTTTATGAAAAGAACATACATGCAATGAGTCTAGTGGATCCATATGTGGTTTGTGAAAAGAACACACATGCAATGACTCTAGTGCTAGTTTAGGATAAGAACACACATGCAATGTCTCTAGTGGATGCATGTGTGGTTCATGAAAAGAACACACATACAATGACTCTAGTGGATCCATATGTGGTTCATGAAAATAACATGCATGCAATGACTCTGGTGGATCCATATGTGGTTTGTGAATAGAACACACATGCAATGACTTTGGTGGATCCATATGTGGTTTGTGAAAAAAAAACATGCACTGACTCATGCTGTGGTTCATCAAAAGAACACACATGCATGACTCTAGTGCTGGTTTAGTGAAAAGAACACACATGCAATGACTCTAGTGAATCCATATGTGGTTCATGAAAAGAACACATGTGCAGTGACATTGGTGGATCCATGTGGTTTGTGGAAAGAACAAACATGCAATGACTCTAGTGGATCCATATGTGGTTCTTAAAAATAACACACATGCAATGACATTGGTGGATCAATGTGATTTGTGGAAAAGAACATACGTGCAATGGCTCTAGTGGAGCCATACAGGGTTTGTGAAAAGAACACACATGCAATGACATTGGTGGATCCATATGTGGGTTGTGAAAAGAACATACATGTAATGACTCTAGTGGATCCATATGTGGTTCATGAAAAGAACACACATGCAATCACATTGGTAGATCCATATGTGGTTTGTGAAAAGAACACACATGCAATGACATTGGTTGATCCATGTGTTTTATGAAAAGAACATACATGCAATGACTCTGGTGGATCCATATGTGGTCTGTGAAAAGAACACAAATGCAATGACTCTCGTGCTAGTTTAGGATAAGAACACACATGCAATGACTCTAGTGGATCCATATGTGGTTCATGAAAAGAACACACATGCAAAGACTATAGCTATCGTTAATGGAAAGAACAGACATGCAATGACTCTATTGGATCCATATGTGGTTCATGAAAAGAACACACACGCAATCACATTGGTGGATCCATGTGTTTTATGAAAACAACAGACATGCAATGACTATTGGATCCATATGTGGTTTGTGAAAAGAACACACATTCAATGATTCTAGTGCTGGTTTATGGAAAGAACATACATGCAATGACTCTAGTGGATCCATATGTGGTTGGTGAAAAGAACACACATGCAATGACTCTGGTGGATCCATATGTGGTTTGTGAAAAGAACACACATGCATTGACTGTAGTGCTAGTTTCATGAAAAGACAACACATGCAATGACTCTAGTGGATCCATATGTGGTTCATGAAAAGAACACACATGCAATGACATTGGTGGATCCATGTGTTTTATGAAAAGAACAGACATGCAATGATTCTAGTGCTGATTTATGAAAAGAACAGACATGCAATGACTCTAGTGGATCCATATGTGGTTTGTGAAAAGAACACACATGCAATGACTCTATTGGATCCATGTGTGGTTCATGAAAAGAACACAAATGCAATGACGTTGGTGGATCCATGTGGTTTGTGGAAAGAATATACATGCAATGACTCTGGTGGATCCATATGTGGTTTGTGAAAAGAACACACATGCAATGACATTGGTTGATCCATGTGTTTTATGAAAAGAACAAACATGCAATGAGTCTAGTGGATCCATATGTGGTTTGTGAAAAGAACACACATGCAATGACTCTAGTGCTAGTTTAGGATAAGAACACACATGCAATGTCTCTAGTGGATCAATGTGTGTTTCATGAAAAGAACACACATACAATGACTCTAGTGGATCCATATGTGGTTCATGAAAATAACACGCATGCAATGACTCTGGTGGATCCATATGTGGTTTGTAAAAAGAACACACATGCAATGACTTTGGTGGATCCATTTGTGGTTTGTGAAAAAAAACACATGCAATGACTCTAGCTGTGGTTCATCAAAAGAACACACATGCAATGACTCTAGTGCTAGTTTAGTGAAAAGACCACACATGCAATGACTCTAGTGAATCCATATGTGGTTCATGTAAAGAACACATGTGCAGTGACATTGGTGGATCCATGTGGTTTGTGGAAAGAACACACATGCAATGACTCTAGTGGATCCATATGTGGTTCTTAAAAATAACACACATGCAATGACATTGGTGGATCCATGTGATTTGTGGAATATAACATACATGCAATGGCTCTAGTGGATCCATACATGGTTTGTGAAAAGAACACACATGCAATGACATTGGTGGATCCATATGTGGTTTGTGAAAAGAACATACATATAATGACTCTAGTGGATCCATATGTGGTTCATGAAAAGAACACACATGCAATCACATTGGTGGATCCATATGTGGTTTTTGAAAAGAACTCACATGCAATGACATTGGGTGATCCATGTGTTTTATTAAAAGAACATACATGCAATGACTCGGGTGGATCCATATGTGGTTTGTGCAAAGAACACACATGCAATGACTCTAGTGCTGGTTTAGGATAAGAACACACATGCAATGTCTCTAGTGTTGGTTTAGGATAAGAACACACATGCAATGACTCTAGTGGATCCAAATGTGGTTCATGAAAAGAACAGACATTCAATGACTATAGCTATCGTTAATGGAAAGAACAGACATGCAATGACTCTATTGGATCCATATGTGGTTAATGAAAAGAATACACATGCAATGATAATAGTGGATCCATGTGGTTTATGTAAAGAACAGACATGCAATGACTCTAGTGGATCCATATGCTGTTTGTGAAAAGAACACACATGCAATGCCTCTAGTGCTGGTTTATGAAAAGAACGTACATGAAATGACTCTAGTGGATCCATATGTGGTTCATGAAAAGAAACATATGCAATGACCCTGGTGGATCCATATGTGGTTTGTCAAAAGAACACACATGCAATGACTCTAGTGCTAGTTTCACGAAAAGAACACACATGCAATGACTCTAGCTACGGTTCATGAAAAGAACACACATGCAATGACTCTAGTGCTGGTTTTGTGAAAAGAACACACATGCAATGTTTCTGGTGGATCCATATGTGGTTTGTGAAAAGAAAACACATGCAATGATTCTAGCTGTGGTTCGTGAAAAGAACACACATGCAATGACTCTAGTGCTGGTTTAGTGAAAAGAACACACATGCAATGACTCTAGTGGATCCATATGTGATTCATGAAAAGAACACACATGCAATGACATTGGTGGATCCATGTGGTTTGTGGAAAGAACACACATGCAATGACTCTAGTGGATCCATATGTGGTTCATGAAAAGAACACACATGGAATGGCATTGGTGGATCCATGTGGTTTGTGGAAAAGAACATACATGCAATGACTCTAGTGGATCCATATGTGGTTTGTGAATAGAACACACATGTAATGACATTGGTGGATCCATATGTGGTTCGTGAAAAGAACATACATGTAGTGACTCTAGTGGATCCATATGTGGTTCATGAAAAGAACACACATGCAATGACATTGGTGGATCCATATGTGGTTTGTGAAAAGAACACACATGCAATGACTCTAGTGGATCCATATGTGGTTGGTGAAAAGAAAACACATGCAATGACTCTAGTGCTGGTTTAGGATAAGAACACACATGCAATGACTCTAGTGGATCCATATGTGGTTTAAGAAAAGAACACACATGCAATGACTCTAGTTACGGTTAGTGGAAACAACAGACATACAATGACTCTAGTGGATCCATATGTGGTTCATGAAAATAACACACATGCAGTGACATTGGCTGATCCATATGTTTGAAAATAACATACATGTAATGACTCTCGTGGATCCATATGTGGTTTGTGAAAACAACACACATGCAATGACTCTAGTGCTGGTTTTGTGAAAAAAAATACATGCAATGACACTAGTGGATCCATATGTTGTTCATGGAAAGAACACACATGCAATGACTCTGCTTGATCCATGTGGTTTATGAAAAGAACAAACATGCAATGACTCTAGTGGATCCATATGTGGTTTGTGAAAAGAACACACATGCAATGACATTGGTTGATCCATGTGTTTTATGAAAAGAACATACATGTAATGACTCTGGTGGATCCATAAGTGGTTTGTGAAAATAACACACATGCAATGACATTGGTTGATCCATGTGTTTTATGAAAATAACATACATGCAATGACACTGGTGGAACTATATGTGGTTTGCGAAAAGAATACACATGCAATGACTCTAGTGCTGGTTTAGGATAAGAACACACATGCAAGGACTCTAGCTGTGGTTAATGAAAAGAACAGACATGCCATGACTCTATTGGATCCATATGTGGTTCATGAAAACAACACACATGCAATGACATTGGTGGATCCATGTGTTTTATGAAAAGAACAGACATGCAATGACTAGTGGATCCATATGTGGTTTGTGAAAAGAACACACATGCAATGATTCTAGTGCTGGTTTATGGAAAGAACATACATGCAATGACTCTAGTGGATCCATATGTGGTTCATGAAAAGAACACACATGCAATGACTCCGGTGGATCCATATGTGGTTTGTGAAAAGAACACACATGCGTTGACTCTAGTGCTAGTTTCATGAAAAGAACACACATGCAATTAATCTAGTGGATCCATATGTGGTTCATGAAAAGAACACACATGCAATGACTATAGTTGTGGTTAATGGAAAGAACAGACATGCAATGACTCTACTGGATTCATATGTGGTTCATGAAAAGAACACGCATGCAACGACATTGGTGGATCCATGTGATTTATGAAAAGAACGGACATGCAAGGACTCTAGTGGATCCATATGTGGTTTATGAAAAGAACACACATGCAATGACTCTAGTGTTGGTTTATGAAAAGAACAGACATGCAATGCCTCTAATGGATCCATATGTGGTTTGTGAAAATAACACACATGCAATGACATTGGTTGATCCATGTGTTTGATGAAAAGAACATGAATGCGATGACTTTGGTGGATCCATATGTGGTTTGTGAAAAGAACACACATGCAATGACTCTAGTGCTGGTTTTGTGAAAAGAACATACATGTAATGACTCTAGTTGATCCATATGTGGTTCATGAAAAGAACACACATGTAATGACTCTACTTGATCCATGTGGTTTATGAAAAGAACAAACATACAATGACTCTAGTGGATCCATATGTGGTTTGTGAAAAGAACACACATGCAATGACATTGGTTGATCCATGTGTTTTATGAAAATAACATACATGTAATGACTCTGTGGATCCATATGTGGTTTGTGAAAAGAACACACATGCAATGAAATTGGTTGATCCATGTGTTTTATGAAAAGAACATACATGCAATGACTCTGGTGGATCCATATGTGGTCTGTGAAAAGAACACAAATGCAATGACTCTAGTGCTAGTTTAGGATAAGAACACACATGCAATGACTCTAGTGGATCCATATGTGGTTCATGAAAAGAACACACATGCAAAGACTATAGCTATGGTTAATGGAAAGAATAGAGATGCAATGACTCTATTGGATCCATATGTGGTTCATGAAAAGAACACACACGCAATGACATTGGTTGATCCATGTGTTTTATGAAAAGAACAGACATGCAATGACTATTGGATCCATATGTGATTTGTGAAAAGAACACACATGCAATGATTCTAGTGCTGGTTTATGGAAAGAACATACATGCAATGACTCTAGTGGATCCATATTTGGTTTGTGAAAAGAACACACATGCAATGACTCTATTGCATCCATATGTGGTTCATGAAAAGAACACACGTGCAATGATATTGGTGGATCCATGTGGTTTGTGGAAACAACACAGGTGCAATGACTCTAGTGGATCCATATGTTGTTCATGAAAAGAACACACATGCAATGGCTTTGGTGGATCCATGTGGTTTGTGAAAAGAAAACACATGCAATGACTCTAGTGCTGGTTTAGGATAATAACACACATGCAATGACTCTAGTGGATCCATATGTGGCTCATGGAAAGAACACACATGCAATGACATTGGTGGATCCATATGTGATTTGTGAAAAGAACACACATGTAATGACTCTAGTGGATCCATATGTGGTTCATGAAAAGAACACACATGCAATCACATTGGTGGATCCATATGTGGTTTTTGAAAAGAACTCACATGCAATGACATTGGGTGATCCATGTGTTTTATTAAAAGAACATACATGCAATGACTCGGGTGGATCCATATGTGGTTTGTGAAAAGAACACACATGCAATGACTCTAGTGCTGGTTTAGGATAAGAACACACATGCAATGTCTCTAGTGCTGGTTTAGGATAAGAACACACATGTAATGACTCTAGTGGATCCAAATGTGGTTCATGAAAAGAACAGACATTCAATGACTATAGCTATCGTTAATGGAAAGAACCGAAATGCAATGACTCTATTGGATCCATATGTGGTTAATGAAAAGAATACACATGCAATTATAATAGTGGATCCATGTGTTTTATGAAAAGAACAGACATGCAATGACTCTAGTGGATCCATATGCGGTTTGTGAAAAGAACACACATGCAATGCCTCTAGTGCTGGTTTATGAAAAGAACATACATGAAATGACTCTAGTGGATCCATATGTGGTTCATGAAAAGAAACACATGCAATGACCCTGGTGGATCCATATGTGGTTTGTCAAAAGAACACACATGCAATGACTCTAGTGCTAGTTTCGAAAAGAACACACATGCAATGACTCTAGCTACGGTTCATGAAAATAACACACATGCAATGACTCTAGTGCTGGTTTTGTGAAAAGAACACACATGCAATGACTCTGGTGGATCCATATGTGGTTTGTGAAAAGAAAACACATGCAATGATTCTAGCTGTGGTTCGTGAAAAGAACACACATGCAATGACTCTAGTGCTGGTTTAGTGAAAAGAACACACATGCAATGACTCTAGTGGATCCATATGTGATTCATGAAAAGAACACACATGCAATGACATTGGTGGATCCATGTGGTTTGTGGAAAGAACACACATGCAATGACTCTAGTGGATCCATATGTGGTTCATGAAAAGAACACACATGGAATGGCATTGGTGGATCCATGTGGTTTGTGGAAAAGAACATACATGCAATGACTCTAGTGGATCCATATGTGGTTTGTGAATAGAACACACATGTAATGACATTGGTGGATCCATATGTGGTTCGTGAAAAGAACATACATGTAGTGACTCTAGTGGATCCATATGTGGTTCATGAAAAGAACACACATGCAATGACATTGGTGGATCCATATGTGGTTTGTGAAAAGAACACACATGCAATGACTCTAGTGGATCCATATGTGGTTGGTGAAAAGAAAACACATGCAATGACTCTAGTGCTGGTTTAGGATAAGAACACACATGCAATGACTCTAGTGGATCCATATGTGGTTTAAGAAAAGAACACACATGCAATGACTCTAGTTACGGTTAGTGGAAACAACAGACATACAATGACTCTAGTGGATCCATATGTGGTTCATGAAAATAACACACATGCAGTGACATTGGCTGATCCATATGTTTGAAAATAACATACATGTAATGACTCTCGTGGATCCATATGTGGTTTGTGAAAACAACACACATGCAATGACTCTAGTGCTGGTTTTGTGAAAAAAAATACATGCAATGACACTAGTGGATCCATATGTTGTTCATGGAAAGAACACACATGCAATGACTCTGCTTGATCCATGTGGTTTATGAAAAGAACAAACATGCAATGACTCTAGTGGATCCATATGTGGTTTGTGAAAAGAACACACATGCAATGACATTGGTTGATCCATGTGTTTTATGAAAAGAACATACATGTAATGACTCTGGTGGATCCATAAGTGGTTTGTGAAAATAACACACATGCAATGACATTGGTTGATCCATGTGTTTTATGAAAATAACATACATGCAATGACACTGGTGGAACTATATGTGGTTTGCGAAAAGAATACACATGCAATGACTCTAGTGCTGGTTTAGGATAAGAACACACATGCAAGGACTCTAGTTGTGGTTAATGGAAAGAACAGACATGCCATGACTCTATTGGATCCATATGTGGTTCATGAAAACAACACACATGCAATGACATTGGTGGATCCATGTGTTTTATGAAAAGAACAGACATGCAATGACTAGTGGATCCATATGTGGTTTTTGAAAAGAACACACATGCAATGATTCTAGTGCTGGTTTATGGAAAGAACATACATGCAATGACTCTAGTGGATCCATATGTGGTTCATGAAAAGAACACACATGCAATGACTCCGGTGGATCCGTATGTGGTTTGTGAAAAGAACACACATGCGTTGAATCTAGTGCTAGTTTCATGAAAAGAACACACATGCAATTAATCTAGTGGATCCATATGTGGTTCATGAAAAGAACACACATGCAATGACTATAGTTGTGGTTAATGGAAAGAACAGACATGCAATGACTCTACTGGATTCATATGTGGTTCATGAAAAGAACACACATGCAACGACATTGGTGGATCCATGTGATTTATGAAAAGAACGGACATGCAATGACTCTAGTGGATCCATATGTGGTTTATGAAAAGAACACACATGCAATGACTCTAGTGTTGGTTTATGAAAAGAACAGACATGCAATGACTCTAATGGATCCATATGTGGTTTGTGAAAATAACACACATGCAATGACATTGGTTGATCCATGTGTTTGATGAAAAGAACATGAATGCGATGACTTTGGTGGATCCATATGTGGTTTGTGAAAAGAACACACATGCAATGACTCTAGTGCTGGTTTTGTGAAAAGAACATACATGTAATGACTCTAGTTGATCCATATGTGGTTCATGAAAAGAACACACATGTAATGACTCTACTTGATCCATGTGGTTTATGAAAAGAACAAACATACAATGACTCTAGTGGATCCATATGTGGTTTGTGAAAAGAACACACATGCAATGACATTGGTTGATCCATGTGTTTTATGAAAATAACATACATGTAATGACTCTGTGGATCCATATGTGGTTTGTGAAAAGAACACACATGCAATGAAATTGGTTGATCCATGTGTTTTATGAAAAGAACATACATGCAATGACTCTGGTGGATCCATATGTGGTGTGGGAAAAGAACACAAATGCAATGACTCTAGTGCTAGTTTAGGATAAGAACACACATGCAATGGCTCTAGTGGATCCATATGTGGTTCATGAAAAGAACACACATGCAAAGACTATAGCTGTGGTTAATGGAAAGAATAGAGATGCAATGACTCTATTGGATCCATATGTGGTTCATGAAAAGAACACACACGCAATGACATTGGTTGATCCATGTGTTTTATGAAAAGAACAGACATGCAATGACTATTGGATCCATATGTGATTTGTGAAAAGAACACACATGCAATGATTCTAGTGCTGGTTTATGGAAAGAACATACATGCAATGACTCTAGTGGATCCATATGTGGTTTGTGAAAAGAACACACATGCAATGACTCTATTGCATCCATATGTGGTTCATGAAAAGAACACACGTGCAATGATATTGGTGGATCCATGTGGTTTGTGGAAACAACACAGGTGCAATGACTCTAGTGGATCCATATGTTGTTCATGAAAAGAACACACATGCAATGGCTTTGGTGGATCCATGTGGTTTGTGAAAAGAAAACACATGCAATGACTCTAGTGCTGGTTTAGGATAATAACACACATGCAATGACTCTAGTGGATCCATATGTGGCTCATGGAAAGAACACACATGCAATGACATTGGTGGATCCATATGTGATTTGTGAAAAGAACACACATGTAATGACTCTAGTGGATCCATATGTGGTTCATGAAAAGAACACACATGCAATCACATTGGTGGATCCATATGTGGTTTTTGAAAAGAACTCACATGCAATGACATTGGGTGATCCATGTGTTTTATTAAAAGAACATACATGCAATGACTCGGGTGGATCCATATGTGGTTTGTGAAAAGAACACACATGCAATGACTCTAGTGCTGGTTTAGGATAAGAACACACATGCAATGTCTCTAGTGCTGGTTTAGGATAAGAACACACATGTAATGACTCTAGTGGATCCAAATGTGGTTCATGAAAAGAACAGACATTCAATGACTATAGCTATCGTTAATGGAAAGAACAGACATGCAATGACTCTATTGGATCCATATGTGGTTAATGAAAAGAATACACATGCAATTATAATAGTGGATCCATGTGTTTTATGAAAAGAACAGACATGCAATGACTCTAGTGGATCCATATGCGGTTTGTGAAAAGAACACACATGCAATGCCTCTAGTGCTGGTTTATGAAAAGAACATACATGAAATGACTCTAGTGGATCCATATGTGGTTCATGAAAAGAAATACATGCAATGACCCTGGTGGATCCATATGTGGTTTGTCAAAAGAACACACATGCAATGACTCTAGTGCTAGTTTCACGAAAAGAACACACATGCAATGACTCTAGCTACGGTTCATGAAAAGAACACACATGCAATGACTCTAGTGCTGGTTTTGTGAAAAGAACACACATGCAATGACTCTGGTGGATCCATATGTGGTTTGTGAAAAGAAAACACATGCAATGATTCTAGCTGTGGTTCGTGAAAAGAACACACATGCAATGACTCTAGTGCTGGTTTAGTGAAAAGAACACACATGCAATGACTCTAGTGGATCCATATGTGATTCATGAAAAGAAGACACATGCAATGACATTGGTGGATCCATGTGGTTTGTGGAAAGAACACACATGCAATGACTCTAGTGGATCCATATGTGGTTCATGAAAAGAACACACATGGAATGGCATTGGTGGATCCATGTGGTTTGTGGAAAATAACATACATGCAATGACTCTAGTGGATCCATATGTGGTTTGTGAATAGAACACACATGGAATGGCATTGGTGGATCCATGTGGTTTGTGGAAAAGAACATACATGCAATGACTCTAGTGGATCCATATGTGGTTCATGAAAAGAACACACATGCAATGACATTGGTGGATCCATATGTGGTTTGTGAAAAGAACACACATGCAATGACTCTAGTGGATCCATATGTGGTTGGTGAAAAGAAAACACATGCAATGACTCTAGTGCTGGTTTAGGATAAGAACACACATGCAATGACTCTAGTGGATCCATATGTGGTTTAAGAAAAGAACACACATGCAATGACTCTAGTTACGGTTAGTGGAAACAACAGACATACAATGACTCTAGTGGATCCATATGTGGTTCATGAAAATAACACACATGCAGTGACATTGGCTGATCCATATGTTTGAAAATAACATACATGTAATGACTCTCGTGGATCCATATGTGGTTTGTGAAAACAACACACATGCAATGACTCTAGTGCTGGTTTTGTGAAAAAAAATACATGCAATGACACTAGTGGATCCATATGTTGTTCATGGAAAGAACACACATGCAATGACTCTGCTTGATCCATGTGGTTTATGAAAAGAACAAACATGCAATGACTCTAGTGGATCCATATGTGGTTTGTGAAAAGAACACACATGCAATGACATTGGTTGATCCATGTGTTTTATGAAAAGAACATACATGTAATGACTCTGTGGATCCATAAGTGGTTTGTGAAAATAACACACATGCAATGACATTGGTTGATCCATGTGTTATATGAAAATAACATACATGCAATGACACTGGTGGAACTATATGTGGTTTCTTGAAAAGAATACACATGCAATGACTCTAGTGCTGGTTTAGGATAAGAACACACATGCAAGGACTCTAGCTGTGGTTAATGAAAAGAACAGACATGCCATGACTCTATTGGATCCATATGTGGTTCATGAAAACAACACACATGCAATGACATTGGTGGATCCATGTGTTTTATGAAAAGAACAGACATGCAATGACTAGTGGATCCATATGTGGTTTGTGAAAAGAACACACATGCAATGATTCTAGTGCTGGTTTATGGAAAGAACATACATGCAATGACTCTAGTGGATCCATATGTGGTTCATGAAAAGAACACACATGCAATGACTCCGGTGGATCCATATGTGGTTTGTGAAAAGAACACACATGCGTTGACTCTAGTGCTAGTTTCATGAAAAGAACACACATGCAATTAATCTAGTGGATCCATATGTGGTTCATGAAAAGAACACACATGCAATGACTATAGTTGTGGTTAATGGAAAGAACAGACATGCAATGACTCTACTGGATTCATATGTGGTTCATGAAAAGAACACACATGCAACGACATTGGTGGATCCATGTGATTTATGAAAAGAACGGACATGCAATGACTCTAGTGGATCCATATGTGGTTTATGAAAAGAACACACATGCAATGACTCTAGTGTTGGTTTATGAAAAGAACAGACATGCAATGACTCTAATGGATCCATATGTGGTTTGTGAAAATAACACACATGCAATGACATTGGTTGATCCATGTGTTTGATGAAAAGAACATGAATGCGATGACTTTGGTGGATCCATATGTGGTTTGTGAAAAGAACACACATGCAATGACTCTAGTGCTGGTTTTGTGAAAAGAACATACATGTAATGACTCTAGTTGATCCATATGTGGTTCATGAAAAGAACACACATGTAATGACTCTACTTGATCCATGTGGTTTATGAAAAGAACAAACATACAATGACTCTAGTGGATCCATATGTGGTTTGTGAAAAGAACACACATGCAATGACATTGGTTGATCCATGTGTTTTATGAAAATAACATACATGTAATGACTCTGTGGATCCATATGTGGTTTGTGAAAAGAACACACATGCAATGAAATTGGTTGATCCATGTGTTTTATGAAAAGAACATACATGCAATGACTCTGGTGGATCCATATGTGGTTTGTGAAAAGAACACAAATGCAATGACTCTAGTGCTAGTTTAGGATAAGAACACACATGCAATGACTCTAGTGGATCCATATGTGGTTCATGAAAAGAACACACATGCAAAGACTATAGCTGTGGTTAATGGAAAGAATAGACATGCAATGACTCTATTGGATCCATATGTGGTTATTGAAAAGAACACACACGCAATGACATTGGTTGATCCATGTGTTTTATGAAAAGAACAGACATGCAATGACTATTGGATCCATATGTGGTTTGTGAAAAGAACACACATGCAATGATTCTAGTGCTGGTTTATGGAAAGAACATACATGCAATGACTCTAGTGAATCCATATGTGGTTCATGAAAAGAACACACATGAAATGACTCCGGTGGATCCATATGTGGTTTGTGAAAAGAACACACATGCGTTGACTCTAGTGCTAGTTTCATGAAAAGAACACACATGCAATTAATCTAGTGGATCCATATGTGGTTCATGAAAAGAACACACATGCAAAGACTATAGCTGTGGTTAATGGAAAGAATAGACATGCAATGACTCTATTGGATCCATATGTGGTTCATGAAAAGAACACACACGCAATGACATTGGTTGATCCATGTGTTTTATGAAAAGAACAGACATGCAATGACTATTGGATCCATATGTGGTTTGTGAAAAGAACACACATGCAATGACTCTCGTGCTAGTTTAGGATAAGAACACACATGCAATGACTCTAGTGGATCCATATGTGGTTCATGAAAAGAACACACATGCAAAGACTATAGCTGTGGTTAATGGAAAGAATAGACATGCAATGACTCTATTGGATCCATATGTGGTTCATGAAAAGAACACACACGCAATGACATTGGTTGATCCATGTGTTTTATGAAAAGAACAGACATGCAATGACTATTGGATCCATATGTCGATTGTGAAAAGAACACACATGCAATGATTCTAGTGCTGGTTTATGGAAAGAACATAAATGCAATGACTCTAGTGGATCCATATGTGGTTTGTGAAAAGAACACACATGTAATGACTCTAGTGCATCCATATGTGGTTCATGAAAAGAACACACGTGCAATGATATTGGTGGATCCATGTGGTTTGTGAAAAGAAAACACATGCAATGACTCTAGTGCTGATTTAGGATAATAACACACATGCAATGACTCTAGTGGATCCATATGTGGCTCATGGAAAGAACACACATGCAATGACATTGGTGGATCCATATGTGATTTGTGAAAAGAACACACATGCAATGACTCTAGTGGATCGATATGTGGTTTCTGAAAATAACACACATGCAATGACATTGGTTCATCCAGATGTGGTTTCTGAAAAGAAACACACGCAATGACTCTAGTGCTGGTTTAGGATAAGAACACACATGCACTGACTCTAGTGGATCCATATGTGGTTCATGAAAAGAACACACATGCAAAGAAAATAACTGTGGTTAATGGAAAGAACATACATGCAATGACTGTATTGGATCCATATGTGGTTCATGAAAAGAAGACACATGCAATGACATTGGTGGATCCATGTGTTTTATGAAAAGAACAGACATGCAATGACTAGTGGATCCATATGTGGTTTGTGAAAAGAACACACATGCAATGATTCTAGTGTTGGTTTATGAAAAGAACATACGTGCGATGACTCTGGTGGATCCATATGTGGTTTGTGAAAATAACACACATGCAATGACCCTAGTGCTGGTTTTGTGAAAAGAACATAAATGCAATGACTCTAGTGGATCCATATGTGGTTCAAGAAAAGAACACAGATGCAATGACTCTGCTCGATCCATGTGGTTTAAGAAAATAACAAACATGCAATGACTCTAGTGTATCCATATGTGGTTTGTGAAAAGAACACACATGCAATGACATTGGTTGATCCATGTGTTTGATGATAAGAACACACATTCAATGACTCTAGTGGATCCATATGTGGTTTGTGAAAAGAACATACACGCAATGTCTCTAGTAGATCCATATGTGGTTCATGAAAAGAACACACATGCAATGACTCTGGTGGATCCGTATGTGAATTGTGAAAAGAACACACATGCATTGACTCTAGTGCTAGTTTCATGAAAATAACACACATGCAATGACTCTAGTGGATCTATATGTGGTTCATAAAAAAACATGCAATGACTATAGTTGTGGTTAGTGGAAAGAACAAACATGCAATGACTCTAGTGGATCCATATGTGGTTCATGAAAAG